>JAKSZT010053785.1:5180889-5220563 GCA_026826555.1 Tolypeutes matacus
AAAAATGTAAATATCTTCACAGTCAGAAAATATATTTGTTTTGGTTTCTACGATGCCATGATAACTGAATTATTAACACTACTGTTATGAAATAGACCTCTTGCATTTGAACAAAAGCACCACATCATTAAATGGAGTATATTTCAGAAACCCTAGATTGGGATGCAAAATCTGATAAAAGATTTTTGTCATAATTTTTCTTACCTGAAAAGTTGACAAAAATGGAAAATATAAGTCACATTGTTATATTTAATATAGCCCCTTTTAAATAAAATAATATGAAAGCTGGATGATTTTGGGAAACAGAATAAATGCCTGCCATACATAAAATACCAGATGCTGTTCGTTGGTAGACTTATAGCTAAACTACTTGAGGACCACTTAGAAAGGAGTTAGCCAGATGTAATTATTAATTATGACTAGATAGAATTTGATCAGATGAAAGCAGCAGTCACTTCAAAGTTCTGAGGGATATTGAGATGAAAATTGCATAGAGAGAGTAAGAATGGAGTGGCGGTGTTTACTATTTGAAAAACACAGTGTAACCTACTTGGCAATAGAATTGTGTTATTATTTTTGATTTGTAGTTTAACATTAAACATGTTTTATTTGTTTAAATTATTTGTCAATTCTGAGCCAGGAAATTTTTTTAAATTAGAAGTTTGACTAAAAGGCAATTACTACTCTTCTACTTCCTTCACTAACCCACCCTTCCACAATGATAAGATTTAGAGGAATGTCAGAAGCATTTTTTTTTTAAATGCATGTGAGTGGTATTTCATGGTTTTGTTTTGCATCTCCTTGATTATTAACTATGGTTGAGCTTTTATTTTTCTTTTAGGCTTTTCTATCCACTTTTCTGTGAATTGCCTGTTCTATCCTTTACCCATTTTTCCACTAGGTTTTTCATATATACAAGATACTGTTTTTGATATATGTGTATATATATAAATATAGGATACTAACCTTTTGTTGGTTTTATGTTTTGCAAATATCTTCTAGTCTGTGGCTCTTTGTGATGAGATGTGATTTAAATTTTTTAAAATTGAAGTTTATCATTCATGCATGAACATACATATACAATGAGTATATAGTAAAAGTTGTGAACTTAAAAAATAAACATGTATAACATCATACGGGGATCCCATATAGCACCCTGATATGATTTAAATTTGAATGTGTCTAAATTTATCTGTCTTTTCTTTTAAGGTTTGTACTTCAAGTGCTTTGTTTAAGAACTCTGTCTTACTGAGTTGATAAAGATATTCTCTTTTTTTTTTTAAATCTAAAGTGTCAGAAAAACTTTGGTATATAAAAATTAAAACTAAAACTTATACCAAAGAATTGAGACATACTTTGAAAAAGAGCAGAGGATGTGTGCTGTATCTATACTGTATTGCATTTTAAATATTGAATGTCAAATTTACAATAATGACCAACTCTTTCTTTACTTTAGTGGATGTTGACCTTGCCTAATTTTTACATGTGGTTAGAATTGTATATATGAAATGTTCCAGTCTATTTGATTTGGTGCTGAATTTTGGATTCTGGCCTTTTCTCTAAATGGAGCTAAAATAAGATTTTAAACAAGCTCAAGAATGAGAGTAGAAATCCATTAGGCTCAAATGGCCCAGAAAAACATGAAGAGCTGCTCAGTCTCAATAGTAATCAAGGATATGCAAATTAAGCAACAATGAAATACCATTTCATGCCCATCAAGTTGGCCCAAATTAAAGATGTTACTTGGACATTACCAAGTGTTGGGAGGATGTAATATAATACTAATAAGAGTGTAAGTTGGTATAAGTGCTGGGAAGAGCAATTGGAACCTATGCTCTGGTGCATACCTTGTGACCAGCAATTCTGCTTTTAATGTATTTTAGTGAAATTCTTGCATGTGTGCACAAGAAAACATACAGGGATGTTCATTGCAGCATTGTTTTTGTAATAGTGCAAAAATGGGAACAACCTATATGTCTATCAGAAAAGAAATGGCTACATAAAATGTCTAGTCCGACGTTTTCCACTAGGAATGAAATGTGAACCACACATGTAATTTCAAATTTACTTCTAAGAGTTTTAAAAAGGTGCGATCAATTTTAATATATTTTGACACAATATATTCCAAAGTATTTTATTTTCAACATGTGATTAATATAAAACATACTGAGATATTTTACATTCTTTTTTCATACTGTCTTTGAAATCCACCAAGTCTTTTGCACTTACAGCACTTCTCAATTTGGATGCTAAATTTTCATCAGAATACTTGATCTGAATTTATATTCCATAAAATTTACAGTTGAAAAAGTAGATACACATATCCAAGTCGTTCTATACATACTTAAAATTTTTTTTTCAATTACTGCCTTGAGTATCAGATAAAGTTTAATTCAATTTCTCAGCTGCACTAGCCATATTTCAATAGTCATGGCTAGTGGCTACCATATTGAACAGTGCAGGTCTATTCATAGCATGAATTGTTATGCGACAGTTAAATGATCTATATATGTATAAACTAAAAAATGGCTGATTATTCAAATTTCATAGTCTCAAAAAGACTTTCTAGAGAAATGGTGCGAGATTTTATTGTTTTGAGCTATTTTAAATATTCAGGACAATAAAGGGAATAATATAACATCCATGCACTCACTATTCACATTTAGCAAAAGTTAAAATTTTCCCAAAGAACCTCCAGGTCTTTTTCTTCAAGGCCGGGTTTATTTTTAAAATATTAATTTGTTCATATATTATATGAACTGAGTATCCATTTGTTCACTTTGTAGTTGGTAGAAGGGAAAAGAGTACCTAAGAGTGTTGTTGTTCCTTGAGAGCAGTATACAAATTGAAATGGCCTTTTAACATTTCATTCATTTTAAATGTTTTCAGGAACTGGATGTCAATGGGAAAAGCAAACAAGAATTAAGCTCTAATAATTACCCAGAGTCTATTTTCCTTAGATTTATTTACCTAGTGCATATTGTCAGTTCATAACAATAAAAAAGTGCATAATTAAAAGTTAGCCTTTTTAAGTGAGAATCACAAATGTTTAAAAATCTAATAAAATTGAAAGTACAGTACTAATTTTAAATGTAATTGAGCTATCAAACATATCTCCTGATATATTAAAAACACCCAGTATTTTATCTGAAATGGATAGGTTTTTAAAAGGAGTGGTGGTGGTGGTAGAGGCAGTGCCATTTGGCAGCTACTTAATAAATAGCAAGCCAGGTTCTTTGAACATTGAAGCTATTGCTTAAATATGTACATTGAATGGGTTTGCTTGCTCCTTACTATGAATTTTGGCATATCCCTTAATCTTTTAAATGCAGCAGCTAATTAAAGTGCCCAAGAGTAAATAACTACTAAAATCACTTGTAGCCTAATGAAAGGATTGTGACCTAAGGAAAGGAAATGAAAGGAAAATTTAAAGTGAGGGATCATATGTGAGGAATATAAACAGTGTTGCTGTTTGAGTGTATATTTATTATTTAATAATCTTAAAGTCCAAATGGAAATTTTATTTGATCATTTTCTTCAAATTTGCCGATAAACCAAATGCTCAGTCATCAAAGTATTTCTGATGTTCATTTGGCTGTAATGCAAACCATGATTTTTTTAAAAAATGAAAGCATTTGAATGTGTAAATAACTGATTAGAAATTCAAAGCATCCAGATCATACAATTTTTAAAAATTCTTCCAGAAAAGACATTTTGTAGCTATTCATGTTACATTTTTAGTCTGTATGCCCCTCAGTTGTAGCAATGTCACTTTACAATTTTGTTTTTGCTGTATAATAATTTGCAAGTTAAAAAAAAAATGCACCTGTTATGTTTTTGGTGTATCACTAGATGGAGTGCTTGCAGCAAAATTATGTGTAGACATTAGGAAAATAATCTGCTTTCCTCAAAGTAAGCATGTATTAAAGTTAAAAAAAAAAAAAAAAAAGCATTCTATGTATAAGCATTCAGCTATTAAACCGATAGCATGGTAAAGGGAATATACAATTGGTAATATGTAGTCATCATCTTTGAGCAGCTTCGAAACAGCCGTGGGTGGTGTGTATTTGTGTGTGTGTGTGTGTGTGGTGTGACACAAGAGAGTTTTAAACCAGTTCCCTGATAATCATGTGGGATTACAATTCATATTATTAACTTGTACCAGACAGTTCTTTTTAGGAAATTCCAATGCTTAAGTCTCTGAAGACATACTGTGCCGTTCACAGTGGCACTGAAACTAAATTTTTCAGGCATAAGTTAAATAGTCATTAGTGTTATCCACTCCTTGACTTATCCTTGTTTGTATTCTTTTGGCCTTAACAAGTGTTCAGCTTCTCTTGCTACTTCAGACTCCAAAAACTAAGCTGAAGGTAGGATGTTTTTTGTTTTCTAAAATTTATTTTTTATTTTTTTAAAAGAGAAGTTGGCTTCATTAACAGCAAAGATTTGGAGAAAAAGAAGAGAATGAACAAACCACAGTGGCTCACATGTCACTAGAAAAGTACCTTCCTGCTCATAATAATAGTATCTGCGCCAATCCCAAAGGCCTTGTGACTCAGTCACTGTCACTGTCAGCTTCACTGGAATCTGAAGTTGCGGCTTCACTGCCATCTTCCTGGGCTGATTGCTCGCTGCCACTGGGGAAGGGGCTTGCACTGCTGCTCCGGCTCCGCTGGCCACCCCCTTCACTGCTGCTGTCTGAATCATTATCACTGCCATGAGCCTGTCCTCTGTCCTCATCGTCAGCGTCGTCCTCCGAATTGGCATCACTGCCAAAGATGATCTCTTTGTCCTGGGCGGCCCGGGCTTCGTTCATCCTCACTGCTCTCATCCTCGCTGCTGCCACTCCTCACTCCGCTCATCCCTGTCACCCTCCTCCCGTTCACTCTCGCTGCCCCAGCGCTCATCCTCGCTGCCTTCCTTCTCACTGCTGCTGCCCTTCTCTTGCTCCTCATCTGAGCCCCCAGCTTCTGTCTCTGGTACATTCACAAGGAATTGAATGTTCCTTCAGCACTTTCAGTCCCACAGTTAGGCATATTTGTATTTCTGTTCCTTTGCTGCTTTCTCTTTATTCTTCTTTATGAATAATAGAAACACTTTCACACACTGTATTAAGTCAGTTGAGTTCCAGGCAATTAAAAATTGTCACCAATTCTCTGATTTTGGTCAATATTCAAAAATCGTTCCTAAAACACTCTTTTGTCAGTGTTAATTGTGATGTTTTCCTTCACAATGCCTTTTTGTGGATGAGGATTGTGGTTAATATTACAAATCCAAGAATGTTCCTCTATTACAAGGTTTAAAGAATATGGAGATACATGGGAAAAATACAGCTAATGTAACATATAGACTATAGTTAACAGTAATGTAATATTTTGCCACCAATGGCAAAGAAAGTACTGTATCAATGCTAATGGTTAATAATGGGGGATGTAAGGGGATATGGGATTTTTCCTCTTGAAGTAATGAAAATGTTCAGAAATGGACTGAGCTGATGACAGCATAACTCTGTGATGAAACTGAACCACTGAGTGTATACTTTGGATGGATTGTCAAGGCAGGGGACCATATAACATAGTGAACCCCATGGTGAATGATGGACTGTGGTTACCTTTACAAATATGAGAATGTTCTCTCATGAACTATAACAAATATGCATTACTAATACATGGTGTTAATAATAGGTTGGTTTGTGGAAAAAAAAATACACCAGATATAAGCTGTGGAACTATAGATAGCAGTAACATTATGACGATGTTCTTTCATCATTTATAACAAATGTATCACAACAATGTAAGGCGTGGCAGTAGGGTGATATATGGGATTCCTGCATGGTGTGCATGATCTTTAAAAATTTGAAATAAAAAATTGGTTATAAAAAATACTTTAGTATCTATACAAGGCTAAAAAATTAAATAGTACTTGGGAATCATAAAAAGAAATAATGGGAGTGGGTGTAGTACAGTGGTTGAGCACCTGCTTCACATGTTCGAGGTCTCAGGTTCAGTCCCCAGTACTGTCTTAAAAAAAAAGTAACAGTTTTGTCCATCCCTTCACTCAGCCCCATCCCCAGAGGCAAACACTTTTAAAAATTCCAATTTTTATTTCTTTTGGTGGTTGCCTCTATATCTCTGATATGCCCTTAGCCTGCTATTTCGTGATTAAAAACTGGATATCAAATCCTTATAGCAGGAAGTCTATTGATAGTAAACTTCTGCCATTCCACCTCTCCCTTTACCCTTCTTTCCCTTTCCATCCCTCTCAATACAGGTTTAAATTAATCCTATAAATTTAATCTTATAAACTTCTCCATTCTTTACCTCTACAATTTTAAGTGAGGCCCCCCTAATCTAATTGTGTATACCCTGTGAGGTTAATGAGAGGCCAACCTGTAACTAGTCAGCCAGGAGTTTTTGGGGAACAAGGAAACAATCGGCAATCACATGTTATTGGGGGGCATGTTATTGCAGAGTTTACTGTAGTAAACCTCTTTCTTTAAATGTCATTTGTATAATTTTTTTTTTTTTTAAGGTGCCAGTGCTGGGGATTGAACCCAGGACCTCTTATATGGGAAGCTGGCACTCAACCACTGAGCCACATCAGCTCCCCTGAGTTGGGGTTCTCGTTTGTTTGCTTGTTGTTTTGTTTTTGCTTCTAAGGAGGCACTGGAGACCGAACCTAGGACCTCCCATGTGGGAAGCAGGCACCCAACTGCTTGAGCCACATCTGCTCCCCTGTATAATTTTTAAGCAACAACTGTCCCAAATAATTAGGTAACTTGTTTTATCATATAAAAAGTCTAGAGTTAGACTGATTCATGGATTCAGAAACCTATGAAGGTGCTAGATTCTTTGGCTTTTCATCTGCTATTCTTAACAATGTTGGCTTTGTTCTCAGGTTAGCTGTGTTCCAGGTACTAATATGCTTTTCTTGGGTCCCAATAGCAACTGCAAACACATTATTTAAGAAAAAATCCCTTCTGTGTGTGAATCTCTTTGTGAGTGTACCCAGGAGTTTCTAGCAAACTTAAGCTACCATCGCACTGACCAGAATTGCTTCAGATGACCATTCTTCAGCCAGTTCCTGGCAAGAAGAATGAGATTGCCCCATGATTATTACAGTGATGCTTACAGTCATGTGGAGGAGGGTAGTGGACCTGAACAATATGTGAGTTTTGTCAGGAAGGAGTGAGGAGGAATAGTTGTTGGGTAGCCACGACAATGTCTGTAGTATCAGACTCTCAGATGAAAATGTTATCACTCTGTTTCTTACACTTCTGCCAAGCTACTTTCTTTTGAAAAATTAAATAGAAAGTCAGAGAATTATTTGAAGCCATAGCCTTTAAATCTCCTTTGCTACAATATCCATTTGTAATTGCTTATCTAAAAGGGACATTTTAGAAGCTAGGTATTAATGGAAAACTGAGATGTATAATTTCTCTTCCTTCCCTTTGCTTGATTGTATTTATTGGACCCACACCTTTGCCCTTCCTTAGAATGAAGATTTATTTATTTGTGCCATTTTATAATGTTTGCGAAAGTATAGACTTCAGCCGTGATTTTTAAAAAGTATTATCATTGATTTTTTTTTTAAATCAAAACTTTCCAAATGACAGATGTTAACTTTTTGCTTTTTTCCTGGATCTAGAACTTATATATCTTTTGGCAAATAGTCTTTTTGTTTTGTTTCAGTTTTTCATGTTCCTCATTTCTTTCTTTTAACACAAAGACTTGAGGGCTAAATGCCATATATCTTTATGTCAACTCTAATGAGTTTGAATAAGTGTTATTTTTAAAACAGCATTCTGATTTTACTACTTAAAAAAAAATCAGGGTCCTTTCATACTTACATTTCCATTTTTCCATATGCATATTAAATTTTAGAGTCCATTGCAGTATATTATACTTTCACAGAGTTGTAGCCCAAATGAAGAACTTCAGAGTTATTCTTAAACTAGCTTCCTAGAATTATTATTTTATGAACCAACAGGAAAATGTTTCAGTAAGCTTTTCTTATAGCATTAAGATAGTTTACTTATTGTCCTGGTTATTGATATAAGAAAAGCAGATGTTCTAGGATTAAAAAAATTTTGTGTATGTGTATCATTTTTTCCTCTAAGCTGGCTTAAAGTATTTAAGGCCAAATCTGTTTACTTTTAAAATTGATTTTTAGATTAATGTTTAGTTTCTTAGAAGTGTTACTGTGTTCTTAATATTGAAGAAATAATACTGTAGTCATTATTAAATAAAGTCTTAATTTCATATTATGTCTTTTATGTATATTTCCTAGTGGACATTGCAACAATAAATAGTATTATTAGTAAATAAAGATGGTAGAACATCCAGACCAGCTTTTAGTGACTTATATATTTACCTTGACATTTATCTTTTGATTTTTCATATGGTTATAAATACTATGGAATGTTAATGTGTTACATGAAAAATCCTGAGATCAAATAATTTTGCTAATGCTCATTTATTCAAGGTTAAATGGCTTACTTTACTGCAGGGCTTCTCAGAAGTTTTAATACACTAATGTATATTATAAATATTAAAGAATGGGGTATAACACAGTGTTTGCCAAACTTATTTAAACATGGAATACCATTTCTTTTGAACTTACTTTGGAAATGCTCCTATTTGATGCAATTACTATTAGTGCAAATTGTAAAGAAAGTAATGTGTCTAACCTTTATTTATCATCAGTGCCATGCAGTTTATTTGAAAAAGAGTTAACTTTAACACTTGGACACTTGGGACAATCAATTTCAAATGCATTACAAATCTTTTTAAGATAAGAGCTTTAAGATTTCGGTATAGCTTCTTTACTGCTTCTTCTACAGTTTTACTCTAAATTGAAATTTATCAGCATGCTTACTGTTTTTTGTTTTTTTTTTTTTTTAATTTATTTTTATTGTGGGTAAAAATCAAAATTCTCACAATACATACAAACATTTGCAAAATGATATATAAATATATATGCATATATGTGTATTTGCTTAAGCATGCTTACTGTTGAACCATGTCTTAAACAGTTGGTGATCCTAATTTTAATTCCAATCTAGACTTCTCTACTGAGGTTCAGACTAATTTTTAAGTTCCTGACCTGAAAGTTCTATCTGTAAACCCTAAAGACATCTAAACATGTTCAAAACTGAGCTCATTCTCTCCCAATCCCAGATTCCATTTACTGTTTCCCATCTGAGCTAGTAGCACTGGGTTTCTGGTTTCCAAACCAGAAACGTAAGAGACTCGGATTCCTCCTTTATCCCCTACACCAGGATTTTTCAGTGTTGGCACCATTGATATTTTGGGCTGATAATTCTTTGTTGTGGGGGCATTCTTGTGCATTGTAGAGAGTTTAACACCTCTGGTTCTACCTACTAGGTGCCAGTAGCAGCCATCCTCAGTTGAAACAATCAACATTGTCTCCAGATTTTGCAAAATCACTCCCATTTGAGAATCACTGGCCCTCATCCAATCTGTTACTTATTCTTACTAATTCTACTTACTGAATATATCTTAGATTGTTCTTCACTTCTTTATCCCACTCCCTGACCTTAATGCCTGGGATTCTTCAGCAGGGTTCTGACTAGCCTCCCTATGTCCAATATTGTCTCCGTCTAGTCCATCCCCTTCATTGCTGCCAAAGTTACCTTTCTCAGATGCAAAGCTGTTCACTATTTAAAATCTCTCAGAATTATCCAGCAGAGACCTTAGTGAACTAGCTTCTCTCTCTACTTCTGGCATCATTCTCTAAACGCACACACTCACATAAGATTCTTGCAGTACCCAACAATGTACTGTGCCCTCTTTTCCCAGCACATTTTGTACCATGCTCTGTTTGAAAATTCTATTCCTCCATCGTAGCCCTTAATCACTAACTTTCAAAGAATCTAGCGTGATGAAGAGCATTTTATTTTTTTCAAAAACATCTGTCTCCCTCACGAGGCGGAAGTTTTCAAGGGCAGGGACTATCTCTAGCCCAGTTTTTGGCATGTTATAGATATTAATTAAAAGTTTGAATTATCTATTTGTATGTCCTGTTAGATGTAGTGACACCATCATTACGTCTAGGAATTCTGTTCCCTAAATCAGCAGTGAAAATTATTTCCCTAATCTTTATCGTCCAGGATTTGAGGGTAGGCTTTTGACCACAGAAATCCTGAAGTATAACTTTCTTCAGAAAAGAATTGAAGAAAGCAGTATACTTAGTTGCTACTTAAGTGTCATTTGCTTGTGTTAATATAACTTGGATTTTTATTCAGAAGAGAATTAAATTGCTTAATATGTAGAAAGTATTTACTGGACTCAGTGTTGCATTTCCATTGAATAAGGATTTGTTGATTGGTCATATAAAGCTTGCAAAAACAATATTTTTGTCTTAGCAATTATTTTAGCTTTTTAGAAAGTATATTTATTAGAACATATTCCTATAATTACCAGTTTGCACTATTTAGAAATTTACCCCCAAGAAAAATAAAATTATCAAGTCATTTGACTAGAGTAACCCTCTACCCTTGCCTTAATAAATGGATTGTTCTGTGATTGGGTTTCCCAGTGTATTGGAACTAGCCACAGTCAGTCTGACCATCTATACTTATATCTAAAACTTTCATGAAAAGGTAAGGAAAAAAAAAAAAAAAGATTTTTAAGGCTTTTGGTAGATAATCCAAGCTGTAACTCAAGCCTCACTGAAAGTGAAAGATCTGTGGATGAGGAAAGAGACAATGAATAAGACCTACTCCCAGTTCATACTAATTCTTCATCCTGGCACAATGCCTTACCAGGTTGTTAATAATTATTTATCCAAAGAATTCATATGAAATGGCAGCTGAGAAGCAATGACTTTCTGCTTCCATTTTTTAGGGAGTGGCACAAAATATATTATTTCCTTTTAAAAGAGATTTTTTTAAATGAGAAAAGTTATAGAGGTTTCCAGAAATAAAACTGGGAATGAGCTATGTTCTCTATGGGGAAGGAACTATCTTTCACACTCAGCTCCCTAAGGGCTTAAGTAGATACAGAAGACATGTGACACACAGCTTATCAGTATTAACCTTAAGAGCTGTTTTGCCAAGGACCTCGATTTGCCTTGCCTGTTTTTTTGATTTCTCCCTTTGCTGTACCCTCTCCTTTCCTTTGAATTTATTTTTTAATGAAAAAATTCTTTAAAATTAAAATTTTAAAATTTATTTAATTTTGAATGTTAACTATTACTGGTTAAAATTCTCTTTAGAACCTTGAGTTACTTTAGGAAAGAAAGGTGGTATGTAAATGAAAGAAATTAACTTTATTGGGGCTCAAAAAATGTGGTAAATACTGTCTCCAAAAGAATTTTTACTCAGAACTTGGAAAATCTTGCATTATAATGCTTCTATTATGTATAGATCATTTCATGCTTGTTTTTCAGACTGTAAAAATTCTGTAATAATTACAGTGTTTTGAATACATTAATTTTTTAATTTGTTTTTTATTATAATTTTTAAATGTATCTTTAAGGTCCTATTTAAGCTAGGTAAAAGTATGTGTTTATGAGCAACTTTGTTTTCCATATACTTTTCAAGATATTAAAGTTTATACTGAATGTAAACCTTTACAGTAAGTCATTTATCTATTACTAGAATAATGCAGTTTTAAATGGGTAAAAATTTTTAACCTAATGAGGGTCTTATGTTTAAAGATAAGTTTTGTATTTTAACAGGATAATTGTCCTAAAGAAGCTTATGATTTAATAATTAGAATATTCAAATTTGAAGAAAAGGTTTTCTTATTATCAGGGATGGGGGAATTGTTGATTAAGCAGGGTCATCCTTATAGTGTTCATGTTCTCTTGTCCAGTAGAATAGCACTGACTGCTTTCACTCATTTTATTTTCTTCCCTGTAGGGAGCAACCCATCTTTAGCACTCGAGCTCACGTCTTCCAGATTGACCCAAACACAAAAAAGAACTGGGTACCCACCAGCAAGCACGCAGTTACTGTGTCTTATTTCTATGACAGCACAAGAAATGTGTATAGGATAATCAGTTTAGATGGTTCAAAGGTAAGTTAACTTTACTTTAAATAATCTTGTAGTTTTGCTTTATACAGTATAGCATTTCAATTTTATTGAGAGGATTTTACCTTAATTAAGAGAAAATATTTCCTTTTGAGTTTTTACAGCTTAGCTTTTAAAAAACTAAACTGGTTATTCTTAGAGCAGTAACACATTTGTCCACTAAATTACTTGGATTAACTTCCTTACCATATTGAATTTATGCCAAAATATTCTGCAAATTTGAAGTCATTTAATTTATTTGATAAATATTCATTGCACACCTGCTATGTGTCAGGCACTGTGTTAGGTGCTAGTAATGTAGTGGTGTGCAGAAAGCACATGGTCTCTACTCTTGAGGGGCATACAATCTTGTGAGGATCTAGAATTTTTTTCAAATATCCTTTTATAGACTAGTAGGCAGTTCAAAACTCCTAAATCATATGAAGTCTGTATATGCTAATTCTAAAGCTCACATCCCCTATATCTGAAGAGAAGTATAAGGAAAAGACCTAACAGTTTTATTTTTAGGAGAGGCAAACAGTGAAACATTTAAAGCACGTACTGCCTGAGTTCAGATCTCAGCTTTACCATCTACTGAGTATCTTGACTTTGGGTAAATTAGTTTACTTCTCTGACCATCTGTGCTTTCACTACAATACTGGTAGTTGTAAGGATTAATTGAGTTAATATCTGCAAAGCACTTTGATGCCTGGTACATGGTATGCCCTTAAAAAGGGGGAAGAAGGTTCCATTTTATCATCCTTTTTTACCATCAATAATTTGGTAAACACACTTAAAGAATTCCAAACGTCAGATTCTGGATATAAAGTATATAGAAAGGTGAGTTCTCCATTCTTCTTCTCCTTTAAGCTTTCTTGAAGCCATCAGCCCTTTCCCCTTCCAGATATTTTAGCGATTCAGTGTAGAAGTTAAAAGCACAAACTCTAGAGCCAGACTAGCTCTTTTGAAATTTTGTTCCACCACTTATTACTCTGTGACCTTAAGCAAGTTATTTAACCTGTGTGCTTCAGTTTTCTTATCTGTAAAATACCTGCACTATTACACCATGGGATTATTGTGAGGATTAAATAAATCAATTTAGGTAAACGCACTTAAAATGTGCATAGTAATCACTATGCAAACATTTCCTTCTATTATTGTTGTTATTAATATTATCATTAGGCTATTAATCATGTATTGCCTAGTGTTTTTGAGGAATAAAAAATCTTTTTTTTTTTAATGTTAAACTTTCTATATTTTCTGTGTCCTTAGTCCTTATCTCCCTAACTAGATCATAGGAGCCCAGGGGCTATCTGTACTTTGTGTCTTGAACAATTTCTTGTATATAAGTGACCCATATATATTCATTTGAATGATTGATCTTTTCATTTTCACTTGAAGGATTGAAAGGACTTGGGAAATAGTTATCTTCTGTGAAGCTTTATTTAATGAAAAATATTATTTGTCATATTTTATAACTGTTTGATTTAGTGAAATTAACAGATATTAAGAATTATAATCTCTAGCATGTTAATTTTTCCCTAACTAGATCCTTCCTATGCTGCGTAATCTATTTCTCTCTTAACTCACACCACAGATAACAGGAGTGTTAAATGGTATATAAAAGAAAAGATTAACTGAAGTAGTCCCATGTCCAAGAAAAGAAACCATATGGAAGGGGTTAAATATATTTCAGTTGCTAACTCAACCTTCACCAGAATAAAATACTTTGAGTTACTTTCAAGGAAGGAATTTTGATGATTAAATAATCGTCATGTATTCGTCCCTCTGAGGCAATATGAACTATTGCTTCTGGCATTTCTACTTTTGTATATCCTTTGCTGCTTATAATTATTGTGAAAAAGTTTTTGTTTTAACAAGGTCTTTCTGTAGCACAGTTATATTTTCTACTGCAGTTTCCATTTTCTAGTTACTTTTCTAAACTGATACTGCTAACTACCACATTTCCTTGTAGTATTAATAGTTTTATGGTAAGCAGTACTGGGTTATTTGACACCGCTAAAGGAGTGTTTTTCTCTTTCCCATCCTCATATATGTATTTTGTGATTGAATTATGGAAAGCCTTTACATACTCCTGTCCATTTGTTCTTACTTAATGCCTTTAGTATTCATGTATTGTTTGCTTTAAGGTTTTTCTAATTATGATCCCGGCCGTGGGCTGGGATCAGGGCATTACATGCTCTGTAATGACAGTATTTCGGTTCTCTTTTTTTCTTGAAAGGACAAGAACTCTGGGGTTGAGAGAGATAATTTTAAAGAACTAAAACTTTTCCTTTAAATTGACTCATATTAGCTTTTTATTCAAATAATTCTAAGAAATAAAACCTTTAAAGTGTGGGATCATCTACTGTTCTAAAGGTTTTTTTTTTCAGTGATAAAGGGAACTTAAAACAAGTAAGACACAGGCAAGGAAAGGTTCAGAATGTGGATTGAAATGAAACTCTTAAACTTAAAAGCAGAAAGAGTTTAACTTGAAATTCCTAAAATGGTGGTGGGAGAGTGGTGGAGGGGCAGTAACCGACAGTGCATTAGCCAGTTTTCTTGGATGCCTATAAAACCCATTATTACCCCACTTCTTGAGAGTTATTAGGGTCACATGTGAAATGCCCTTCTCTTCTTGAAAACCCTCAGATTCCAACTCAAATGTGCACTCTTTAGGGATCACTTCAGGACCACCAAATCCAACTCAGGGCCTACCAATCTTTACCTTCTTGTCTTTCGCTTTCTATCATGGCCTGGTCTTTTATGATTTTTCACAGCACTTACTATTCTTTGAAATTTCATTGATCAGCTTTTTATTTACTTGTGTATTGACTGACTCCTTTATTTTAGAATGTAATCCATTATTACATTGCATGACTTATTCATTGTTGTATCCCAAGTTTCTAGAATTATGTTTAGCATTTAATAGGTCCTCAGTAAAACATTTTGAGTATATTCATGATTCCTTACTATTTGTTAATATATTCCTTTCAATTTAATCTTTCATTTGATGACAGCCCCACAAGTTAGGGCAGTTGCTTGCCTCGTTTTAGGGGGTCTAAATGATACCGTGGAAAAAGCAGTTTTTGAACTTTGAAGGGGTAAGGAAAAGTCTGTAGAAATTTTATCGCAGGTGAAAATACTTAATCAAGGATAAGGTCTCTCATATACCAACAGATGACACATCCATTGTTGTTGAGATTCTGAAAGCAAGGGACCACTTTGTTTCACTGTCCTTTTTAGTAGGACAAGTAATATGTATTCATTGTTATAGCTTCACCAATACCTGCACAACTCAAATATTTACATTTGTACTGTTTTTCATATGGTAAACAAATTTAGCTTTGTTCTGAAAATGCTTCATTTTTCATTCCACATATAATAGTTCACCAGATGACTATTTATGGATTTGATATTGGGTATATTTTTATTATTAAAATCACTTTTTAATTTTAATTTTGGAGGGCATTTGACTACCTAATTGAAAATGATATTATACTTTCATAGTACTGGCAGAGGGAATGAACCTAAGTTATTTTTTTGTTATTATTTTGTATTATGATACTTGAAATTTATTATGGTGATCATCAAAGTTAATATCTAATAACATAATACAATACTAGCTTCCTAAGAAACTGTTAAGCAGAGATGATAGCTATTCTTATTATCATGAATCTGTGCCACTTTATGGGAAAAGAAGTAAGTTATATATTTAGGGATTTTTTTTTGTCCCCATGAGTAAAGGAAAAAGTACTAAATGATTGAAAGCCTTGTATTTCAGATAAGTTAGCTTTAAGAAAATCCTTTCTTAGATTTTAGAAAATGAGTGTCATTTGATCTATTGATAGTGATTTTTGAAAGATTGGGGAAGTGACCTCAATAAACAACTAATAAGGCCTACTTCCTTCCAGTGATATCATCCAAAATCAATAGATGATTCTAAATATTCAAAAGGAAGAAACTAACCACATTAAACACTGTAAAATTTTTTGGATCATAGGAAAACTTATTTTGAGTGTAAGATGTTGCAATTCTTGACTGACAACAGGGCCCTTAGCTTTATAGTGCTATTAGTTACTATATTTCCGCATTGTTGCTTATAATACTATAAACTATTTTTGTAACTATATATTTAATATTGTGGCCCATAAGGAATCCTAAATTTTTGTTTAACTAAATGGTCCTGTGTTTAAATGCTCATTTGGCTGATTACTCATCCTTGTTTTGTTTTTCAGGCAATAATAAATAGCACCATCACCCCAAACATGACGTTTACTAAAACATCTCAGAAGTTTGGCCAATGGGCCGACAGCCGGGCCAACACTGTTTATGGACTGGGATTCTCCTCTGAGCATCATCTCTCAAAAGTAAGTTAAATCACAAGATCTGACTGGAACTCTTTATCTTCAACTCAGATGTCTTAAATATTGAATAGCAAATGGAGAGTACAAAATAAATAAGAAACTTGTTGAATATTCTCAGAACAACTATAGTGACTTTTTAGCAAGAAGTGAGAGATCATCAGATTCCTCTGCCAATTGGGAAAATTATTGTATACATTAAAAACAGTCAACATTTTTTGAGAAGGGTTTGAGTGGTTGTTAACTGTATGATAGGAAATAAAAGGTGGGGATTATTGCTTCAGAATGGACTTTTCTCAGGGACTAGCATCCTCATTTGGAAGAGATGGTCTGCAACAGTGCATAGCAAGATAGGTAGATGCCAAGCTCTTCTGAATTGTGAAAACTCAATCTGATAGTGGTATAGAATTCGGCTTTTTCACATGATGGCAGGCACATATAAATTACTATGTTAAGTGAAACTTTCCTTAAATTGTGATTTAGTGTATAGTACTCTGAACCCTCTGATGCAGTGCAGAGTGAACCTCAGTTGACTCAATCAGGAGATCTTGGACGATAGTGACCAAGTACATGATTGTGGCTGGAAAGGCCAATAAAATGCTGAGAATCATCAAGCTAAATATTAGAAATAAAACTGTTGTCCAGCCTGTGAGTAGCAGCCATGCAGTGTTCACGCTAGCAGTACCTTGTGCTCTTATGGATGTCACACAGAAAAGGATGTAAGGGAAAGGAATCGGGTCTTAGAATACTAAGATGATCAAGGAGATGAGTACATTTACTTTTACTCTTCAAATTTTATGCCCACCAGACCCAAAGATTTATGCTTCAAACCTCTCTGTTTTAATCATTCAGTTAAAAGGATAATCCTACATTTGAAACACTTGTTCAGATGTATATTTTGGGATGCATAGGATGTGATGGCTTGAGAGTTGAAGATGATTATGTGCAAAGTAATCAGGCTCTTGTTATATACACTGTTCATACTTAAATTAAATTTAAAGCTGCATATCAAATATTCATTGACGAAGTTATATTAGATAATCCAGTAGTTGAAATAATCTTGGTTCCTTTGTTTTAGTTGTGACCATTCCTTATCAACTGTGTTGTTTTCAAGTATTTTTGTTTTCTTTTTGATATAAATTATTCTTTAAAGCTCAATTTTAAGACTATTTTAACCTTTCTCTTAAGTGGTTATAAATCATTCTTTACAGAATGATGAAAACAAACAAGAGTTATCTGTAGAGTTTCTCATGTAAACTTGCATGAAATAGTTTTTGAGTCTGAGTAACTTTTTGAATATAAATTAAAGTTTTTATTACATATTTGTAGGTTAATAAGCAGCTAGTTAATGTGGTAAAGGAATAGTTTATTATACTCTCTGCCAATCATATTATCTCTACTTATTTGAGCTTTCCTCTGGGAATACCTTTCTATTTTAAGAATCTTGGTTTTTGTTTACCTCTTTAAAGTTAGTAGATGCTTTTGACCAACCTTACCAATAGTGAATCGTAGTGTTTTGAAAGTGAATTGAGTATTAGGAAACAAGACTTAAGTCCTTGGAGCCAAGTCTAGTTTGTTTATTAACTAGACTTGGCTCTAAGAGCTCAAGATCAACCTCTTCAGAATGTTGTGGTTCACAAATGAAAAAATCATTTATTTTCCTAGCTACCTTGAAGACTAATTTTGTTGCTTTGCAGACTATAAGGGACTCAAAGGAGTTTTTAATCTTTTACATAAATGAGGCAAGCATATAAATATTCTAGCTTGTTGTATCTTTAAATCTATGAGTGATTCAAAGTATTGTATAAGAGTTTGGAGAGTGCTTTGATGGCAGTTCTAGACAAGGGCCTCTCAAAATGAGGGAGAGATCAGCGTTACTGAAAGAAATGTCATCTAAGAGTGGCCAGTGTGAGGACAATTCCAGCTATGCTTGGATTGTTAGACTGCTTACTAAATTGTAGTAACCTTAAGCCTTGGAAGCCTAAGCCTTCTTATTTTTCTTTTGCTGAAAACTAAGGATATAAAAATTAGCAATAGTGTAAATTTTTATGAAGTTGAGAAGGATTTTAAACATTAACTATTTTGAAATTCTAAATGAATGTAAGAAAAACATTGTGTACTACTACAAATTATACAGAGAAGGTAATTAGGGTTTTGTTTATTTACACCAATATGACACCTTTTTTAGCTTTGTTTTCAGATTTTCTTACAGTGAGGAGACATTCTTTTCAATTAAAGATGGACAGTAGCACAGATTCAGTTCCCTGTCTATTGGTTGTAGGTGGGGGTAACAAGGTTGAAGGTAAAAAGGATGAGTTGTGATAATGACAATTTTAGTTTCAACCCTCCTCCATATCCTCAAGGCAGGCCAGAGCATCTCGGATCTTTCCTTGCACATATCATTACCCAAGATAGAAATGAAATCAGGGTTGGCTAGGGGTGGGAGAGGGTTGAAGAGGATGCTATAATTTCATATTTTTATTGCCAACTCTAACAGCTGTTTTAAGTTACATTGAGATTTTGGGTTTTTAAATTTGGGTATTTTATAGCCTTTATTTTCTCTGATAATAATGGTAGACTAGCTTCCACTTCTAAAACATAAATAGGTACTGTATGTACCATTATGTTTTCTAGTTTCCTTTGAGCTCCTAAAATTTTAGAATTTCATGTACAATTACTTTTCTTTTGAAATTCTTGCCAATTTTAAAGACTTTTGTGGAGTATCTTATTTCTTTCTGCTGCTGTACATTAGGTCTTTAGGAATCTTTAAAAATGAAATTTTAGTAATGTTGATTAGTGATAGTAGTAAATGTTATTTGGATTGTTGAGAATAAAGTGTCTTACGCAATATGAGAGTTTATATTCTAATAAAATTTAAAAGCATTCTCTAAATACTGTGATGTTTAGGAGTGGATACTTGAAGAAATTCAGTTTTCTTGGTGATAAGCAAAACATGGTGTACCTACCTTTACTGATTCTATCCCCAGCATTACCGCCCCCACCTTGGTCTCAGTAAATTATTTCTGAACAACCATGAGGCATATAAGTAAGCTAGTTGACACCAAATTCTTAACTTTATGCCATGTGATGTTTTTTAAGTGAAATTTGTGTCAAGGTACTTTATTGTGTACAAACAAATGTTTGTTATTAGGTTTCTTTCTATTGTCAGTTTCATATTACATCTGTAATTAATTTGGGACCTTTGTCTAAGAGTTATTTTGAAGATAAAAGAAAGTCAAGGTAAAAGTGGGCATTGTGACTTATTTTTATTTGGTTAATGTATATAGTCTTTATACATTCAGTTTGCAGAAAAATTTCAGGAATTTAAAGAAGCTGCTCGACTAGCAAAGGAAAAATCTCAAGAAAAGATGGAACTTACCAGTACGCCTTCACAGGTGGGCATTTAAATTCTTTTCTTATTTATAAGCCTTGTTTCTTTCAAATAGTATCAATTATGCCAGAGTTAAATTTGGGAAAATAAAAGTATAATTGAAGGAATTTCCAAAGTAGACATAGAAATGTATACTTTAGTTAATTCTGCATTGGTGGAGAAGGCTTTTTCTATATGCCTGTGTCTACAAGACTCTTTTTAAGAAGTTTAATAAAAATTAAAACAGATTATTTAATGTGTATACAACTTAAAAAAGAAATGTACATAAAGAACATAGATTGGCCTATTGTTTGTTCTGTCTGATTTTAATGTGTACTTCAATGTTTCAGTGAACCACCTACTTCATGCTCAGCACTGAGACACAAAGGTTATAGGTTTTATAAGAGTATCACTTTTTCCTTTAACAAAGAGCTAATTAATACTTGTTACTTGTCCATCATAATCTTTTTTCAGTTGGAAATTAATTATAGCTCCAAGTAAAGTTTATTAAATAATGGCATTTCAATATTTTTATAAAGGTTTTAATGTATATAGTAGGTCATAAGCATACCAGTTGTTTTCAACTTTTTAGTAATAGGCTTTCCTAGAATTAATTTTGTTGTTTTTTGTTTGTTTTTTAATTTATTGAAGTATATCATTCATACATGAACATACATAAACAGTAAGTATATAGTAATAGTTGTGAACCTAAAATTAATTTTTATTTCAATTTTAGTCTTAAGACAAGAGTTTAGCTCTGTCCTGGGTTCTTCCCTATAGTAATTCTTTGTTTTTGAAATGTGCTCAACTTTTATATAAAGGAAAAATTAGAGAATGTTTACAAATATAATGTCAATAGTAGTATATTTACATAGAACTTTGATGAAGTAAATAGGAATTACCTTGGAATTTAGTAATTAGCCACATGATTGGAACATTTTAGAAAATTATTTGCTCTTCATCTCCCTTACCACACAGGGCACCCAACTCTATTTGGTAAACCTCACTGGTATAAAGAGTTGATTTTTTTTTTTTTTTTACAGGAAAGGAAAACTCTGTTAAGTATGCTTGAAGTACATATTTCCTCATAGACTAAAAGTGTACTCTGGACTGAAGCGAAAACTCCATTATACCTTTTCTGTTTTTGCAGTGACCTAGAATAACTAAGATGTTCATTTTGAAACTTCTCTTGAATATATCTTCTCTAAGTACTATGGTAGTGTAGTGATACTTTTAAGCATAAAAGCCTATTTAGAATTAAGTACCAGTATGTGTTGGGAGCCCTGAATCCTCATGTGAATGAGAGTAGTGTTACAAGAAGATGCAACCACATATTCAGTTAGAAAATACTCCAGTGATTGCAATAAAAATTTAATGGATTAAATTTTGCCATTGTTCTTAGTTCCTTTTTTTGTAATCATGATTTCCTTTTTTGTTTAATCAGGGATAAATTATTACAAATTGTTGCTAAGATACTTGTTCATCTTTGGTGGAAGGAATGTCTTAGTCTTTTTCTTTCCTCAAAAAATTATATCAAAGATGCTTGTATTTGGAAAATGCTGTGAAATATAAAGCAATGAAATATCTTAAGTTCATTGGTATTTGAGAGTCAAAATATACTGACCTTAGCATATCTTTTCAAAACATTTGAAGTCTGATTGTTAATATACAGAAGTCAGAGAAAATAGTATCTCTATTTATTTCTGTTCCCACTCCCCTGTCCCCCCCTTTTTTTGACAATCCCTTACAAATGCTATTAATGTTTCTACGTTGATTTAAATTGTATGACCTCTCACCTAGGAAGCAGAGCTTGATCCTCACTAGTTTGACCCAGTCTGTTAAATGAATGTTAGCCTGAAAGTAGAATATTATTCAGGAACTTGGCAAAGGGGGGGGGGGTGTGGATCATGAAATTAAATGGGATAATTGATAATAGAAGACAGTAGATTATAACTTCTATTCTTATTTGAGAACGTATAACAGTGTTTGGAAGAGTTTGGGTTTTTGAATCAAACTTGGACATAAATATCTCTTCTTGTCACTATATGATCTTGGGAAAGCTGTTTAATCTAAGAAATCTGTTACCTAAGTGATCTGTAACTTGAGTAAAAATGGATAATGGCAATGTAAGACTGTGGTTAATAATATGGGCTCTAGAGCATGGCTTTGAGTCTGGGCTCTAAGCCTTTACTTGCTTTCTGAGCTTAGGATAACTACTCTTTTTCTTCATCCATAAAATGGGCATAAGAACACTATCTCCTTATAGGGTTACTATTATGAGAATTAGGTGAGAATTAAAATAGTGCGTAGCATATAATAAATGCTCAATAAATGTTAATAGCTGTTGTTGAGGATGCGGTTGTGGTAATGGTGGTGATGATGTAAAGTCTTGGCATAGTATCTGGCACCTATTATTTAGAAAAAATACAGCTGCCTTAATTATATAAAGCCTGCAGCAGATCCCCTGGAAAACTTGTTAAAACACAGATTACTGGGCCCCACCCTCAGAGTTCCAGATTTAATAGGTCTGAAATGGCCCTAAAATTTGCATTTATATTAGTTATAACAGGTTTCCAAGAAATGCTGATGCTGTTGGTTGCTTTGAGAACCAGTGCTATAGACAAATCACTACCTCCTAAAGGCTTGTGATGAAAGGACTCTGGCATTCAGAGCAAAGTTAATCACTTCCCCAATTCTTTTTTTTTTTTTTTTTTTTTTTTTTAACTGGGAGGTCCCAGGGATTAAACCCAGGTCCCTCCATAAGGGAGACGGACACCCAACCATTTGAGCCACATCTGTCCCTCACTTCCCCAATTCTTAATCTCTTGAGCTAAGGTTTGTGCACTTGATATAAATATGAGGCTGTGTCAAATAAGCGTAATGAAGGTAACAGCTGTAGGAATAAGTAGAATCATATATTATTGTTCCTTTCATGTCTCTCTTTATATAATATATATTAATTTAGAGCTCTTTCTTCATTGGAGATCTTATAATCTTATGTTTGCATGACAGTCTTTTAAGCAGTCAATTTGATATAAAATTGAAAGTGATGATTGGCTTTAAGCCCGAAATTTCTTGTAAGGTTCACGGTAATAAATATTGCACTTTAGTTCACTTGTTAGGCAGTTCTTTCAGAGTATGCATTAAAGAAAAATAGTATCCCAGCATCTTTCCGCACCAGCTCAGCACACCCAGCTCACCGTGCCGCAGGGGCTGGCTTGCCTTTACCAGGAGGCCCTGGGAATCGAACCTGGGGCCTCCCATATGGTAAACGGGAGCCCAACCAATTGAGCCACAGCCACTTCCTATAAAGTCTATTAACCCTGTCAGTTATTTGTAGGCAGAAAGGGTTTTTTCATTTAAAGTTTTTCATTTAAATTCCCACATTATATAGCATTGAACATATTGTAGTCCCTATCTTTATTTATATTTAGCCTGTCTAGCTTTTTCCTCAAGGCTTATTAGAATCCACTTAAAGAAAAAAAAATTATATCGACTGAGAAAAAACAAGGTTTCTTCAGGTTTGTTATAAATACTATACTTTTTAAATGTTCATTTTAAGGCTAAATTGTATTTAACCAAATGAGGCACTGGTTTATTGTAGATGGCTATGAGAAACTCTGAATAGCTCTGTAATTCTAGGAAAGTCAGTTGATTTGTCTGGGCCCTTTCTCCTCCATTCTTAGATCCCATCCAGTAGCATGTATTGCTAAATTGTCATTATCTCTTTAGTTTCTCTCTTTTAAAAAATTGGGGAACCATATATACAACATCCCAACCCTCCCAAGCATAGGGATTAATCACATTCACAATGTTGAGTACCCTCACCACCATCCACTACTATAACTTTTCCTTTACCCCAAACAGAAACCCTACATTTATTTTACATTTATTCCCCATTGCCCCTGCCTCCACCCTGGTAACCTGTATTCAACCTTCTATCTCTATGAGTTTGCATAGTCTCTAATATTTTCTTTGTGGCTACCATGGGGCTTAAATTTAATATCCTAAATTTATACCAATCTCATATGCTGTGGTACCAACTTAACAACTTTTGATAACATACATAAACTATGTTCCTATACCTCTCCTTCCCCCCAACTTTATGTAGTTCTTGTCACAATTACATATTCATTCATTAGGAGTCCAAACCATTGATTTATCGTTATATTTTATGCATTTGCCTTTTAGATCCTGTAGGAATTAAAAAGTGAAATTACAAAAAAAAAAAATAGTACTGATATTTATTTTTACTTCTGTCATTTTCTTTACTGAAGATTCTTATTTCTTCATGTGGCTTCAGTCAATATAGGCTAGTGTACTTTCCTTTCAACCTGGAGAACTCGCTTTAGCATTTCTTGTAGGGTCAGTTTGGTGGTAACAAAGTCCTTCAGCTTTTGTTTATTTGGTAATGTCTAAATCTTTCCCTTATTTTTGAAAGATATTGGATATTGAATTCTTGGTTAACAGTTTTTTGCTTTCATCACTTTAAATATGTCTTCTCACTGCCTTCTTGCCTCCATGGCTTCTGATGAGAAAACACTACTTAATCTTATTGAGGCTCTCTTATATGTGACACATTGCCTCTCTCTTGCATCTTTCAGAATTCTTTCTGCATTCAACAGTTTGATTATAACCTGGCATGGCTTATGTCTATATGGGTTTATCCTGTTTGGAATTTGTTGAGCATCTTGGATGTGTATATTCATGTCTTTTGTTAAATTTGTGCAGTTCTCAGCTATTATTTTTAATATTCCCTCTGCCCTTTCTTTCTTCTCCTTCTGGGACCCCCACAATGTTTATATTGCATGCTTATTGGTGCCCCAGATTCTTCAGGCTCTATTCACTTTTCTTCCTTCTTTCTTCTTTGTGCTCCTCATTGGATGATTTTAATTGTCTTATCTCCAAGTTTACTGATTCTTTCTTCTGCCAACTCCATTTGCTGTTCAACCCCTCTAGGGAATTTTTAATTTCTGTTACTGTGGTCTTCAGCTTTGTTTGGTTCCTTTTCTTAATTTCCACCTCTTTTGATATTCTCCGTTTTCCTATATCTTTTTCCCAATATCCTTTAGTTCTTTGCCCATGTTTTCCTTTGGCTCTTTGAGCATATTTAGGACCATTTTTTAAAAACGGTCTGGTCCTCCTCATTGATGATTTCTTTTTTAATGTTCTTTATTTTATTTTTTATCCCCCTCCCTCCCCTGCCCAGCTGCTCTTTGCTGTCTGTGTCCATTCGCTGTGTGATCTTTGGTGTCTGCTTCTCGTTTTTCTCCTCTAGGCTTCACCAGGATTCGATCCTGGGGACCTCCGATGTGGGAGAGAGGTACCCTGTCGCTTGCGCCACCTCAGTTCCTGGTTTCTGTTACGTCTTGCCTTGATTCTCCCTTGCATCTCTCTTTTGTTGCATCATCATCTTGCTGCGTTGCTCCCTGGCTTGCCGTGTAGGCCTGGCACGCCTTTACTAAGAGGCCCCGGGGATTGAACCTGGGTCCTCCCATATGGGTAGAAGGAAGCCCAATTGCCTGAGCCACATCTGCTTCCCTTTTCTGTTTATTTTTAAAGGAGCTTTAGATTACATAAATGTTACATTGAAAATGTAGGGGATTCCCATGTACCCTGACCACTCCCCCCCTCACACTTTACTCCATTAACAGCATCTTTCATTAGTGTGGTATATTTGTTACAATTGATGAACACATATTGAAGCATTACTACTAAGCATGGTCTGTAATTTACATTGTGTTTTACACTTTGCACCTGTCAATTTTATAGGTTTTAACAAAATGTATTACAGCTCGTATCTGTCATTGCAATATCATTCAAAACAATTCCAGTGTCCCAAAAATGGCCCCATGTTACACCGATTCTTCCTACTCCCCTCAGAACCTCTGGTGACCACTGTCTTTATATCAGTGTTACAAGTTCTTCCATTACTAGAATAAAAATAATTCTACTTTAGTCTATAGTTGCATTCCCCCTTACGTTTGTTCATTCCTTAATCTTGAGGATTTGGGGGTGGTGATGCCCATTCTGCTTCTGATTGAGAAGTGGCTTAGATCCCATGGGGCAGATGGATGGAACTGTCTTGCTTACAGTTGCAGAAACTCTGTTTTTTGGGATGGATTTTGTCCATCATCATCCTTTTGTTAGTTGTCCTGGGTGAGTCCAGTGAGCCATTGATGGTTTCTAATGCATTAATTTTCTTCTTTGCCTGGATTATTGCTTACTGTTTTGTGTGTGTATGTTTTGTAATCTTTGTTGAAACCTAAACATTTTGATATTTTATTGTGTTTAGACTCTTAGGCTTATGTTCCTTAAGTTTGTATCCATATAGTGTTAAGACAGAGGTTACCTTGAATGCTAGGAACTAACAAAAGAAAAGAAGGATAAAAAGAAAATGCCTCTCCCAGTCTTAGCAGCTTGGCCTATGCAAGTGCTCTTCTTCAGAGCTTATCCAGACAATGAGTGTATTAGTCAGCCAAAGGGGTGCTAATGTGAAATACCAAAACTGGGTTGGTCTTTATAAAGGGTATTTATTTGGGGTAGAAGTCCACAGATACCAGGCCATAAAGCGTTAAGTTTCTTCTCTCACCAATGTTCATTGCCACGTGTTAGAGCAAGACAGTTGCCAGCGTTTGCCAGGGTTCGGGCTTCTGGGGTTCCTCTCTCCCAGGGGCTGTGTTTCTCTCCGGGCTTAGCTCCTGTTTCCTCCACAAGGTTAGCTGTAGATGATCAGGTGAACAGCTTGCTTCTCTTCTCTTCTTTCCAACATCAAAACTGCTTCTCAAAAGACTGCTTCATCTTTCCTTTGCCTTGCCTTTTATATTCAATTCCCCACCCACCAAAGGGTGGGGCTCAGTGCCCTAATCCTAACCTAATCATGCCCAGATTAACAGATCAGTTTACAAGCATGATTCAATTATATTTTTGGAATTCATAATTACATCCAACTGCCACAATGAGTTTAGGGACTACCTCAAGGCCAGAATGGAGGGGCCTCCCTGGACCTTTCTCTGCATGCACCCTGTCTTGGGCATGTGCATTTGGCCCTAGGAATTACCCCTTTTACAGGGATACAAATGTTCCTCCCTCCCTAGGAAACAGTTTCCTCATAGTCTCAGGCACTGTATTGAATGTCTTACAGTCAGCAATCCCTTGCCCCAAGCAGCCACATGGTTGATGTACAACAGTGTTCTGTAAAAGAGCTCTGAGAGCTACTTGCTACATGCAGGGCAAGTTCTGGTATAATGAATCCCTTGGGACACCACCAGACAGATTGGGTCAGGCATACATTTTCCCAATATGTGTAAGAGGGTTATTCTGCTCTCTTTGGAACCAGGACTGGGGCTCCGCACTAGAAGCATGGCCACGTCTGTGCTGAGCGGTAGGGGGAATTAGGGGAGGTACCAGCCAGCATGCCAGGAAATCCTACAGTTTTTAAGTGGCCTTTTTCTTGATTTGGCACTCACTCTGTAACTGTAATCCTTTAACTGTTTTCTGGAGCTTTGAGAAAGATGTTTCTGCCAGTTCTTGCTGGTTGTTCAAAGCTGTGGGGGGGAACTAAGTCCTGAGGCTTCTCACTCTGCCACCTTGATTGGGGTAGGCTTAAGAGGATTTTTAGTTTAACAATTTGGAATTCATTGGTATTTTAGGTGGAATGTTGGGGAGGGAAGGGCAATATGAAGTCTTCTAAACTGAAATGTTATGGTAGTGAATATGGGCTTAATTTGTTAGTGAGAATAAGAAAACAGATATTTATTTCTCTTATATGAGGGGAAAAGGTTAGCATGATAATCTCAGGAGGATGTGACACTAAGAATATCTTTTTATAGGATGTATGTGTGGGAGTGACTTGAGTGTGTTTTAAATTGAAGAAATGAGTCAGTGAAGGAAAAAGAAAAGTGTGGAAAGAGGGGATCATTGATACAGCATAGTGCAGAAAAAGGTAGTGTTTTCAAGGGCAGGTTGGGAACACAGGTGCCACGTCATCTGAGACTGGAAAGAAAAATAAAAACAGATTCAGATACAGATAATTTTTGAGGCAGAAAAAGGAGGGAGCTTGAGAGGTCTGTGCCTGTTCATTTTAATTTTCTCTCCCAAGGAAGAGTTATTTACTGAGAGTAAGGGAACTGAGACGAGGTAGGGGGCTTGAAGATAGATTTGGAACATCTGGATACAGTTGACTCTTGGTAAGCATTTAATGCAGCTGGTGGACGGAAAAATACACAAACAGAGTGGAACATAACCCACTAGGCTTAATCATTAGTCAGTCAGTACACCTTACATAGAGTAGGGAAAACATGAGTTAATCCAGAGAATCAAATTACAAGAACTTTTGTGGTAGTTAGAGAATGGGTTTTCAGAGATGGTGGCTCTAGATGGTGACTGGATTTAGGAAATTATTTACAACAAAGGATTCAAAGACCTTTGTCTGAGACCTCAGCCTCATCTTTTATGGATCCTTTTGCTCTTCTATGTCTCTTTGCTACCATTTCTTTCCGTTACCACTGTCACTGGACTCAAGATCATTAGGTCCTCCCCAGTTTTTCTTGGCAGATCCTCTGCTCAGAAAAGATTGCAGTGTTCTCATCTTTTAAGTATAAATGACGGAAATTGTATAGATCTCCCAAGAATGTTTGTTAAATGATGAAGAGCCCTGTTTTGCTTAAGCCAAAATGGATGAAAAACTTCAATAGTATCATCTTTTAGCTTCTCTAAGACCTGCTTCTTAAGCCCAGACCCCTTATTTTTCCCTTTAAGTGACAGGAACATTTACCTCCAGAAGGTAGTATGAGCCAGGAGTCAGACTGTTGCTCTTCTTCCTCTGTCTTTTAATCCTAATCTACTTTTGTTCACCACATTCTCCTCGACTGCTTCCAGCAGAGCCCTAGGTGAACCTTAGTTGCTAACCCTGGTTATGCCCTTTCAGTTTAACCAGATAATCTGTTTCTGTTATTTCCACTAAATTGGGTCTTAACCAACTTAACTATGTAGCATATTGGACAGTCAACTCTGTTTGCTTTAGTTTGGTTTGGCCTGTCATGGAGGAAAATAGGCCTGATTTATTGATACCAAAGATGATAACCTCGTGGTTTCTTACCGGCTGCCTAAACTTTTTCTGTCTAATTGAGATGGTTTATAACTCACCTAGAAGTAGTCACTTTGTGGACACTGTTCTCATTATTCACTTAGTAGGATTCAACTTTGTTGTGAACTTTATGTTGTCATATTATACTATAAACCTTATCCATGCTTTGACTATCAATTAATGGAAACAAAGAATTTAGGAGAAATATTTAATAAGAATGAAATTAAGGTCAAAGTGGAGGTTCCATTAATAATTGAAAATTGAGTTAAGTGATATATGTAATCAAGAAAGTAGCCTTCTGATCTTTGGTAGCTTGTATAATTTATAGCATTATGATACTATTAAAATATTTAAATGTGAAATAAAATATTTATGGCAATATAAAACCACAAGTTCCAAAAAGAAAGTTATTTTTACCACATTAATATTTTCCATGTTTCTTTTTAGTGCCTCTCCACGTGAAACATTTTATGTAAAGTATGCAAATTATCATAACCTAAATATACTCCCTTATTTTCTAATACCTTTTTCTCATTATTGGCATTTTTCTGTATTGCTTTATTTAAGTTGATAAATTATGATCATACCCGACCACTTCCTTGTTGGACATATATTTTCACTTCCTCTCCTAACATAGGCTGATCTTTCAAATGTGAAATTTTAGTGCTTAGGGGTCATAAGGAGTTCTCCAAGCTGCTTGCACAGTTTGGAGCTGAGACCTCCTCTGGTTTACAGGTTTATCAAGTGACCCCTTATTTTGATTTCCAATATCAAATTTGGGTAATCTTGTGATGGTAGTCTCATGAATAAGTGTCAGCTTGAGCTTCCTTTTAAATTGTATTTATTTTCCAGAGGAATAAATTAAATTTACCTGATACACAAATCTTAATTAAAAGTAGGAAGAAGACAGGAAATTTTGTGAAGAAAAGTAATTTGATGAGTACCAGACAAGAAAAGCTGAAATGCATTATCATCATTATGTATAATAAGTTATAGAGGTGTTTCTTATTGCTTTTCAAAATAGCTCTATAGAAAATGAAAAGTAGGGCTAATAAAATTAAAACTTGTTGCAGATTTAATTCTCCCTTTTGTCCTTCTCCCCTCCTAATTCTTTTCTTCTCCTGAGTCATTCCTTTGTTTATATTTCTTCTTCCAAAATATCACACCCTTCTTGCATTTTTATGCCACCCTCTTTTTCTTCTAAAGTAATTCTTTGAATATCTTCTCTTCTGATCAGTTAGTTGCTTGTATAAAAGGAAAAGTTTTTCAGTTCTTCAAAACTACATTTCTAAATTGTCTTATGTTTACATTTCCAAATTGTATTGTTTCAGTAAGTTTTCTTATGAGTTGCTTTGCTTTAGAAAGTTCAAAGTTTGTTTAAGTCTTTGACTCAAATTTCAATTTTAATATGGTTCTTAAGTAAGCATAAGTTGTCAGATTTAACGTTAAGATGTTATCATGTACTTTAACAAAAATGTAACTTTTTCTTCCTTATCCTCCCCCCCCCCCCCTTTTTTTAAAGGAATCAGCAGGAGGAGATCTTCAGTCTCCTTTAACTCCAGAAAGTATCAATGGGACAGATGATGAAAGAACACCTGATGTGACACAGAACTCCGAGCCAAGGGCTGAACCAACTCAGAATGCATTGCCATTTTCACATAGGTACAGATTCAATTCAACCATCATGATTAAGTAAAATATGTAAATATGGTAACTTATTTGGTTTCTTATATAAGTTTTGCTAGTTACAACCTTCAGTGAAAAATTCTAGATCAGACCTTTTTAAAAAAAATACTGTTTCTATAAACCTCAGAAAGGAAATGTAGAAAATATTCATTAATTTATAGTTTACAGTTATCTCAGATGGACTGGGGTGAACATTTCCTTTACTTACGTAGAAAAGGAATACTGAGTTAATTACAGTATACATTTGTTTTTACAGTGAAACAAGGTATTATCTACCTGGTTTTCATTTTCATGTGTCCTCTTGTAAGGTGTAAGTTGTATTTTTTAAAACAGACTTCCCACTCAAATTAAACTTTACTATAATCTTAGAGGTGATCTCTCCACATGATATCACAGAAGAAAATGGATTATCAAGTAATGTATAGCATGAACCTACTAATGTTAATGTTAGATTTATTTTCACATGCCATCTAATAGAATAAATCTTAACATGCTCCTGAATTTTAAAAGATTTGATGCTTTGAAAAGACACAGTTTATCCTAAATGTGTTCCTAACCAGATACTGTGGTATTTTTAGGATGTAAGGGGTCTATGAAATAAGTCATTTTTTTAGCCTTTAAAACTTTTGACTAGGTGGTTTTAGTTAAAATTAAGAAAATTATCTTAATTTCTTTGCATCTCTTTTTAGAACCAGTTCTAAAAAATCAAATTCTTGTTATTATTAAGAAGAATATTAAGAAGAATTGTGAATTAAGATATTCCCAACTCTTTTTCATGAGAATGTTGAAATTGAATGTATTGAATATCAGGAACATAGGATTAAACTTACTAGACCTAATAGAGACTAACAAGGAAGACTAGAGGGACCTAGAGGTCAGTTTGAGGAAGAAGGAGTAATTAGTCCAGAAGTTGTTTTTAAGAATGTATAGGGAAAAACAATTTGACTATGAGGCTATTCTATTTTGTTGCTAAAAATGCTAAAATTTTGCATAAAACAGTAGATATATTTTAGAGGTATCATGGATTTCATGCTTTAACTAATGCAGTATAAGCATGTTGTATCTTTATGCTATAAAGATGATTGAACACATGAAAACATTTAGTTCTTCTGATCTGAAGACTATGTTCATAGGGATTTATTAAACATACAGGTTTTTAAAATATGCAATTATAGTTAAAGAGCAATGTTAATATGCAGTTTTCAAAAAGAATTTATTTGTGATTTAAGGAAAGGAAAAGTTTCTTCCTTATTAAATTATATTTGACATATTCATTTAATAAATAGATTTAACTACACTGAATGAAATTATAAAAGTGCTTTTTTTTTTGGCTACTACTTAAATGAGCCATCTGCATTGATAACTGTAGCATTCAGAAATAAGAACTTTTGTATTTAAAATTTGTAAAGCTATTTCTAGTTTACTTTATATACCTTAAATTTCCTGAAAGTTTATTGTTTTGCTAACCCTTAGTGTTTGGAGTTACTACCTGGGATTGGTCTTCCTCTATTAATTTTCACTGTTCCTGGGAGTCTATTAGGAGTTATTTACTTTGACTTGAAGTTACAGCTTCTTTGATTACTGGAATATATAGATTAACCACGGAGATATTTGACAAAATTCTGAATATAAAACTTAGCACTTTTGTTCTTCCCTTGGAGATCAATTTTAGTTTTTAATTATGTTAAAGGAATTATATAACCCTATAGTTTTTCTTATTTAAAAAAAAATACTTAGTTACAGGATTTTAGAAGACTCATTCTCTGAACTTATTTTGATTTTATAGTAATCAGTATTAATCAATATTCAGTTACTTACTTGACTGAAGATTCCCACCTGAGATAGAATATTGATTATTTCACAGCTAACATTAGAATCCCAAAATAGAGCTGAGAGGTACCTCAGGATTTTCTAAACTATAGGCAGTTTGAAATTAACTCAGTAGGTTAATTTCATTCTAGAAATGAAATATAATAAAATCAAATAGAAAACATCAGAGTAAAACTCATATTAAGAGTAGAAACTTTAGTTTCAGTAATACACATATTTGTGTGCTGGATTATAGGGTAAAATGTCAGTGTTTGAAAACATGTGCCTTTTGCACATGCAGAGACTAAATCACAGTAGTTATATGAGTTGTACTAGGTCATATAGTTAATGAGTAACAATTTTAGGACTACAGTTTAGCTTTTTTGACCCTGCTAGGTGCTGCCAGTTAGTTAACAGTAGTAACTACCTGATTTGTATTTTAGTCAAGTCCTGAACACAAAGCATATTGATGCATTGGGAACTTTAATAATTATTCCTATCCTAGTAGGCCAATGTAGAAATAAGGTCACTGTTTCATGAATTATAGACAGAAAGAATATTAAAATAAATTTTATTTAAATCTGAAATTCACAAGTGTTTAAGTTGGATAACACTATACTTTTTTTTCAAGGCAAGGGAAGAGAATTAAAATCTATGGTTTTAAGGCTTAGAGTATTTGTTTGGCCCTTTTATGTAAGTATTTGTTTTAACAGGAAAGAATGAATAGCAAAAAACCCTTTGCTGCTCTCTGTTCTGGTTGATCCCGTAGTGAGGATGCTGCTAGACAAGGAATAAATGACCAGAATGGCCATGTGTTTAAAAAATAAACAACAACAAAATAAACGATGGGCACGGGAATTAGGGAGCAGTGATCTAGTCAGTCAAGTTAATTAAGAGTTGACTGTACTAATAGGAACTCAGCAAGTCAATTTGTGTCCTTCTAAAATTACAATGTTATATCAAAATCTCATGAATTGGTTAATTCCAGGGAAGGAAGGCTCTGATTTTCATTTGGCCCTGAAAATTTTAGTAATGTGGTTATAGTTCTTTACTGTTTTTTTTTTTTTTTAAGGTATTACTTAGCTTTAGAGAAATTAGCAAGACTGTTTTTATTACTTTTTAAACTTTTGATTATAGCAGTTTTCAAATATATGTAAAAGAGAGAGAAGACTGAAGAACTCCCATGAACCCATTATCAGGTGTCATGTTATGAAAAAATGGCCAGTCTTGTTTCATCACTACCTCCACCAGTCTTCCACCATTGTATTTTAAAGCAAATCCCAGACATATAATTCCATCCATAAATATTTTTAATTACTTTTGAACTTTTAAAAAACGTATTTACTAAGCTAGTACAACTTTTTATATTTACCGGATTCAGCATTATGCAGCATTATGCACTATGATTCATTATTTTAAATCATTTATTACTTTCTTGGATTTTTAATTACAATGCTGAACTAAGTTAAAAAAAATGTATGGGCTATTCAATACTTCTTAGTCATATGCTATAGTATTGTTTCATGTCCTTGTCATAAACTATGCAAAACATTCTAAATGAATAATCTTCAGTGAAGGTACTGTTCTTGTAGTATACTTAGCCATTTAAATGCTTTTAAAAATTTAAGAATGTGTTAAATAATGAGACCGTGAAAATGAAAAATTTTACTAGTGTCTTTGAGGAAATAGTATTTATCAAAATTGTTGTTGCATTCTTTAAAAAATTACATTTTAACCTAAATGATCATGTCCTTTTGGGACAGAGCAAATATAGACTTTCTGACCCACTGAACTCCTCAGGCATCCTATGTACTAATTAGAGTAGATTAGCATATACAAAAGAGAGAAGGTTTTGGTTTTTCATTCCAGGGAGTTGTTTGCTTCATTCTGGAACTTACTTGTTATTTCTTATGAATTATAAGTAGATTTTTGTTTGTTTTAGATTTAAAGCTACCTACGACTTTTTGGAAATAATTTTACAGTATTCCAGTGCTGTTGGAATGTTATATTGAAATGTAATTCTGAAAATTAAACCTTTTTATTTTGTTCATTATAATTTTAAGATCCTCAAATATGCAGTAATATGTAGACAAATAACTGCTGTTGTGGTATTTTTGAGAGTTCAGAGCAGACATATATATATTAACAGTTTGTGAAGCTATTTTTGTACTGAGAATTTTTAATAAGAGTTTGATTTCCTTAATGGAAAATAGGCTCTTTTAAGCACTGATTATATTTAAATTCCTCTAATGTTTAGATAATGTATTCTTATGGTGCTACTAAAATTCATGCATTTTGGGGGTACTGCATGTCTCTTCTATTCTGTTAAAGACATCTTTCTGCCACTTAATGTGTCTCCGATATTTATTAAAGGATGTATGTTAAAACCTTATTCTCTACTGTATTGCTGTTGTTTTAAATCAGTATAATTACAATTTTACCAAAATTTATAAAATCTGGGTGGTTCATTCCATTTATATTTATCAGCTTAATTTTTGCATGCATTATCCCAAGTTTCAGAAAGCTACTACTTTAAAGCTGTTATTAGGGACTTTTGTACAATTTCTAAGCCTCAATTTCATGGGAAATTTTACATATATGTAAGTAAGTTACTTGTTTAAACACAAGAAAAGTGCTTTTTTTCTTGAATCAAATATAGTTTGTCCTTCAAAGATGATACAAATAGAAAAAAAAGTGAATACCTATTAAGAGCTCTGGGTGCTATGTTTTTTTTAACATCTTTGGTATTTCTTTTCCTATTATATGGTTAGTAAGGGAAATTGATAAAATAATGTTTATGAACTAAAGTAGGAATAATTTTTGTGGACAACTTTATTTTGATAAAGCTATATGTGTAAAGCTCAGACTGATTAGTTGTAGGATTCTTCTCCTTATTGCTATAGTTACAACTAACAGGTTATTCTTCCAGTATAGAACATTAAAAATTAGATTAGGTTTTTAAAAATTAATTTGAAGCTAAGACAATTTATGAGAGGTCATAATTCAACAATGTAGACAGGACAGAATTTCCTTTACTGTAATTGTGAATAGATAGCTTTTTATAAGAAGGGAGATAGTGTTTTGATAATATATATAGTTCTGCAGCCCCTGAGAACTGAAAAGCAACTCATGTATTTTAAAGTAAGATGCAGTAAAAAGTATACTTTAGTATCCAAGAATGTTTGCTTCTATTAGCTTTCTAATTTGGTGTACTTAAATATTCTTAAATATTCTTGAATCTTTTAAGAACTTGAATCTTTATTCTCTTAAAGAGTCTCCTAAAAGACACTGAGGAAAATGTTAAAACTTGGTAAAGCACAATTTGTCAGGATAATCACTTAAAATAGGTTATTTGCAAGAAGAAAAATACCATTCAATACCATTCTTCCTACAGAATAAGACATTAACATGTAAATAAATATGGACTAAGACATTGCTAATCCATGCCCATCAGGGAGAATTTCTGTGTCCCCCATTATTATTATTCACAGGAAGGGATGTTCACCAATCCATTCCTAGTGATTATCGGCTTCTGTTTCCAGGATAGCTAGAGTCAGATGTGTGGTCGTTTTCCCATGGAACAGATTGACTATAGATTATTTAGTGATGTCTTTTGAGTGGAGAACTTTTTAGCTTTCCTTTTTTTTCTGACCATTTCTGTTCTTAGCATAGTGGGGGTTCCATGGGAAAGGGCGTATGGACAGTTCTGCTCTAGGACTTAGGGAAAAATGTGTATCCTTTGGATTTGACTTTCCATCTTTCTTCTCACCAGAGTAAAAGGGCCACAAGTCTTTCGCTTTCCTAGATAATTGCATCTTCAATTCTGATTTACAAGTTCCAAGTTTAGTAAAGTCTTCAAATAGGGCATTTTCATCTGGGAATTTGATTTCCAGAAACTTGAAAGTTCCAGAATCAGTTTCTGTTTTCTTTATGCCTAAAAGTTCAGTCCTTAGTGTATTTCGCTCATCTAGTATTTTGCTATAAGCTGCAAGGAGAAGCCAAGCCACATTCTCCAAGTTTACCTTGGAAAGTTCTTCACCTAAATGCTCAGGTTCGCCATTTTCAAATTCTGTCTTCCATATAACACCAGGAGTTCATCTTGCTAAGATCTTTGCAATTTTAAAACATGGATCACCTTTCCTCCAGTTTCCAATAATAGTTTTATCATTTACTTCCAAGGCATCATAAAAAGACTCCTTAGCGTCCATATTGCTATCAACAGTTTCTTCAAAGCAATCTTGGCCTTTTCCATCAAACATTTCACAATTCCTCCAAAAAATACCCCTTACCCATTTATAAAACCATTCCAACATTTTGGTATATGCAAAAGCACTTCCTCACTCCTCGGTACCAAATTCTGTATTAGTCAGCCAAAGGGGTGCTAAATGTGAAATACCAAAAATGGGTTGGTCTTTATAAAGGGTATTTATTTGGGGTAGAAGTCCACAGATAACAGGCCATAAAGCGTTAAGTTTCTTCTCACCAAAGTTCATTGCCACGTGTTGGAGCAAGACAGCTGTAGACGTTTGCCAGGGTTCAGGCTTCTTGTGTTCCCCTCTTCCTGGGGCTGCGTTTCTCTCCAGGCTTAGCTCTTCTGGTTCCTCCACAAGGTCAGCTGTAGACTATCAGGCAAATGGCTCACTTCTCTTCTGGGGCCTTTTCTCCAACATCAAAGCCATATGTTGCCAGTCAGGTGCCGGTCAGGACCTGGGTCCATGAAGACGGTGCCGTGGATGAGAAAGAAAGAATAAGACAAGAAGAGAAACAGGGATCAGGGGACTCTCCGTCCGATATAAACAGAAGAGCTTCTCAAAAACTGCTTCAACTCTGTTCTTGCCATGCCTTTTATATTTGATTCTCCACCCACAAGGGGTGGGGCTCAATGCCCTACTGACGTGGCCCAGTCAACGCCCTAATCATAACTTAATCATGCCCAGATTAACAGATCAGTTTACAAGTATGATCCAATTATATTTTTGGAATTCACAATTACATCAAACTGCCCAACTGCAACAGGGGCTATGTTTATTCATTTGATCCCTGGTGCCCAGCATAATAAATACTCTATAAACATGTAAATAAAAGAATTTCCCACACGGTAATTGAGTACATGCTCTCAGTGCCTTGGTACAGTACCTCAGTTAGCTAAAGTTAAACCTAGACTCCACAAATTCATAAGATGTTGAAACTAAAATATAAAATTACTTATATTCTTTGAAAACCAGTTAGTCTTGTCAAACTTAAGGCTTGAGTATAGCTGAGTTTTTTCAAAATTTCCTAGTTTATATAAAGAAATTTTAAGGGAGCAGATATAGCTCAAGTGGTTGAGCGCCTGCTTCCCATGCACAAGGTCCCGGGTTCGATCTCCAGTACCTCCTAAAAACAAACAAACAAATGAAAAACTACCTCTCATTGGGGAATAGGTGTAGCTCAGTGGTTGTGTGCCTGCTTTTCATGTACAAGGTCCTGGGTTCAATCCCTGCTACCTTCTTTTTTTTTTCTTTTTTAAGATTTATTATTTATTTACCTATTTCTCCACCATGCCCCATTGTTTGAGCTCGCTGTCTGCTCTCTGTGTCTGTTTGTTGTGTGTTCTCTGTATCTGCTTGTCTTCTTTTTAGGAGGAACCAGGAACTGAACCTGGGACCTCCCATGTGGGAGGGAGGTGCCTAATTGTTTGAGCCACTTTTGCTCCCTGCTTGTTATGTCTCACATTGTGTTTCCTTGTTGTGTCATCTCGTGGCATCATCTTGTTGCACCAGCTCACCGCACCAGCCCATCTCATCAGCTTGCTGTCTTGCTCGTCTTCTTTAGGAGGCACTGGAAACTGAACCCGGGACCTCCCATTGGTAGGCGGATGCCCAACTGCTTGAGCCATATCCGCTTTTCCCCGGTACCCTCTTAAAAAAAAAATCATAGATGTGGTTCCAGTCCCATTTGAACAACACAAAACTTCCAGTCTCATCACCCAGAGATAATCAAAGAAATTTTAAAGATAGTTTGTTAATAAACAATGTTCTTAAGTGCCTAAATAGTGTGAAATATGCTAAAATATGCATTTTCATAATAGCAAAATAAATTTTAATCCTTAAGAATAATTTTCTTCCTTATTTAAAAGCAGTGCAGAATGATTTAATGATTTATTTTCTGTGAAGTTATTCACAGAATATATTCTTTATTTTTAAAACCAATTATGACCAAAACACATTTTTATAAAACTCCTTTTTTAAAGGTCAGCATGAGTACTTATTACTTGGCTCAAAGAAGTGAATTTAAGAAACATAAGTTTTTTAAGTCAAGAGTTGGACTGTGCACATTGGGCAGAAGTAAAAATTGGGGGCAACTCTAGCTACATGGCGATTACATACAGACTCACATTATACTTGGAAATTAACTGACAGATAATTCACTGAAGTATGTTCAAAGTAGTCATGCTGCAGTGACCACCTTCCTTGTAGGATGAGTAGAAAGTAGATATAACTGTGGGAATGTACATTTTACCTTTAATGGTTTCTTTGCCACTTTCCATTTATAGCTTAGCTTGGCCACATATCCAATGTAGAAAAAGATAATTAATTTTTATGATTCTGTCATAAATTGAAGTCTAAAGGTTGATATGATAGCAGGAACTTTAACTTTTACATAGTTCAGCTGTTTGATTTTATAGAAATGGTAGCCAGTCCAGAGAAGAAGTATTCAGCATAACTATTTTCTTAATGGCTAGGTTAGACCAGACAGGTCTTCAGAGGCATTGATCATTAGGGTTCATCCTAGTTGAAGCAATTCTCCCACTAAACTTCCAGAGGGTTTCCTTTCTGTATCATTTGTCAGGTGTTACTTTTCAGGTACTTATCCTGAGTTTTATCATTGTTTAACTCATGCTTACCATTACTTGTTAAACTTCCTTACTAGATTCTCAGCCTCTAGATCAAGCCTCATTGACTTGCATTTCCTGATATCCCATATAGTTTCTAGCCATTTTAGAATATGTAATAGATAATGAATAAATTTGTTGAGTGAATAAATACATATACTTTTACTGAGAGACAGAAAAGGATAAATAAGGTGGTGCAATTTAATCATTAGCCTAAAAAATATCCCATATCCTTGGCAGGGCTAACAAAGATAACAATGCAAAGAATAATTAACTTTGTATCTTAAATTAAGTCTAGCAAAATCCACTTAGCTATTAATATCCCCATTAAGGTTTTCAATAACAGCTTTATTGAGATATAATGTACATGCTGTAAAATTCACCTTTTAAAGTGTACAGTGTTTTTTTTTTTTTTTTTTAATTTGTTTTTTTTTTTTTTAATTTT
>JAKSZT010053785.1:5227345-5259653 GCA_026826555.1 Tolypeutes matacus
AATATGGGATTGGAATTCACCAGGTAGTGAGGTCTATAGGCATTTAATTTATCTGAGAATAAAATGCTATTAGGTTAAGCCAACATGGTCTTATACTTATTTTCACTTACATTGACAAATATCATTATAGGTTTAGTATATTGCTTGTATGTATGTATGTATGTATGTGTGTAGTCATAATATTCTTTATTATATAGCTGGTAGTTTATATTTTCAAAGCAAAATTATTGGGGAGTCTTTTGGAGTTTGATCATTTGTATGAGTATAGGACATACTAAACTTTTCTTGTAAATTATATGACTTTTCTCTCTAGTCTATTGATATAATAATATTGTTAAGATTACAGTCTGGCTGTTGGCCATAGAGCTATATGAAGGTTTTATTCTACTAAACTCATCTTTATGTCTTTGAAACCATCATAGCATCAGTAAACATTTTTAACAGTTGTCCTACAGGTTGTCAAACTTGTATGTAAGGGCATAGCAACACTACAGGAGAAACAACAAAAGTTGTTTCTCAGGAGCACAAGCTGAAATTTGCAGTGTAGCTTCAAAGGTATTCTTCAAAATAAGGTTATAGGTCTTAGATAGTTCAAAAGTAAGTTCAGAATTTTATTTGATGGTAGAGGTTAAAAGTAGCTCTGTACATCAGTGATTCTGAAATGTGCCCAGAGTATGAGAATACCTGGAAGGCCCAATTTTTTGTGGGCCTTTTATATTTAGGTATATATAATCATAAGAGTTAGAAATAAGTTTACTAACAAGTTATATATGTCAAGTCACCAAGAGCCCACACACAAAAACAGCCAGTGACCAAACTAAGCACGACCAGCTGTTTCTGGCAGTTATCTATGTATAGGTCCATTTTCATACTCATTCATTCACAATCATTTATTGAGCATGTTCTCTGTGCCAGTAAAAAAATGAATAAGATTGCCCTCAAGGAGCTTGGTGAGGCAGTAAACACATAAGCAGTATGGATGGTACAGGGGTAGTGAGCCACTGGGTATTCTGGAAGCCCAGAAGAAGAGCCTCCAGTTATTTCCATAACTACTATAATCCTCTCTTATCTTATACTGTTCTGCTCTTTCAACAAATATAGGTCCCATGCACTGTAGATACATCAGTGAACATCAGTGAACAAGAAAAAGAGCTCTCTGTTCTCAAGGTGTTTAAAGTGGATGAGTGAGAAAATGAATTGCATAAATAACTGTATAATTATAGTTATGAAAAATGCCATGAAAAAAAGAGATTAAAATGAGGGGGAGAGGGCAGGTGGTAGTATGGCTGGATCATAAGAATAGCCCTTCTTGAGGAATCACGTATCACTCATCCTTCCAGTGAACAGAATTTGACCTGGTAAAGTGATGAAGGAGCACTCCAGGCAGAGAGAAAGCACCTGCATTGGCCTTGACGCAGTAGATGTTTAGTGCCCTCAACTGAGGTCCTGGTAATGTCAGTAGAAAAGAATCTATAGAGAAAGACTTGGATTGGAAGAAATGAGAGGATTGTTCATTAGTTACTATTGAAAACAAAGAAATGGAAAATAATAAAAATATATCTAGTTCACTAGCATGCAAGCTTTTTGAGAGCAATATCTGTGCTTGTTTATCCTGAATTCACATCTTCCAGCAGAGTGCTTGACACTTAATAGGTGTGCAGTAAACATTTGTTTAATCAGATGACTAACTTATTGTTCCTTATATATTATATTTTATCCTGCGGTTAGGTAGAAACTCCTTGAGGATGAGAAAAATGTTACATATATCTATATACCCCCAGATATTAGATACATAAAAGACAAATACTTGTTGATTTTTCATTGATTGCTTGAATTAAATTTAGAAATACATAAACTGATGGCCTGTTTAGTTATATAATAACCATCAAAATACTAGCATCATATGTCTATAAATAAATTAAAAATGCAAATCTTAACACATTGATAGAAAGTGAACTGATACTTCCAAATAAAAACTAAGAGCCAAAATATAAAAATGCCCAGAACAGATCTACAAGTTTTATAGAATTTGTCATAGGGTTCTCAATTGCTAAAATTTTAAAGGAAGAGTTACTTCTGATTGTGTTATAGATTCAGAACATCATTTAACACTGTCTCTTAAGATCCTCTAATGAATATAGTGTATTTTAAATAGTATCAGTAAATGGCATCTAAGATAAATTTTTCTTTCTTTTTGTATTCTTTATACACTTTTACAGAAATGTATTTGAAAGATTGATTTAACTCTTTTAAATCAATTTGTACATGATGTTGGTTACCTCAGGTCAGGTCATGTTGTTTTGATATAATTCTTTTTTTTTCCAATGTAATAAATTTTATTTTTAAAGAGGTTTTAGATTACAGAAAAGTTACATCAAAAGTATAAGGAAGTCCCATATACTCCGCCCTTCTGCCTCCCACATCTTCCCCTATTAATAACATTTTATAATTGTGTGATACATTTGTTACAATTGATGAATAAATATTGAAACATTGCTACTAACCAAGGGCTATCATTTACATTGTGATTTACACTTAATTCCAGTGCCCAAAAAATGCCCTGTTCCACCTAATATTCCCTCCCCTTTCCCTCAGAACTTCTGGTAACCACTATCTTTATATCAATGATACATGTTCTTCCATTACTACAATATTTATAAGTTTACTTTGTCCATGGTTGTACTCCCCCCTTATGTTTGTTCAACCCTCAACCTTGAGGATTTGAGGATGGTGATGCCTGCTTTGCCTCAGATTGAGAGAGGGCTCAGATCTTACGGGGCATATGGAAGGCACTGCTTTGCTTGCAGTTGTAGATACCCTCTGCTTTCGGGATGGGAGTTGTCCGTCATCATCATTTTGTTAGTTGTCCTGGGTGAGTCCGATGAACTGGAGAGTAGGTGTTGGCCACAACTCTTCTGAGATCAGGGCTCAACCAACATAAGATCAGACCAAAGATTTAAGTTTTTTGAGATATATATAATGGCTACAGTGCTAATTATAGGCTCAAACTAAAGGGGTAGAAGAATCATGTGTAAGGAAATTATAAATTAGTCTAACTCTGTTACATTGGGAAATAGGTTGTCATATATTCCAAGGTAAGGCCCACCAACGGCGGCTGATTTCAGGAGGTTGTGTGCCTTGCCTATAGTGTCCGGATGGCTCTAGAGCCCTCAGGATCACCCCTAATTGAGGCTTTGTTCACAGTGGCAGTTAATGAGATCTATCTGAGACATGCATAAGTGTAACCTCTGGAATGACCTGTGACTCATTTTTAAATCTCTCAGACATAAAAACTTTTGTATTTGATATTTTCCCCTTTTGTTCAAGGTCTTTTTCCAAATGCATAGCTGGTTGATCCTTGGTATTAATCCCTTGGTGCCAGGGAGACTTATCCCCAAGAGTCATGTTCCATGCCAGGGGAAAGATAGTGTGTTTATTTGCTGAGTTTGGCTTAATTAGAGTGAGTCCACATTTGAGTAACAAGGAGGTTTTCAGGAGGTAACTCTTAGGCAATGGTTATTATTAGTCTAAGTTTCAATTTTACAAGAACAAGGTCCATGTCACGTATATTAATACTGACGGCTTGGCATATTGGTCTGTTTTCTTTTATTAGGTACCGCCTATGTACTTGAGAGATTCTTGCCCCTCTATTTGAGAATGTAGCAGGACTCCCCAGGATGGGAGTTTAATATTTTGTTGTTTATTGTGTGAGTTTCCACCTACGGAGATAACATCCTATAAAAAGATGAACACCTTCATGTTCCATAAAAGCATGCCCTCGGTGCACCATTTCCCACACATTTCCCCCCCCCAACACCTTGCACCAGTGACTCTCCCCTTCCATATTTGTCAAAAGAACATTCCTACAATTGTATTTTCAACCACAGACCTCCACTTTCCCAGAGTTCACCCACTTCTTCCTCTAGCACTACTCCCCAGTTCCATGGATAGCTCAACCCAATTCTTTAAGAAAGCATGGCAGCTAGCCTTTCAGATTGATATTTACGTAGAGTTTATTCTAAGTCTTTAAGTTTTTTTTCCTATAAATCGGTAATAATCACAGAGATATAATTTATCTAGCTGAAAGATGATAAAAAATCATTTGTTATCATAAACTCATAAGCAGTTCATTAAAGTGGGAGAACAAGATGTTTTATAAGAGCTACTCTCGAGCTTGGGATAAGCAGTTATTTGGAAGCTGTTAATAAATCAAGGAATACTCTAGAAGCACATTTTAGCACTAAGAGCCTAATTTTATTGTTTCTAGAATGTGCATTCATTCAGAGAAAGCAAGCTAGCAAATATTAATAGAAGGACCTGAATTAGTTCTACAGGTATTTATGTTTATATGTTTTATAAAATTATTTAATTTTCCTTGTAAATATAAACAAGGTGTTTAGTCATCTATCTCCACAATATAGTCTTTGAACTTTGAGTATTTAGTGGTATAGACATCTATTATTTTCATACTCAAAAGAAATGTAGAAAGCCTTCCTATTTTATTAATCCATCCATATTTATAACCATTCTCCATTTTGAAATACATTTTTAAAATTTTGCTATGATTATGTAAAGCCTTTGGAACATTAACTTAAATCTGCTTAATCCATACTTTAGCAAACTATCCAGGGATTTGATCCCAACTTCCACATTTTCATTTCTGATTAGTATAATCTGTTTATTTCTGATTTTTATTACTCCATAGTCTAACCTAGTTGAAAAGTAGTCATCTAGTTTCCAGTGAGCTCTGCATGATATTCTCAACACTCATATATATACTGCATATAGCCAATTGTTCATTATCCATAAGGGAGTGGAGTAAAGTACATATGAACAAAGAAATATAATTTAGTTGGAAAAACCTTGAGATAGGAGTCTAGTTGAAGTCCTAGCTCTATTATATCAAAGAAAGTTCCCATCCATTACAGCATTTGGATTTAATAGTTGGGGTTAGTTAATTCAGTTGCTTAAGCTTGGTACAAATGAAGCCCAAGTCTCTGCTCCTCTTATCTATGTGCCATTAGCTTCACACAGAGAAAAACTCTTTCAGCGTTACAGATTACAAATAAGATGTTAGATCAAGGGAAACTGAGTTTATGTGATAAATATGCTCCATTCTGTCCCCATTACTGGGAAAGCAACACAAAGAAAATATCTGGCTGACAGAAACTTCAGTTGTATAGTCTTCCTTTAGCTAACATGAATGACTCTTGCTGAACTAATCTGGAGTTGGAGTACAGCCAGACTTCATCACTGGCCAGTAAAGTCAGTTCTTGGAGTTGCAACAGACTTTTGCATCTATCCAGACTGATAAGGCAGCTTTGGGGTGGGGGGGTGAGTGGGATAAAAAAAGCCTTCTCTTGATAATAATCAATAAATCAGTAGTGGATTGAGCTATTATTGATTCTGAGCTATATTCACCAATTATTATCTCCTCCTCCTTAAAGTTCATTTGTATAATACTCCTTTTGCTCAGGGGCCTGTACCTTTACATATTATTTTTATAGCTCATGTGTTTAATAAATGAAGTTGGTGATGATGATTCTGCCTCAACTAGCAAACAGTCGAAGTTACAAGTAAAATTTTTGTTCATGCTATTACTCAAACATTTACGTAACATAAAATTATGTTTTTTGAGCCTGGTCTCCCCTTTAAAAATAAATTTAAACTGAAATACAAAATAAAAAAACTGAATACTCTGATTCTGAGTATCATACAGTGGCCAGTAAAATTACTGATTACATTTCTAAAAGAATGAAAGTTTTCATGACAGGATATTGGGAAACAGATTTTACTGTAAGATCAGCCATGTATTTCCACCCAATTTGAACTTTAGCAAAATCTCTGTTAATAGCATTTAAAAATTTTTTCCAATGCCTAGCATGATTTCTGTTATTTTGTTTATAATGTTTTTGAGCAACAATACTACATATTGTGCTAAAGAATTTTTAGGTGAGTTTTCCTTAAGTGACTTACTTTTCAAGGACACAGAGGCATTTTATTTTAGCCTCTGAAACTAAATCACATTATAGATGGAGAAACAAAAATATTCATTTCTGTCTTGAATAAATTATAATGACTATAATGCTTTTACTCTGAATAAGAATATGGGCTTGAAATTCATTGCTCTCACTCTTTGCAAGAGATAGATGTATATTCATAAGAGTTGAGAGAAACAGTTTTTTACTTAGTGTGTAAAGACTGTTTTCCTGAAGACATCTCCCCAATAGGATAATTCTAACATTGTGCTATGAATAAATTTCCAGAGAAAGCTTTTGTTCAGTGATCAGTTTTTATAAAAGAGAAACCAACACAAATATTGACTTGTATGATTGTAATAGATATGTATTTCATAGTATCACCTTGAGTAAATGGTTTTCTTTTCTTTCTATGAACTAGCAGTAGATCCACTGAGCAGCTTTTTATTTCTTTCCCTAAGATCAGACTCTACTCTCCAAATTCACTGGTATCAGGAAAGTATGATTTACATTAAAATATTTAAAAGACCTGTGGAGCAGTTTTAGTCTACCATAAATATCTTTGAGCAAAAAGTTGGTACCCATGCTTCTTACTTTAAACAGAAGAGACTGTTTTTAAATGTTCAAAAGGAATCTCTTTTGGGATTTTGAGAGCATCGTGGGTAGGGGCTGGCAGCGAAAGTTAAAAGCAGAAATGAAATTCAGTCTACTTGTGTCTCCTTCACCCTTGTTATTTCCATTCCTCAGTCACAGCTACGTTAGAACACATGGCAAAGACCACAGAAGGCAGTGTGCTGATATTACAGTACAGAGCCATCTCCAGTGAGTATTACTCTTCAGCACATAGGAATGCTGTGTTACTGCTAGGAGCACAGTTGGGGGAGCCAAGAGATTTCTAAGGGCATTTTATGGATATTTCCATGTCTGTGAACAAGAGCTAAACTTTTTTGTGCCCTCTATAATCAAATGGGAAACTGTGTGCCGAAGTGCAGGATGTTTTAATGAGGTAAACATATCTCAGTTCAATTCATATTTTGCTGCTTCCCTTTTCCACTCTCAGTGAGAAATCAACCTTACCTCTTTATGAGAATTATGTCTATTTACTTATTATCTCACTCCTTCACTAACTTGATAAATTTATTCTGAGGTCCACATAAAAGGTTTAAACTTCATTATAAATAATACATCTCTAGTATCCAAGAATGATGAAATAGCTCATTGAGTTCACACCTGATGTCGGTTTGATTTAAATCTATTTAATTTAAGATGAAATCTATTCAAATTATTCACATCACTAACCAAAAAATTCCCCTTAAAAGAGTTGATGTTAAATCTCTAGCTTTTTCATGGCTAACGGCAAGATGGTTAGTATTAATCCTGATTTTACAGATGAGAAAACCAAGACCTAATGAAGTGAGAAAACTTGCCAAAGTCCCATCACTAGCAAATGCTAGATCCACAATATGAATCAAGTAATCAGACTCCTGAGTCTGTGCCTTTAGCCACTATTCAGTATGGTTTCATGTTTATTTTCAACAGTTGGTTCTTGCTTAATGTGTATATTTAACGTAAAGCTCACAACTCAGAAATATTTATAGACTGAGGAAGGTGTACATTATACACTTTGAAGTAATTTGTTTCAGATTAATTTTATAACCTCAGAAAAGCCAATAGTGTTTCATTTTCTATACCAGAGCTAAGTAAAATTCCATATTTTATCTAATCTAAGATGCCTTTGATTGTAAGACACACCATCATTGTTTTTTTTTAATTTAGTTCTTTTTTAAATTTTTATTTATTTTTTAGTTTATTTTTCTTTTTGTCTTTCATCATTGTTTTATATAACACCAAGAAAAAAACGTTGTCAATTAAACTATGACTGTGAAAGTTCTTTTTGACTTACTTAGGCATAGATTTTAATAAGGCCACTTTTGTACATGTGTAATATGTACAATATGTAAAATCAATGTTTTAAGGTGTTCATATTTAGAGTCCAACTCTTCTGATTCACTTTTTGACTCTAATCTGTGTCCAGGTTTTTTCTACCAATATCATCTTTCTGTGCCATCAATAACATGGGTGATACAGCACTTCTTTAAAAGCTGCTCCACTCTTGTCTCTGGGAATTTCTCCCAAACCACTGTTTGGTACTTAAATTCCATTTCATTTTTAAATACCATATTTCCAACAGTATGACCAAGTGATTTCCAGTTAATTGTGGGCACTGCCTTTATCAGCAAACATATAAATCTATTTACCTGTAGCCATCAGTTTCTGTGCTTTGTGTTATTAATCTTGTCATGCCAGGCTGTGTGCAAAGATGATGGATTGTGACACAGGGAAGGAATCTGGATGAAAAAGTAGGACTCAGAAGATTGTCAAAATATTAAAAGCAAAGGTCAGAAGAAGCTGCAGGTTAGAAGCAGGTGCTAACAGGAGCATAAGGAACAGAACAAAGTGAACATCTGATAAGAGGACCCCCAGGAGTACCTTGATACCTAAATTCACAAATTGCCAAAACTGTAGGAAGCTTTGAAAGACACCTTGTTAAGCATTTGAGGCAAAATGAGGCTTTCATTTTAATCTAATAGAAAAATCTCCTAGTTTACTAGACTGCCTGGCAAGACCTGAAATCTCTACTCACTGAATTCCTTTTGACAATAAATACTGCTTATAAGCAATGGAAAATTCCTTTGTTTTCATTTAAGAGATATTTCTTTCCTTTAAATGAGCAATTAAAATGTTATTAAGAAAAAATTTTTACCCTAAACTAAATCATTAATTTCTAAGTATAGCAAGCTTGGGACTAACAGGCTGAGGTGAAAGTACCTAGTTCAGAAAATGGTTTGAGTAAGTTGGTTGCCTCTGTATTCATAGGTATGGAGTGGGAAGTAAGGAGACAGACAGGCAGATCCTGAGACAAGACAGTGTTGCAGAGTGCTTGTCATCTCTTTTACCTTCTTGGGGATTGACCTCACTACTGATACTAAGGATTATGTCAAGAAAAAGCCCATTGCAACCATTTTTAAATTCTCATTTAAAAGACTAGCTGAATGTTTTTCACAGTTGGGTGTAATTAGGCATGCTTATTAGGAAGTACACGTGGTGGTTACAATTATGGAGGCTCTGATCATGGGTCTTGGTCCCCAGGGGCAGCTTTGTTAAAAACTGTAAGTGTGGGAAAGCGGCTGTGGCTCAATTGGTTGGGCTCTTGTTTACCATATGGGAGGCTCTGGGTTAGTTTCCCAGGGCCTCCTGGAAGGCAAGCCGGCCCGTGCCGTGCGGTAAGCTGTCACAGCAAGATGACTCAACGAAGGGAGACAAGCAGACACACAACAAAATGCACAGCAAATGGACACAGTGAGCACAAGCAGCAAGGAGTGGATAAACCAAATAAAAAACAAAACAAAAAAACTACAAGTGACATTCATCTATAGAGGTCACTGCACAGGTTAAATAAGTGTGTTGCTTATGTATTAGACAATTATTTTGTTATATAATCTTTAAAGTACTTTTTCTTCTTGATTTTACATAACTAAGTTAATGAAGTTTAATAGTTTCTCACAGAACATTCCTTTAGATAAAGGAAAGCCAAAATTCCAATTTAAGGTACGTTTCAAATGATGTTTTTGGAGTGTTTTTAAACTCCCTTATCTGACCTCTAGTTGTGTAGCAAACAGGAAACCAGCTGGTCCCTTTTAAAGGGAAACTTTACCAAATGGTTGCAAGTACAAAGAATTACTTTGCCCTTATTCCAGCATTCAGACATGAGATCATAGTGGTGTTTCAATATCTCTTCTGACTCACTGGTATCTCCAACTAAACAATTTAGTGGTTTCTTTATGAACAGTTTGCTTAAGGGAAAATTGTACCTATAAAAAAGGACCAAATTAGCAGCCAGAGAACCCTAACAGTTTTTTAAACAAGTATTCCAGAACTGTAAGGTACTAACTTAAAATTTCATATCAGAACAAAAATTATCCCAGGATATTAATTATTGTTAAAATTCAATCTAGTGGGGAGGAATGCAATCTCTTAGAGTTGTTGATTAAAGAAAGGAAAATTATTCTTTTCAAAATTAGTATGCAAAGTATTCAAGAATATATATAAGGATTGAAAACATCTGCGACATCTGAGCTAGCTCACATATAAAACATTTCAGGATAACCATTAGAATTTATTCTAAGTTGAAATTGTGAAGGTTATTTAATAGATGCATTTATACACTGGATGGTAGAAGAAATACATGAAGAAGCTACAAAGAGAAAACAGGGAAAATTGACAAAAATCAAAAACATTTTATTTCCTAATTGTATTTCACACTGCACTCTAGCAAGGTTGATTATTAAAGGAGCGTTTCATAAACTAGAGGAAGCTAGAATGTTCTCTGATAGATGCAAAATAGTCTTAAAAGTACATAGTTATTAACCTTGTAACCAAGGATTAGAAAATATAGGAGCATAAAAATTTAGCCTTAAACTGCCCTCCTGTAGTACTTGTTTCAGGATTATTAAGTCTCAAATTGGTATGGTTTACTGTACTTTTTGTGCAATATGCATAAAAATATTAATCTAATATGAAAATTTTTGACATTTTCTTAAGTATAATAAGCAATATATTGGGGCTCTATAGAGTAAGGAAGAAACAGGTTAATGGGAGTCCATTGGAGAGCTTATCTGTCCAGATTTCACTACTTATTAATATATTCAGGGACTCAAGACATGTTCATGGAAATGAAGTGAGCAAGAAGTTGTAGTGTATCAAGACTTGGTACTAGCATCTTTTTCTATCCTGTTCTTGAGGTCTTGTTTCAGTCTTTTACTGCCCCAAACCGTTTTTCCATTATGCCTTGTCCATGTTCCATTCCTTTCTCATACCCCTGCATTTTTAATCCTACTTTCCTCATCTACTTCTTATCATCATCTCCACTTAGCCATTCACCTCCATCCTTTTTATTTTTGTCTCTTATTATGTGTAACAGCCCTTCTGTTTCCTGCCAGCTTCTTTCCATGCCAACAAATATACACATGAATGGAGCAGCTTAGAGACCATTCTATCCAGTATAAGAAGACCTGACTTTCCAGCTCTTCTAATTGTTTGAAATCTGAATGTGAGGTCCAAAAAAGTTATATTTAAAATGTTTTACTAGTATTTAAAACTAATATTTATTTGAGTTTATACTTGATGTTTTATTAGTATTTAAAACTATTATTTACTTCAGATTTGAGTGTTATAAAATTCACTACTTCTTAGATTAATTAATTTAATCCTAGATTGGTTTTGTACCTATTTCATAATAAATACTTTTTACCTGTCTTGACTTTTTCCTTTAATCAGTCAATGTATTTGCCACGCCTGTACAGTCAGCAACCATTGGGCTGTGCTGGAAAGCAAGAAGATAGGAGGTGTTACTAGAAAATACTTGTTGGAAATGACCTGAATCAATGAAATAGAAGGATGCAGTGTTATAGACTGATTCTGAACATAGAAAATTGGGGCAGAAATGCACAGAAAGAAAAATGAGAATCAGGTTGGGAAGAAGAGACCATCTCAAAAAAGCTGGCTTGACTAGAAGAACTTTAATCCAGTCTTGGAAGATGGAACAAGTTCATAGGATACATGTTGTGGAAATTTGAGGGGAAAAGAAAATAGCCATAGAATTGAAAAACCAGTTAGAAAAGTAGAGCTCATCTAGGTTGGCATAGAACTTCCTGCAATGATGAACATGTTCTATATCTATGTTGTCTGATAGGTAGTCTCTAGCCATGTGTAACTATTGAGCTCTTGAAATGGCCAATGGAACTGACTGAGCTGAATTTTTAACTTGATTTAATTTTAAATAATTTAAATATCCACATGTGGTTAGTGACTCATTTGGACAACATAGATCTAGTCTAATCTCTTTATTTTATATATGAAGAACTAAGAACTTTAGTGGTTGTGAGACTTATCCAAGAACACACAGTAATTATTGAAATAATTGTGATGTATATTGAGTTCTTAAATTCTGATGGATTTTGTTACCATAACTGTAAAATAAAATTTTGAGAAATAAAAAAAACAAAACAAAAAACAGTACCCTTGCTTTTGTTCTTCCTACTGAAGACAAGTAGTAGTCTTACTTTATATTATTTTTGACAAATGGATTTTAGAAATATATATTCAAAATCATTTCCATTCTCTTTGATTTTTAAAAGGGTTTGATATTTGCATATGTCAAGTGTTTAAATTAGTTCAATATGATTTCAGTTGTCATTTTTAAGTACTTTATTACTGAAAACCAGTTCGAAGAGTCCATTTAAATAAAACTAATTTTTTTGTAGGGGAAAAACTAGTAGGTGGTTAAAACAAATCTCTGATTCAGTTAGAGCAGGTAAATTGGTATATGGTATGCTCAGCAATGTGTAATAGGAAAACAGCACAAGCCAATTTTGAAATTTCCTAAACTGCTCTATTTCTGTCATTCCTGGGTTAGAGTTTTGTAATTAACTCTGTAGACATACAGTGTGGCACACTGGTTGGAGAGAGCCACATCAAAACTTTCACTGGGCTGTCATAAACCCACCCTGTCTCAAAATCAGTCCCTGATGCTAAGATAGATATTTAACAAATTCCCCAACATTTGACAGCTCCTTGTCTCAAAAGCTCAGGATCACCTTGACTTATTCCTCTCAGTTAGTCAGATAATGCAGTCATTGCTGTCAGCCTTGTCCAGCCTCTCTTCAATTAGCTCTTGCACCTTTCACAATGCTACCAGATTTACCTTCATAAAGCTCTTTCTCCATTGTTTTGTTTTGTTTCTGTTTTTGCCTTATTCAGAATCTTCAGGTGATTGCTATTTCGGTTATAGCAAAACTGACTCTTTTGCTAGAGCAAACAATTATCAAATCCATCTGGAATCCATTCTTCTTCCCAGTGCCTTCTTCAAGAAGAGCTCCCCAATGATGCTTACCTAGGCCAGTCTTTCTTTCTTTTTTTTTTTTTTTTTTTTTCATATCACAGTTTTAGAAATACTCTACTCAATACTAGTAGTACTTTATCACTAATGTGGTTTTTCAATGAATTAGTGACATTGATTTCCATAGTTTATACTATATAGACATAGTTCTAATTGTATAGATGCATAGGGTATATCATAGTCCTGTTCTTAGGTTATGTTACAGTCAGCTCACGCGAGACTTCTTATAAAGAAACCTTAGATCTTATGTTTTATTATGGCCATGGTTCTTCTCCCATAATAGACTTTAAATAGAAGTTTCTTACTAAAGTTAAATTTTGAAAGTTATCTTTTTATTCATATAATGATAATCTGGAAAGTAATCCCAGAAAAAAAAGAAAAGGAAAAGAATCCTCTTTTAAGGATATAACAGGTCATTAAATTAATAGCTTAGCATATTTGATTTCTGTCCTTTCATGTTTTGAATTTTAAAAATTTTTTGCAAGTACTGAATTTTAGACAGTTTTAACTTTTCACTTAAAACTGATTTTAGACTTACAGAAAAGTTAAAAAAACACTACAGAGTTTCCTTATACCCCTCACCCAGTCTTACTTAATGTTAACTTCTTACATAACTATAAGACAATGATCAAAACCAGGAAATTAACAGTGATACAATACTATAAACTACAGCCTACAGTTTTATTGTCCCTTTTCTGTTCCAGGATCCCACACTGCATTTAATTATTTCTTTTTAATCTCCTCCATCCTCTAGGTTCCTTAGTCTTGCCTTGTATTTCATGATTTTGTCACTTTTGAAGAGTACCAGTTAGTTGTTTTGTTAGAGTATCCCTTAATTGGGTTTATATGGTGTTTTCTCATGATTGTATTGAGGTTATACATTTTTTGGCAAGAATACCACAGCAATCATGTTGTGTCCTTCTCAGTGATTATATCAGGGGATTCATGATTTATCTTATTGCTAGTGATGAGCTTTACAAATTTTGATGATAAAAAATATGTTCTTTTATATAACATGCATTAAAATTACTGTAAAATATGTATCCATCAGAACATTTGTCCTGTGATGTAAATGACTTGGGCATAAGATTATAGAAATCTGTAAGCATCACTAATTAATGGGATGAAGTTAGTAGAATTTCACTAATAGAAATAGATTCTTCAGTAATGAGAAGGAAGAGCAACCTTTATTGTTCAAATGAGGAAATTCTTACTTCATTGGAGTGTTAAGAAGAGAATTATCAAGTGAGGGGTCTTTCCAACTAATAGAATTATCTTTGTAATAGAAAATTATCTTGGTTGAGATACTTAGCTGTGGGTAACTTATTAAGTGGAACATTAAATGAGGGAAAAAGTGATTGTTTTAGTTTTGTTTCATACATAACACTGGACTTATATCAGAAAAAGTCATTAGAATTAATTTCTATGTCTGGCTTGCTATATGATATGAAATCAATTTATTGCAGCTTTTTTTTTTTGTATTTTAAAATGCTAAATAAAATGAAATAAACCAACAATAATTTCAAAAGAAATACTACATTATATATCCCAACTGTATTGACATTTAAGTATCCCAATATATTTCAATAAGGGATGAAATTATAGTTAAGGTTTGATGCTTTTAAAGAATATAGTCGGTGTTAAGTTTTGTTCATAGATATTTTTCAGTATATAATGTCTCTCTCTCAAAGGAAAGAATGGATAGACCCTCCTTCTCTAGATATATGCATCTGTCATAATGAAGGTAGAAACTATACTACTTTAAGCCTGCTATTTTGATACTTTATACATTTCTTCAAACAGTGTTATTTTGGGGTTGTCTTTGAAAGATTCCTGGACTATAAACCCTGTATTAGAATTGAGTAGTGCTGGCCCTTTAGTATAATGGCTAGAATTTTCTTTTTCTTTTCTTTTAGTGCAGCAATCAGCAAACATTGGGAGGCTGAACTAGCTACCCTCAAAGGAAATAATGCCAAACTTACTGCAGCCCTGTTGGAGTCCACTGCCAATGTGAAACAATGGAAACAGCAACTTGCTGCCTATCAAGAGGAAGCAGAACGTCTGCACAAGCGGGTAAGTTCAGAGTTGCTGTCTGTAGGAACTTATGGCTAACAGGTTTCCTTGATTTGAGGAAATTTGCATATAGATTCAGCACAGGGACACCTTTAGGCGCTGTTCATTGGTTGTCAAAACACATGAGTTGTATAATGAGTTGGTTCAGAAATATATTTTCCATAGTTTAATGAGAATGAAAATGTACAGGGTTTTGGAGTGAAAAATACCTGATTTCAAATTCCAATTCTGCCACCTTATTACCTTTAGTAAGTTATTCCCCTAATTGAGCTTAGTTTTCTCATCTATAAAATGGGAATAATAATATATACTCTGTGCAATTGCTATGAAATTTAATTGAGACAATTAATTGGTATATAATTGCACTGAGTCAATGATAAGTGCTTTTGTTTTAGTTTTATTGTTTTTTAAAGAAAACATAATTTGGAAAACATAGAAAATTCTTTATAAAAATTCCTAATATTAGAGATTTGGAGCAGAAAAAGAAATTGAGAAATTTCAATACCATTAATATCAGAAGTCCAATTATTACTTATAAGGAATATTTTTTATTCAAAGCATAGAAATACATCCACCCAGAGGAGACAGATACCACTAATTTCAGTTTCTAAAAAGGATGCCAAAGAAGTGAACTCTCCACAGACAATAGGGAAAGGGCTTAGATCAGTGTACACTTTGAAGAGTTTAAGAAAACAGAAGTAAGAGGGGAAGTAAGATAGAAATAAATCAGAGACAGGAAGGGAGAGTAAGAAATCTGATCCTCCTATGAATAAAAAATAACTCATGGCAATTTAAGTTATATGCCAATACATATTCATTTAAAAGCTCTCATGTCTCATTATATAGTCCCTGCCCTTAAGTAATTTTTGCTTTTAATAGTCAATTGATAGGAATGAATGTGGCTCAAGCAGTTGAATGCCTGATTCCCACATGGGATGTCCTGGGTTCAGTTCTCTGTGCCTCCTAAAAATAAACAACAAGCAAACAAATGGAAAAACCAACTCAGGGGAGCTGATGTGGCTCAGTGGTTGAGCGCCAGCTTCCCACATACGAGGTCCTGGGTTCAATCACCAGCCCTGGTATCTCAAAAAAAAGGAAGAAAAATAAAAAAGAAGTCAATTGAATTTTAAAGAATTTAAAAAATGAAAAAGTCTTTTTTATTTACTTATATATTTATAATTTCCAATGCTCTTCTTTTCTTCCTGTAGATCTGAATTTCTTCTATCAAGTATCATTTCCCTGCAGCCTGAATAACTTCCTTTTGTATTTTTTTTTGTCCACAGTGTGCTGGCAACAAATTTTCTTAGCTTTTGTATAACTGAAAATGCCTTTCTTTCAACTTCATTTTTGAAAGATATATTTGCTGGATATAAAATTCTAGGCTGACAAATTTTTTCTTTCAGAATTAAAAGATATTTCATTGTCCTCTGGTCTTCATTGTTTCTATTAAGAAGTTCATCATTCTTTTTGTTGTTCATCTATATATAATGTATAAAAAAGACTTTTTAGGACTATTCATTATTGCTGATTTTTAGCAAATTTTTTTATGTTGGTGAGATTTTTTTTTCCTTTGTCAGAGAAGTTGTGTGTTTACAGAACAATCATGCATGAAATACAGGATTCCCATACACCACCCCACCACTGCCACATTGCATTCATGTGGAACATTTGTTATAATTGATGGTAACACATTTTTATAATTGTACTATTACTTAAAATCAGTGTTAACTTAGTGTTCACTATTTGTATAGTGTAGTTCCATGATTTTTTAAAAAAAATAATTTTATTACCATATATACAATCTAACATTTCCCCTTTTAATTATATTCAGATATATATTTTCAGTGCTGTTAATTATGTTCATAATCTTGTGCTACCATCATCACCACCTATTACCAAAACATTTCCATCATTCCAAATAGGAACTCTACATTTTAAGCCTTAACTTCCCATTCCCTACCCCCACCCTGTACCTTGGCAACCTATATTCTAGATTCTGACTCTATGAGTTTTTAGCAATTTAACTTGATGTGCCTAGGTGTAGTTTTCTCTGTATTTTTCCTGCTCAAGATTCACTGAGCCTCTTAGATTTGTTGGCTGCTTTCCCCATACTCTCTTCTAATTATATTTGGAAATTTTAGAACCAGTATTTTGTCAAAAATTTTTTTTCTGCCCTATTACCTCTCTTCTCTTCTTCTGGAATCTAATTACCCATCTGTTAGACCACTTGTTACTGTCCCATAGATCATTAATACTGCTTTTTTTTTTTTCTTTCAGTCTTTGCTTACTGTGTGCTTCCATTTGAATGAAACCTATTGGCCTGTCTTTAAGTTTACTGATCTTTTATTCTGTTGTGTTTGATATGCTATTAATCCCATCTAATGACTTTTTAAAATGCTCATATGTTGTAGTCTCCATTCTAGGATTTTCATTTGATTTTTAATTTACAGTTTCTAAATCTTTTGTGAAATTTCCCATTTGTTAACTCATTATATTCCTCTTTTCCTTTAATACATTTATCATAGTTATTTTAAAGTGCTCTTCTGCTAATTCTAACATTGCATCTTTTGTGGGTTGATTTCTCTACACAAGTTTTTGTCTTGACTAGCGATTATGTTTTTCTGTTCAGGTCTAGTCTTTTTTTTGGTAATTGAACATTGCAAATGGGATGTTATAGAGACCATAGATTGTTATCTTCCTCGGAATAGTGTTGAGCTTTGTTTTAGCAGGCAGTTAAATTCCTTGTGAAGGGAGGCGGCTGTGGCTCAATCGGTGGGGCTCCCGTTTGCCATGTGGGGGGCCCCGGGTTCGGTTCCCGGGGCCTCCTGGTGGGGGCGGGCCCGCCCGCGCGGCGTGGTTGGCTGGCCCAGTGAGCACGGGCGGCGAGGGGGGGATGGATGAATGAATGGGTGAAATCTTTAAAAAAAAAAAAAAAAAAAAAATTCCTTGTGAATTACCTTGAATTTGTAGAGATAATGGGCTTATGCTTTGTTAGAGTTGATTTATTTCAGTTTTGCCCTTAGTCCTAGGGTAAATCTCTTAGTTCTGTAAGTCTGTAAGGTACAACCTTTCTGGGATTTAAGTAGAAAGCTTGAGATGTTCTAATTTGGCAGAACTTGAACTTCAAACTGTCTTCTTTGTGGTGAACACCATGACGTTTTAGCTATTTTTCAGTCTTTCACCTGTTTCTCATCCTTTGGATTTCTTGAATTCTCACCTGGGCATGTTCAGTTCAATGGTCAGCTAAAGATTTGAGAGGAGTCAGTATGCATATTTGGGGGTTTCTCTCAATTTCCAGCTCTTCCAGCTGTTCTGAGGAGCCCCCAAATCCTCAGGCTCCTCAGGGCAATAAGATTGCAGGTTTCTGCTTGAGTTCTAGTCAAGCAGCACATCCAGACTGGTGAGTTCCTTACAACGAAAACATGTGTAAGTGTGTGTCATGCCCAATGTGATTGCCTGCTTTCAGTTTTTTGCCTGATTTGGTCACTCACAAGGGCTTTCAAATAGCTAATTTACATTTTGTCCAGAATTTTCAATTGCTGCCTAGTTAGTCCAATAAAACCTACTCCATATTAGAATTAGAACTTCCCTTATAAATTTATTATCTAATTGAACAATGAAAACAATACAATAAGATAACTACCAAAGGTACAAAAAAGATGCTCAGTTTTGTGCACCAGAGGATGGGAGAAATATAGGGGCTTAAGTAGATAGGAATGGCTTGCAGGAGAAAGTATGTGCTGAGCTGAGTTTTGAGGGTTTAGTAGGGTCTGAATAGTTTTAGAACAGAGGTTCTTAACCTTTTTTGTTCCATGGACCCCTTTGCCAGTCAGGTGAAAACCACGGACCCCTTCTCAGAATTTAGCGGCTGATAGTTTTATGACACTAAACAACTACCGTAATTTCCAAATACGGATGAGTGTAAGCGATTTTTTGAGATGTGCAACAACTGTAATGTGATATGAAATGAATATTACTGTAGTTTATTGCATACCTTCATAAGTGAAGGAAATGCTAGATTTCAGTTAAAGGTCAGAGAAAATAAAGAATAATAAGTTCTGTTTTTTTTTTTTCAATTCACACTCACAGTCCCTCTGAAATCTTAACCACTGGTTAAGAGCCCCTGTTTTAGAAGGAGAGAACATTCCAGTTAAGTCAACAAGCTAGGCATAAACATGGTTTGATCTTAGGACAAGGAGACTTAGCTGCTTTTAATTGAAACTACATCCTGGGTGCCTTGGGCAATGAGGATTGTTAAGTAGGGTGGGGCTAGTATATGTAGGACTTTGAGAGTTTAGATTTAATATTGTAAAAAATGGCGAGCGCGAGCGGTTAAAAGACTTTGGGGAAGTCAAAATGAAAGATGAATCTATGAACAATTTGCAGATAGATAAAAGTAGGCAAAGGTTATACCCAAGTCCACTGGGAGGCCATTGCTTTTGTTTAGGACTTGGTGATAAGGATCTGCACAAGGCTATTAGTATAAGAAGAGAAAAGAAGAAAGTGAGGTGAGAGGCAGAGAGAGAGAGAATGTGAAGGGTAATTAAGATATTTGGAAAATGGCAGCGAGGTCTTTTCTGTTTCCTTCATATTCTAGTATTTATTCTAGTCAAACAAAATTTATTGAGAGTCTGGTGTATACAAAGGGCTGTGAGGCTGTGTGTGTGTTAATGTTGACTTCTGTATATATTGACTCTCTTTTTGTGATAACGGCTTTTAGGGACAGTACTCTTCTATGTTCTCTCAGAAAATATCGCATGCTTATTAAAAGTTACTATACTGCTCTTTGGGCCCCCAGTAATTTCTAATTGACTAAAAAAGTTATCTTTTACCACTGTACTATTGATATAAAGTCATTCCAGCATAGAATGATTTAAGTTAAGTGTATATTTTCTTCTACTTTCTCTTATGTTTTGGAAGTGTATTTTTTTTTTTTTTTTTTTTAATTACCAGTTCTGCAAGGCCAGCTTTCAGAGTCCATATTTAATTTGAGGGTTACAGGTGGAGGACAGATAGCTATACAGATCTGATTTTAAATATGTTTTCAGAGGGAATTTTCAAAGAAGACTTTCATTAAAGGGATTCTTTCTGCTTTCATTAATTGCTTATTTTAAGCTTTCCTAACTTTTCCAAGACCAAGCCATGTAAATAATTATTTCCTTTGTCCTAAACTCATATCTTTAAAGAATCTATTCATTCTACTCTATCTTAATATTTATCAAATTTAATTTCCATGTATTAATTTAAAACCTATTATCCACTTAACAGGGGCTTCTTATAGCTTCAGCAAGAAGTCCTTTGAAATTGTCACTTAATTTAACCTGTATTTTCATTTAATTTTAGGTGACTGAGCTTGAATGTGTTAGTAGTCAAGCAAATGCTGTCCATACCCATAAGACAGAATTAAATCAGACAATACAAGAACTGGAGGAGACACTGAAAGTGAAGGAAGAGGTATTTGCTGCTTTTCACTCTACTGTAATTTAGCAAATGTATGAATATAAAATAGTAGAGCATATGTCAAATTTAAAGGTACTTATGGAATAAATCAAGGATGTATTGTTTTTTTTAAGGATGAAATTCTTCTTGAATGGTATTAAAGCTTGTTCATATTTTCCCCAACATTGTTTCTGTTATTAGCTATGATGAGACAATCAGACCAAGACATTGCATATTGCCTTTCTAAAAAAAAATTTTTTAAACAAATCAATTTTTATTGACACATAATAATATGCATATTGCCATTTACAGAGTTACATTCATATGATCAAGAGAAAACCATTGAAGGTTAAATGAATTTTACAAGCTGTTGCTTTCTCTGGTTTCCATTCAAAAGATGTAATATTCCAGGAAAACACTATATCCACAAAGATTGAAACAATCTTAAAATGTCATTGAGTTCATATTGCTGTTTCTAAGCAGTGCAATACCTGAACTGCCAAGTTATACGTGTTGTTTGTTGCTTAAGATTATATTGAATTAGACAACATACCTATAAAGAGACAGTGTAAATGGATGCTTTTAAAATCATCTTTTTTCTTAGGACTGTGACAATAATTTCAGGAAAAAGTAAGGCCTTCCATTTCCTTGATATAGTTTAAATGTTGTTGTTATAAAGAATATTGCTCTACCTTTCTAGGAAATAGAAAGATTAAAACAAGAAATTGATAATGCCAGAGAACTACAAGAACAAAGGGACTCTTTGACTCAGAAACTACAGGTGAGCTATAATAAAATTTTTATCCATTTCTGCATAGAGAGACACCACTCAATCTTTCAATTTTAATGACTTTTTTTCCTAAACTCCATTTTGTAGATTATATGTCATTTTTCTTTTCCAGTACTTGAGATTCATGCCTAACTGGTTCATGTCTAATCTTTGATTCTTCAAAAATTATTTGATAATTTTCATGTAGGTAGCTTATAATCATCATAGATGATCATTTATAAATTGCCTTTAGTAAATTATTTTGAAAATTTCTACTTTTAACCTACAAAATATCCTGAATTTAAAGAAAAATTCTTAGAAGGATTTCATTCAATTTAGGAACTTTTTTTTTTTCCCACTTTTTTGTACTTTTTAAAAAAAAAACTTTATTTTGTACATTTAATACTTGAAAAATATAAACAAAAACTAAAAAGAAAACACAGTTGAATAAAAACATACATTTCTGAATTAAATGTAGTGGATACATATAAAATTTTATTTTTGACTCATACAATATATTACACAATATCTTTGGTTCATAGTAATGCAATCATACAGTATTTGTCCTTTTGTGTCTGGCTTGCTTCACTCAACATGATGTCCTACAGGTTCATCCATGTTGTCATATGCTTTATGACTTCATTTTTCTGATAGCTGCATAATATTCCATCACATGAATAAACCACAGATTATTTATCCATTCTTCTGTTGATGAACACCTGGGTTGTTTCCAACTTTTGGCAATCATGAATAATGTTGCTGTGAACATAGGTGTGCATATGTCTGTTCGTGTCATTGCTCTCAGTTCTTCTGGGTATATACCCAGTAGTGGTATTGCAGGGACACGTGGCAACTGTATATTCAACTTCTTTAGGAATTGCCAAACAGTCCTCCACAGTGGCTGTACCATTCTGCATTCCCACCAACAGTGAATAAGTGTTCCTATCTCTCCACATCCTCTCCAACACTTGTAGTTCTCTGTCTTTTTGATAGTGGCCATTCTGATAGATGTGAAATGCTATCTCATTGTAGTTTTGCTTTGCATTTCCCTAATCATGAGTGATGTTGAGCAGTTCTTTGTGTGTTTTTTGCCATTTTTTGGTATTTCTTCTTTGGACAAATGTCTGTTTAAGTCCTTTGCCCATTTTTTAATTGGGTCATTTGTCTTTTTATTGTTGAGTTGTAACATCTCTTTATATATCCTGGATACTAAACCCTTATTGGATATATGATCTCCAAATATTTTCTCCCATTGAGTTGGCTGCCTTTTTACCCTTTTGACAAAGTCTTGTGAGGTGCAAAAGTGTTTAATTTTGAAGAGGTCCCATTTATCTTTTTTTTCTTTTGTTGCATGTGCTTTGGGTGTAAGGTCTAAGAAAGCACCACCTACTAAAAGGTCTTGAAGATGTTTCCCTATATTTCCTTCTAGTAGTTTTATGGTCCTGGCTTTTATATTTAGGTCTTTGATCCATTTTGAGTTGATTCGTGTATAGGGAGACAGATAGGGGTCCTCTATCATTCTTTTTGTTATAGATATCCAGTTGTCCCAGCACCATTTGTTGAAAATACTGTTTTTTCTCATTAACATTAACTTGGTAGGTTTGTCAAAAACCAGTTGATGTATAGGTGAGGGTTTATTTCTGGATTCTCAATTCTATTCTACTGATCAGTGTATCTATATTTATGCCAGTACCACGCTGTTTTGAATACTGTAGCTTTGAAATATGTTTCAAGGTCAGGCAGTGAAATTCCTTCCACATTGCTCTTCTTTTTTAGAATATGTTTGGCTATTTGGGGTGCACTTTCCCTTCCAAATGAATTTGGTAATTGCCTTTTCTAATTTTGTAAAGTAAAGTGTTGGGTTTTGATTGGTATTGCATTGAATCAATAAATCGGTTTGAGTAAATTTGACATCTTCATGAAATTTATTCTTTCAATCCATGACCACAGAATATCTTTCCATCTGTTTAGGTCTTTTTAAATTTCTTTTAGCATTGTTTTGTAGTTTTCTGTATATGGGTCCTGTACTTCTTTGGTTAAATTAATTCCTAGGTATTTGAGTCTTTTTGTTGCTATTGAAAATGGAATTTCCCCCCTAATTTCCTCTGCAAATTCGCCAGGATTAGTGTACAAAAACATTACTGATTTTTGCATGTTGATCTTGTATCCTGCCACTTTGCTGAATTCATTTATTAGCTCAAGTAGCTTTGTCATGGATACTTCAGGATTTCCTAAGTACAGATTCATGTCATATGCAAACAGTGAGGGTTTTACTTCCTCTTTTCCTATTTGGATGCCTTTAATTTTTTTTTCTCTTGTCTAATTGCCCTAGCTAGAACTCTAGTCCAATAGTGAATAACAGTGGTGACAGTGGGCATCCTTGTCTTGTTCCCGATCTTAGAGGGAAAGCTTTCAACCTTTCCCCATTGAATATGATGTTGGCTGTGGATTTTTCAGTAATGCTTTTTATCATATTGAGGAATTTTCCTTCTATGCCTATCTTTGAAAAGTTTTTATCAAAAAAGAATGCTGGTCTGTTGAGTTTTTTTTCTGCATCGATTTAGATTATCATGTTTTTTTTTTCCTTCAGTTTGTTAATGTGTTGTATTACGTTGATTGACTTTCTTATGTTGAACTAGCCTTGCATACCAGGAATAAATCCCACTTGTTCATGATGTATAAGAATTTTGATATGCTATTGGATTTGATTTGCAAGTATTTTGTTGAGAATTTTTGCATCTATGTTCATTAGAGAGATTGGTCTGTAATTTTCTTTTCTTGTAGTATCTTTATCTGGCTTTGGTATTAGGGTGATGTTGGCTTCAAAATGTGTTGGGTCATTTTCCCTTCTCTTCAATTTTTTTGGAAAAATTTAAACAGGAATAGTGTTAATTCTTTTAGAAATGCTTAGTAGAATTCACCTGTGAAGCCATCTGGTCCTGGACTTTTCTTTGTTGGGAGATTTTTGATAACGGATTCAATCACCTTAAATGTGATTGGTTTAAGTTCTTGTATTTCTTGTAGTGTCAGTGTGGTTTGTTTGTCCCTTTCTATGAATTTGTGCATTTCATCTAGGTTGTCTAGTTTGTTGGCATACAGTTTCTGATAATATCCTCTTAGGATTCTTTTTATTTCTGTGGGGTCAATTGTAACTCCCTCCCTTTCATTTCTGATTGTATTTATTTGCATCTTCTCTCTTTTTTTCTTTGTTAATCTATCTAGGGGTTTCTCAATTTCATTGATCTTCTCAAAGAATCAGCTTTTGGTTTTGTTGATTTTCTCTATTTTTTTTTTCTTCTCAATTTCCTTTATTTTTGCTCTAGTCTTTATTATTTCTTTTCTTCTGCTTGCTTTGGAATTGGTTTACTGTTCTTTTTCTAGTTTCTCTTGTTGTTCAGTTAAGCTTTGAGTTTAGCTCTTATTTCTTTTTTAACATAGGCATTTAGCACTATGAATTTCCCTCTCAAGACTGCCTTCATTGTATCCCTTAAGTTTTGATACGTTGTGTTCTCATTTTCATTTGTCTCAGTATATTTACTGATTTCACTTGCAATTTCTTCTTTGACCCACTGGTTATTTAGGAGTGTGTTGTCCAGCTTTCACACATTTGTGAATTTACTTTTTCCCTGTTACTGATTGCCAGTTTCATTCCATTATGATCTGAGAAGGTACTTTGTATAATTTCAGTCTTTTTATATTTATTGAGAGCTGCATTGTCCCCTAACATGTGGTCTATCCTGGAGAAAGATCCATGGGCACATGAGAAGAATATATAACCCGCTGAGTTTGGATGTAGTGTTCTTCATATGTCTATCAAGTCTAACTCGTTTATCATATTGTTCAAGTTCTCTGTTTCCTTGTTGATCTTCTGTCTAGTTGTTCTATCTAATAATGTGAGTGTGGTGTTGAAATCTTCAACAATTATTGTAGAGATGTCTATTTCCCTCTTCAGTTTTCCCAGAGTTTGTCTCATGTATTTTGGGGCACCCTGTCTCATGTATTTAGGTGCATAGATATTTATGACTGTTATATCTTCCATGTGGATTGTCCCTTTTATTAATGTGTAATGGCCTTCTGTATCTCTTATAACTTTTTTGCATTTAAAGTCTGTTTTGTCTGATATTAGTGTAGCTACCCCTGCTCTTTTCTAGTTATTATTTGCATGGAGTATCTTTTTCCAACCTTTCATTTTCAGCCAGTTTGTATCCCTGGATCTGAGGTGAGTTTCTTGTAAGTAGTGTGTGGATGGCTCATGTTTTTTCAATCCATTCTGTCAGCCTGTATCTTTTGATTGGGGAGTTTAATCCATTCACATTCAATGATATTACTGTAAATGCACTATTTACTTCCTCCATTTTATTCCTTGGTTTTCATATGTCATATCTTATTTTTGTCTATCTTTTTACTCTTTTGGTTATCCTTTCTGCTATTCTTTCTTCTATGCTCTCCTCCAAGCCTGTCTCTTCTGTCTTTTTCTTTTAGGTTCTAAGGCTTCTTTTAATATTTCCTGCAAAGGTGGATTCTTTTTTGCAAACTCTCTTAGTTTCTGTTTCTTTGTGAATGTTTTATACTCACCTTCATATTTGAAGGACAATTTTGTTGGATAAAGAATTCTCAGCTGGCAGTTTTTCTCCTTCAGTTTCCTAATTGTATCATACCACTGTCTTCTCGCCTCCATGGTTTCTGAAGAGAAATCTGCACTAAGTCTTACTGGACATCCCTTGTACATAATGGTTTGCTTCTCTCTTGCTGCTCTGAGAATTTTCTCTTAATCTTTGACATTTGACATTCTGAGTAATATGAGCAGGTCTATTCAGATTTATTCTGATTGTGGTATGTTGTGCTTCTTGGACAAATAAGTTCATTTGTTTCTTGAGAGTTGGGAAATTTTCAGCTGTTATTTCCTCAGATAGACTTTCTGCCCCTTTTCCCTTCTCTTCTTCTCTGGAACTCCCATGATGCATATGTTGTTGCGTTTTGTCTTATCAGCTCTCTGGGGCCCTTTTCAATTTTTCCATTCTTTTCTCTCTCTGTTCTTTTCTTTCTTCAATTTTAGGTGTTCTGTCTTTAGTATCACTTATTCTTTCTTCTATCACTTCAAGTCTGCTTTTGTTTACCTCAAATATGTTTTTGATCTCACGTATTGTGTCTTTCATGCCCATGAGCTCTTTTACTTTTTCTGTTCAAGATTTCAGATTCTTCTTTGTGCTTGCCCTATGTCTTCTTGATGTCATTTATCTCTTTAACCATCTTGCCTTTCAACTTCTTAATTTGATTTTGGAAATTTGTGTGTATCTCACTGATTAGTTCTCTCAAAGTTTGCATATCTTTTGGGGCTTTGATATATTCCTTTTCTTGGCCATGGCTTCTGTTTTCTTAGTATGGCTCGTAATTTTTTGCTGACATCTAAGCATTTGATTAGGGTGTAGTTTACTCAGACGCTCAATTTCTTTCCCTTTTATAGGGATTTTGTGACAGGAGGCTGTGTGTTACCACTGCTCTTTGATTCGTGGCTCGACCTGGATTATTAGGATTGTCCTGCTGGTTGTTCAGAACTGGGCACTGGACCCAATAATTGTTTGTAGAGTCATTTCCTGGGCCTTGGGGATGGATGCTATAGAGACCAGAAAAATCCTCTCCTACTTATTTTTAATTTTCTTGCATGCACTTTCTTGGTCTGCCAGCAGATGGTGCTCTTTGGCAGCTCTCAGTTCAACTACTGGTCGGAGTGTATTTGTTACCACATAGACTGGATCAATGTGATAGAGCTTCCTGTCTGGAGGCTAGGAGCCTTGTAATTCAAACTTTTCAGTGATAGTTCTCCAGCCATTTCTGGCAGCCCCCTCCCTTTCCCTGGGTCTGAAATATTTCCACTCCCCTCTGAGTCCTCAACAATCAGTCCCTGTTAGTAGAGGAGGAGATTGGAAGGGTTGTATATCTGTAGCCCCTTGCTGGCTCCCAAGGCAAACAATGGTGCAGCCCCATCCAGCCTCGAAGGGCATGTGGGACACAGCAGACCAAATTTGTGAGTCAAAAATGAATCAGACTTAGATTATGTGCCTTTCTCTCCCTTTTCCTGGGGCGTCCTCAACAATTAGTCCCAGCTAGAAGAGAGGGAGAGAGAGTTGGATTTCTCCAGTCCTTCGCAGGCTCCCAGAGCAAACCACTGTGTGGTCCCACCTGGCCTGGAAGGGCTAGTGGGATACAACAGGCCAAATTTGTGGATCAGAGCTAAGTCAGCCTCAGGCTGTGTCCCCCTCTTTCCACTTTCCTGGAGTGGTAGATCCCTGGAGCCCCCTTTGTCTGCAGTCACAGACCCAGAGGCTGGGGAGTTCTAAAGTGTCTTTAGTGTGGGGGATGAATCAGTTCCAGCAACAGTTTTGCCCTAATAAAAGGAGCATAAGTTGGCACTCTTTTTTCCTCCTCAGTCTGATTAATTTTACTCGCTTTTTTCCTGCATAAATAATATGTTTCCTATTCTAATTTACCCACATCTTGTGTCAATAGTAGTTGGCCTGGTTATGGAAGATTTTTTGAAATCCATTACTTAAGTTTTCTCTTACCAGTTCAGGCACTTTTCTTATACTTTTGTGGCCAGCTAACTCAATAAAAAAGGGTTAGTTTGGAGTAGAAATAAGTACATGTGTAAAGGAGGAATTTGGGAGATGAGGTATAATTAGGAGCTTGTCTTAGTTTGCCAGAACTGCTTTCACAAATACCACATAATGGATTGGCTTAAACAATGGGAATTTACTGACCCATGGTTTCGAGGCAAGAAGTCATCCTAAATCAAGGCTTGTTTTCACTCTGAAGACTGTAGCATTCTGGTGCTGGCTGCTGGCAATCCTTGGGGTTCCTTGGCTTGTATCTCTGCCTCCACTCACATGATGATGTCCTCTCCTTTCTTCTGTGATTTCTGGCCTCTGTTTATAAGGCCTCCAGTAATCCGAATTAAACCTCCCTATCTTCAGTTCACCACACCTTAACTAAAAATAACATCTTAAAAGGTCCTATTGGGGGAAAAAATAAAAAGTCCTATTTGCAATGGCTTCACACCCACAGGTATCCAGATTAAGATTAAGAATTTACGTATAATTAAACCTATGACAGAGATAAAGGCTCAGGATTGGAAAGAAGACCTAGATTATGATAATGGACAACATTGATTGGGTGCTCACCATACTAACATTATCAGACACTGTGCCAAGCACTTTACTTATATTAGGTCACTTAATCCTTATAAGTCATAATAATGCAGTTTACTCTTACTGTTCCCAGATGAGGAAGCCGAGGCTTAGAGAGATTAACTTGTCCATCCTATGTTTGAATGGAGACAGTCAAATTCTAAAGCCTTTTCCCTTTAACCACCAAATTGTTTGACAATAGGGGCCCTTCATTAAAGAAAACAGGTTCCATATATGAAATGAAATATTTCCCTCTCCTTCTACTGTCATATCACTGGGCTTCAGCAGTCTCTGTTTTAGTTTGCCCTGTTAAATTCTTTTGTGCCTATACTTTGCATAGAAGAGTGGTTCTCAGTTTCGAACAGTATCGTGCCCCAAGAAACATTTAGCAAGCAATGTGTGGGAATATTTTTAAAAATTTTCATGACCATGGGAGGGCTACTGTCATCTAGTAGGGAGAGGCCACGGATGATGCATCAAATTAATCTGGCCCAAAATGCCATTGGTGCCGAGATAGAGAAAGCTTGGTTTAGAACTAAACTGTGAAGCATGTAATAAGTGCTGGAAAAAATGGGGGAAATTCAGTCTAGTATATCATTCTCATTTGTTTTTGTTTTTGTTACCAGTTTTTGAGTCCTTGCTGTGCATGGGGCATGTAAGCACTTGACATACATTAACTCCAATTCTCATAATAACAGCCCTTTAATATGGTATGTGTATCTGGGTTCTCCGGGGAAACAGAACCAATAGGGTACATGTGTAATGTAAAATATTATGGGATTTATTATAGGAATTGTCTCATGTGGCTGAGGATGCACAAGCCCAAATTCTGTAGGGCAGGCTGTAAGCTAGGAATTCCAATGAAGATTTTTGATGAATTCCCCAGGAGAAGCTGGCTGGCTGAAGTAGAGATGGAAATTTTCTCTTTTAACTGCTGAAATCATCACTTCTCCTTTTAAGGACTTCACCTGATTGGATGAGACTTCTCTCATTGTTGAAGAAAATCAACTTACTGATGATTTAAATCCACGAAATATCCTCACTGTAACAATCAGACCAGTGCTTGCTTGACCAAACCCCTGCACACCATAACCTCATGACACATGAACTTAGCCATCACAGTCCACCCATTTTCAACTTTGCAGCCATACGCATCACCTTAAACCATACTTAATCTCCAAATAAAAACAGTAACAGTCATTATTGCCTAATAGCACTCAGCTGTCCTGTGTACAACTGGAAATGCAGTCTTTACCCAGGAGAGGGTGCAAAGTTTTTAAGTAATATTCACTCTTAAATTTGATATCTTGTAACTTAAATACTATGGCATAAAGTTAGTACAACTTACATTATATAATAAAAGTATAAGATAGGGAAGAAACAAAGGTATTTTCTTTATGTATATAGACAAATGTATTCATAACAAAGCAAGGAAGAAATATTCATGACCATTACAGTCCTCATTTCTGGAGCTGGTCATATAGTCATAGCTCTTATTTATAACTGTACCTTCTTCCACTACCCATTCCATATTCCCTTTACCTTTAGCAAGCACCTCAGCTGGTCATGGTTCTTTGTCTTGTGGGGTGACCCAAACCTTCTTCCCTTCTTTGCCTGTTGATTCAGAGGCATGAGAAGCCAAAGTGGCCACGTGGCAGTCTTAACTTCCAGTTCAATGGAATCGTTGTTGTCTCTCTTGGTAAAAGCACTTCTCCTTTGGGAACTAAGACTTTTAGACTAGCAGAGCTTAAGGCTTCAGGGACGAGAAGCAAAAATTTCTCTAATGGATCACTAGGGGTAATACTGAGTGGTGCCATTCCCATTTCCACCCCTTGATTCCTGGGCCCATGAATCCTAGCTGTGGGAGAAACAGGAGTGGGTGCTGATTTAGAGCATATACAGCCTTCTGGAGAGAAAACAGCAATTCATAAGTGTTAAGAAATTTATTGAAGGCACTTAGCTAGAAAGTAATAAAGGCATTTAGCTAGAAAGTAATAAAGCCTAGATTTATTTAATCCCAAAGTCTCTGTTGTTTCTGCATTACCTCACTGTTTCAGACAGCCAAGCACCTAAGCCACCCCTAACTATTCTGTTTTAGAAGTTTTACTTTTCAATTATATACACATTCACATTGTCCTATTTATGAAGCAAAACTGAGAGATGATATGTTCATATCAAACTTTTAAATGTATTTCATCATTGACTGAGCAGTAATTGAATTTCACAGCTGGCAGCTGGCATTGTTAATACCATTTCTTACCTATTCTTTCACTGAGTATCAAAAATATTTGTCAAAAACCAACCTAATTGGAACAGGACAAGGAGGCTTTCAGAAAACCTAAGGATGAACTCTAAAAGACCAAGCCACAGAAATAACCTGTATTTTTTCCAATTTGATAAATGTTTCTCTTTGTAGCCTCGTTCCTCCCACCCAAACTTTTCCTATATAACAAAAGTCCCAGCTTCCTTGAACCTTCATTCATAAATTTATAAGTATTTGGTCAATCCTAGTAAACCCTGAAAGTAATTTCTAAATTGCTAATTCAAACCACTCCAAAAAAAAAATTCTAACTAGAGATCATTATTTGTTTATAATTCTTTTTGTTTTTAGCCCGTGTTCAAAAGTTACTTGGGCTAGTTCTTTCACTTTCCTTCTTCAATGTGGTTAGGTTATTCCTTTGAAATACAGTCATGTTTATTTGTGTCAGATTATATTCCATTTCAGTTTCTTTCCTCCATTCTTCTTGATTTTATATATTTATGCATTTACTGAATATATGAAATTTTAACTTGTTCCACAAGTCAGAACCAGTCAGAAAGATAGTTTCAGAGAAGTGTCATCCCCTTTCCAACCTCCTCCATTCTCCTCTGGCTCCATCCCTATCCTTCCCATCTTTCATAATTTGCCACAGGACTGCCAATGCAATGTACCAGAAATGGGTTGGATTTTATAAAGGGGATTTATTTGAGGTAAAAGTGTATAGTTCCAAGGTCGTGAAATGTCCAGATCAAGGCACTATCAGATGCTTTCTCACCAAAGTCAGTTACTATTGATCCTAGCATCTTGCCACATGGTGAAGATGGCCGCCCATCTCTGCCTTCCCCTCCAAGTTTACTATCTCTCAGAGCTCAGCTCCTGGAGCTCAGCTGTGGGCAACCAGGCATAGGGCCTGTCTCTTTCCGGCCTCCTTTTTCAGTCTTGGCTGTTCTGCTAGCCATTAGGCAAATGGCAGGGCTCTCTCCTGAGCCTTGAGCTGCTCAGTGGGCCCAGCTCCTCAGGGGCCTCTCTCTGTACCTTTGTGGTCTGCTGGTTCCAGAGTCCAGGACCTTACTAGTCTTCAGGGCTTCTCTGTTTTCCTGTAGTCCTCTGTCCCATGTGGCAGGGTCAATATGGCGACTTCCTTTTCCTCTCTGTGTCTGTTTATATCAGACCCAGCAAGAGGGCGCAGACCCAAGCTGGCTCATACCTCACTGAAGTAGTCCACTCAAAAGGGTCTCACATCCAAAGAAACAGATTAGTTGAGAAGTAAAATCTTTTTCTTTTTGGGATTCATAAAAGAACTTCAAACTGTCTCACCATCCCATTCACATCTGCCCCAAAGGTCATCATTCTCAAGAGTTTCAGGTTTTTCCTTTCTATGTTTCTTTTTACACAAATCAACAGATATATGTCGAAATTTTAAAAATTTCCCCTTTTCTATGGTACTATGGTAGCATAGTCTAGATTGCTTTTCTGTACTTGCTTTTTTCATTTACAATATATCCTGGAAATCACTATCAGTTCATAGAAATCTTGTCCATTCTTCTTTTTTAAAAAGATTTATTTATTTAATTCTCCTCTAACCACCTCACCCTACCCCCTACCCCCCCACCCCCCATCCCCCCATCCCCCCATCCCCCCATCCCC
>JAKSZT010053785.1:5259753-5527157 GCA_026826555.1 Tolypeutes matacus
TTTTTGTTGCATCATCTTGCTGTGCCAGCTCTCTGCTTGGGCCGGCACTCTGTGCAGGCCAGCAGTCCTGTGTGGGCCAGCCTGCCTTCATCAGGAGGCCCCGGGGATCGAACCCTGACCACCCATATGGTAGACAGGAACCCAATCGCTTAAGCCACATCCACTTCCCTCCATTCTTTTTTCATGTGTATATATGGTTTATTCAACCATACTCTTTTATATGGGTATTTAGGTTGTTTCCAGCATTCTGTAATTAGAAACAATACTACAATGATTAATTTTGTACATAGGTATTTTGTTATTGTTGGAAATGTAACTTCAGGGTATATACTTAGACATGGGACTTCTAAGCATAAAGGTAAACACATATGTATCTTTGTTAAATATTCCCAAATTCCCCTCTATTAGGAGTTGTGTCAATTCACACTCCTATCAGCAGTGTATGTGAATGTGTTGTCTCTACAGCTTCATGGATGAAATGTGTTGTCATACTTTTTAATTTTTGCCAATGTGTGATAGATGATAAAAGATAGTTTTGTGTTTCTCATATTATGAGTGAGATTGAACATCTTTCAGAAGCTTAAAGGCCATTTCTATATCTTTTTTGTATGTATATGAATTGTCTATTCATGTCTTTTGCCCTTTCTTCCATAGGGTGTTTGATCCTTTTCCCTTAATTTTTTAAGAGTTTTTTTGTTATATTATGGATATTAGTCTTTTATCTGTGATTATATGTTATAAATATTTTCCTCTGTTTGTCATTGTCTTTTGACTTTGCTTAAAGTGTTGTTATTTTTGGTGGTGTTTTATAAGTCAAATTTATCATTCTTTTATTTTATTACCTCTGGCTTATAAATAACAGAAAGCTCTTTTTTACGATCAGGTTATATAGGAACTCATCCATTTTCCTTGTAACATTTGTATGTTTTTTGTGTTTTTTTTTTTTCATTTTTTACATTGGGGTCTCTGATCCATTTGTGATTTATTCTTTTGCCTGTGGTCTGAATATAGATCTTATCTTTTCCAAATGTCCTTGCCATTCCCATTCCCATTCACTGAAAATTTTGTTTTTCTGGTGATTTGAGGTATTCAATTTCCACATGTATTTTGGTCTATTTCTGAAATTTCTATTCTGTTCCACTGGTCAGACTATCTATTCATGCACAAATACCATACTTCTTTAATTATAGAGCATTTACAGGTGTGTTAATATCTGGAAGAACTACTCCACACAGCTTTTCTTTTTCATTGTTTTTCTAACTATTCTTACACGTTAATTCATTTGTTTTTTATTTTAAACAGCTTTATTGAAATATATTTCACATATACAATTCACCCATTTAAAGTGTACAATTCAAACTAATAGAATTTAAAAATAAAAAAATCTTTTAAAATTGTACAATTCAGTGGTTTTTAGTATATTCACAGATATGTGCAACCTTCACCACAGTCAATTTTAGAACATTTTCATTGTTTCAAAAAGAAACTCCAGGGGAATGGATGTAACTCAGTGGCTGAGTATCTGCTTCCCATGTACGAGGTCCTGGGTTCAATCCCCAGTACCTCCTAAAAACAAAAAAAAAACTTCAATACCCTTTAGCTATCCCTCCCTGCCTTCCCATTCCCCCAGCCATAAGCAACTAGTTTCTATCTCTCTACATTTCCCTTTTTAGAACATTTTTTATATGAATGAAATCATATGATAATGTGGTCATTTGTGACTGAATTTTTTCATTTAGCGTAGTGTTTTCAAGATTCATCCATGTTATAGCTTGTATCAGTATTTCATTCTTCTTTATAGCTGAATAACATTCCAGTGTATGAATATATCATATTTTGTTTATCTACTTCTCAGCTGATGGACATTTGGGTTATGGGCTATAATGAATAATGCTGCTCTAAACATTTGTGTACAAGTTTTGTGTGGGCATGTGTTCATTTCTCTAAGAGAATTGTTGGGTCACATGGTAACTCCATGTTTAATAATTTAAGGAACTGCCAGACTGTTTTCCAAAGTGGCTATATTTTACATTCCCACCAGCAGTATATGAGGGTTTCAATTTCTCCACATTCTGGCCAATACTTATTATTATTTGACATTTTGATTATAGCCATCCTAGTGTTTCATTGTAGGTTTTTTAAAAATAATTTTTATTAGAAAAGTTGTATGTTTTCAGAAATATCATGCATAAAATACACAGTTCCTATCTATCCCCTCACACTTCAAGTTTTCCCTATTAATAACACTTTGCATTAATGTGGTAACTTTGTTACAACTGATGAAAGAATAGTAATATAATTACACTATAACTGTAGTCCATAATATATGTTAGGGTTTACTCTTTGTGTTGTACCATCCTATGTTTTGGGGGGTTTTGTTTTCAAATTTTTATTCTAGTAACATATACACAACCTAACATTTCTCTGTTTAAATACATTCAAATATTATAATTCAGTGGTGTTAATTACATTCACAATGTTGTGCTGTCATGATTGCCATCCATTACCAAAGCTTTTTTCATCACCCCAAACAGAAATTCAGCACCAATTAAGCATTAACTCCCCATTCTCTACCCCCACCCCAGCCCTTGTTAACCTGTATTCTAATTTCTGACTCCATGAATTAGCGTGTTCTAATTATTTCATATCAGTGAGATCATACAGTATTTGTTTGCATATTTATTTTTCCATATGGAACTTAGTGTTAACTTTAGTATCAATTTTAGTGTCAGCTTAAAATTTAGCTCTATAAGAAATATAGGTATTGTTATTGGGATTACTTAAAATTTATGATGTAACTGGGAGAGTTGTTATCTTCATGAGATTTTCATCCTATCCAAGAACCATGGGGATGCCTTCCCATTTGTTAAGTCTACATTTAGATCTTTTAGGAGTGCTTTAGGGTCTTTGTAATGTGGGTTTTATATATTTTGTGTTGTTTATTTGTAAGTATTTTATCTTCTTTTTTGCTTTTGTAAATGGGATTTTCTCTACTGCTGTATCCTCTAGTTGGTTACTGTTCATATATATGAAAGCTATTGCTTTCTGTATGCTAATTTTATATCTTGCTACCTTACTGAATTATTTTATTCTTTAAGCTAGTTTTATCATTTATTCTATTGATTCTTTAGGGTTTTCCAGGTAAACTAATATAAAATCTGCAAACAGATAATTTTACCTCTTTTTTTCCAGTTCTTTTTTTTTTTAAAGATTTTTTTAAATTTATTTATTCATTTATCCCCCCCTTGCTGCTTGTGCTCGCTGGGTCAGCTAACCACGCCGTGCGGGCGGGCTTGCCTTCACCAGGAGGCCCCGGGAACCGAACCCGGGGCCTCCCATATGGTAAACGGGAGCCCTACTGATTGAGCCACAGCCGCTTCCCATCTTTTTCCAGTTCTTATGCCTCTGTTGACTTTTCTTGTCTAATTGCATTGGTTAAAAACACTAGTACAATGTTAATTAGTAGTGGAGATAATTGGTATTCTCATCTTTTTTCCTGATCTTAATGGAAATGCCTTAGTATTTTTCCATTGAGTGAAATGCTGGCTTTAAGGCTAAAGTATATATATTTTATCATGTTAAGAAAGTTTTCTATCATTCCTATTTTCTTGGATGTTTTTACCAAAAATGAGTGTTGAATTTTATTAATGGCCTTTTTAGTATTTATGGAGATAATCATCATATTTTTTCCCCTAGAACTATTAATATGGTATATATTGTATTGATGGATTTTCTGATACTGAACCAACCTTGTATTCCTTGCATAAATCCCTCTTGATCACTGTGTAACAGTTTCTTAATATGGTGCTAAGTTTTGTTCCCTATTATTTAGGAATTTTGCATGCTATCATATGTGATATTGGTCTGTAATTTTCTTTTTTTAACCATATTTATAAAATTTAGTTATCAAGGTTGTATTTGTTTTATAAAATAATTTAGAGGATTTTCATTTTCTGTGCTCTGGAATAATTTATTCATATTGGGACTGTCTGATCTTTGAAGGTTTAGTAGAGTTCACCCTTTGAAACCATCTGAGCCTGGTGCTTTTTTTGTAGAGTAGTTCCTTTATTACTGTTTATATCTTCTACAGATATTGATCTTATGTTTAAGCTTTTACTCTCTAATGGGTTCAATTTTAATACACTCTATTTCCCTAGGAAATTATCCATTTCATCTAGGTTTTCAAATATTTAATGGGAAATTTTGTGATTTCTTATTTACGTCCTTGTTCTTTGTCCTTTTAATTCTTGATTAAGTAAGCTAGTTTTTTTTAATTAAGATTTTGATATATTAATCATTGTTGCTGTTTCTCATTCTTTCACTTTTATTTATAAAAGTATTTTCTTTTGGTCATTGCTTTAAGTGTATTCCATAGATTCTTTTTAAAGTATTGTTATCATTTTTTCTTAAAATTCTGTAATTTTGGTTTGTATTTCCCTTACACCCAAGAGTTGTTTAAAAGAAGTTTTTTGTTGTTTTTTTTTTTTAATTTCCTGATAGAAGGGCCAAATTTTTAAATTTTGTTATTAATCTCTAGTTTCATGTTTCCTGTAGTTTCCACTTTATTTGGCTGCTATATTACTTGGTATATAAACATTATCCCTATATTTTCATTATGAATTGTGGAATTTATGAAGTGCCTTTCTTTTCTACTTTTTCTGTTACCAGGATCACAACCCCTGCCTGCTATGTCTTTGACCATCTCATTATTCTTGGCCTTTCCAGGTGAAGGGCCTTTTATTTTTATTTATTTATTTTTTGTTATTAGTTTCTATTACATTAATTAATTTCTGTTTTTGTTGCATTATGATCACAGAGTATTTTTTTGTAATATATCTACTTCATGTAACTTACTACTGCTCTTTTGGTGACCTAACATATGATCAATTTTTGTGAATACTCCTTGTGTGTCTGTATACATACATTTGGGTAGTATTTTGTGAGCCAAATTGAAAATCTTTTTGTAGGCGGCTCATTCATGTTTACTGATATGGTTTTTATGTGTTGCTCTCAACTCGTCATATTATTTTTTACCATAATTTCTATGTGTATTATGTTAGATTTTTTCTTTCTCTAAATGATGTGTTTTCTTTGCTCTTTTTAATTTCTTTTGATGTTTAAGATGGTATTAATTGCTTTTAGTAGTTGTATTTGAGCCTATTCCTTTTGTAAATGCCCTAATTATTTGTGTTCATATTTAAACTTTTACTGTCTGGTTTGTCAGTTTTGAGTCCTTTGATTCAAAACTACTACATATTCAAAAATAATTATCTTATTCTGCTTTTCCCTCTCCATTCTTTTCTTTCCTGATTGTTAGTTGCATTATTTCTACCTTGTCAGAATAAGTAACATATGTTTCTATAATTATTTAACCCTCATCCCACCTTTTAGTATTTGATATACATTAAATATATTAAATGCTCACCATCAGTCAGTTTTCTGAAGTTTCCCCAGTAATCTCTTGGCTGGATAATTCTTGGTGTCTAGTAGATGGTTCCAAAGAACTCATGAGTACATATTTCCTTGCATGTTTAAACTGCTTTTCTGTAGACATGATACCTGAATGACAGCTTATTAGCAAAATATAAAATCCTTGGTTCACATTTTTCTTTCTTTGAATTTCTTGAAAGTGTCACCTCATTTTCTTATGTTTTGTATATTGCTTTTTAGAAGTCTAATATCAGTCTTGCCTTGTAAGATTTTGACTCATTTTGCTTGTATGTCCTGAGAATCTTTCCTTTATTTTTAAAGTCTCATAACTTTACTAGGTTATTTCTTGGAATTGATTGTTGAGGGTCAGTTTTCCCAGGTATGTGGTAGGCCCTCTTAATTTGTACATTCAGGGCTTCCTTTATTTTATTTTATTTCATTTTGATTAAAGTTTTAAATAATAGTTTTGTTCTGTTGTTTTGTTTTTCTTTAGGAGCTCCAATTATAGGTAATTGGATTTTCTTTTCTTGTCTTCTAGTTCAACAACCTTCTCTCTGAACATTTTTCCTACTTTCTTCATCTCACTTCCATTCCCTTGATAGTATTCCCATTTTCCTTCATTGTCCTTTATCAAATTTTTATTCAAATTTATTTTTCCATGGACACATTGTAATTTAGTTTTCATTTCTGATACGGTTTTGTCATTTTCTTCTGTTTCTATCCTATCTTCAATCAAATCTCCTATTTTCTTTTTTTTTTTTTTTTTTTTTCACCATTTTTGAATGCTTGCTTGAGAATATTTATTCAGAATGGAGTTTTCTGTTAGAGTTTTCTTCTGCTTCATAGTTGATTTTGGGGAGATATTTTTATTTTCACCAGCTGAAGTGTTTCGAGTATCATTTTCTGTTTTTGTTTTATAATAGTTTGTGTAGGTGAAGATTACTTGCACCTTTGCATTTTGGTAATAGGGTGGCAGTTTGGGGTGGTTTATGAGCTTCATTAAAAAACACACCCCCTTTTGAGGAGACAGTGGGAGGAGAGGTTGTGTGTCCATCAGTTTCATAATTTTCATTTGTCCTAAATTTCATTTCATAGGATCCTAAATTTCCCCACCTTGCTTCTTTTCCCCTTTACCATACTATTCCAAAGAGTTCCTCTCTCTTCCCTTTACCCTGTTCTTCTCAGAATTGTTACCTTTCCAAGACTGCCTCCTCAAGTTTCATGTTGAGAAGGCAACATGAAATGTTTAGTCCCTTCCTTGTAGTCTGCGCTGGTCTACCAGTACTACTTTGTTTCCCAGTATTTTCACACTTATGGTGATCTTTCTCTTTGTGAAGGTTATTATAGTTCATTCTTAAGCCTTTTGTTCCCTTCTTCCTTCTTTGGAGTGCCTCCCACCCCTCAGCCAGCCCTATCCCTCTACAAAGTGTTAGAATGAGAACTTGAGAGATATCTCTGCTGGAAATTGATGCTTATTTTTTCTAATTACAGATAATTTGAATTTGTATTGTCCTCTGTCTTCTAGTTACATTAAGACATAGAATCCATGTGGTATTATTTGTTCTTGTTGGTTTGTATAGTTTTCTGGAGGATGTTTAGGAGATTTCAATGTACACCATTACCTAAGCTACCCAGAAGTCTGTTCTGTTTACTTCTTTTTTTATTTTATTTTTAGGAGGTACCAGGGATTGAACCCAGGACCTCGTTATAGGGGGAAGCAGGTGCTCAACCACTGAGTTACATCCACTCCCCAATGAGAGTCTTTTTTGTTTGTTTTGTTTGTTTTGTTTTTAGGAGGTACTGAGAATCGAACCTGGGACCTTGTCCATGGGAAGCAGGCACTCAACCACTTGAACTACATCTGCTCCCCTCTGTTTAATTCTTTATTGCTTGTGTCTTCCTTTTAGAATGCATGCACAATTTAAACAGGAACCATCTTTGTTTTATTCCTGCTTTATCCTCAGTGCCTACCTAGAAGATGCTCCGTAAATCATTTCCGAATAACTCTTCTTCAAAATGTCTTTTTTGTGTGATTCTTACCTGTTTTTCTATTGAATTATTAATATTTGTCTTAATGATTTGTATGTGCTATTATATATTAAATTTAATAATCTAATAGGGCAACAGTATATCTTACTCATATGAAGAGTTTAAGATGTGATTTAGATATTGATAAAAAGATTTTTTCTGTAGCTTTTATTAAGATTAAATGATATAGGATTTAAATATATGGAAAATTAAGCAGATCTTGTCCCATTGGTGGTAACCGTAATGGTTTAAAATTTTAAAATCACTTCTAGTGTTTTAGGCTCCATATCTTGCAAACGCAGAGCATGACCCTCAGTTCACTACAGTTTTATACTTTCAGTTACTGGCCTTTAAAGCACTCAAAAGGAGATTAGCAAATTCTAGTGTACACTGTTTTATCAGAGCTGAACCATGCCTCTTGCTGCCCTTGGCACATATCATACATATCAGTAAAGGAAAGGGGTAGCACAAAAGTGATAGTGATTTTGGGAGGGAGAATAAAAGGCAAGAAGGAGAGGGTTGGAAAGTAAGGACAAAAGATAGGAGCCTGGGAATTGCCACCAACCCCAGAGCCAAGTACCCCTAGGTTATCTATTCTTACATATTCTGCAACATATTCTGTCTGCCTGAAAACTGACTAGCAGTGTCAGCAATGTACTGAATCCCTTTTGTTACCTGGCTGGTAAAATTCCCCCCAAAATAAATTGGCTTAGAGAAAGATAGTCCATCTAGAGAAAGCAACAGAGTTTTAATAACCGAAGGGAATTTTGTGATTTGCTTTTTTCCATTGGAAATGTTTGTTTGTTTCATTGATTGGCAAGAAGAAACAAGGGAGTCTTTCATTTTTTAAGGAAGGCTTTAGAGGGCAAACTGTGCAGTACCTGGTGAAGTGGGTGTTTGCTAGTGAATGACATCTGGTCTATTTTTAGAGTTGGAAACATTCTGCCCTTAAGCTTATTGTTTAAGTAGGCAAGAGAGCATGTTGTGCACCATAAGTGAAATTTTTACATTTTATCACAGAGTCTCTTTTGAATTTATAAATATTCTCTTGGTTTCAGATTCTGTTCTCAGTCTACCTATCTTCATCTTGCAGATATTCAATGGATAGAGATCAGAATGATACATGGTTAGCATTTATCAATAAATACTTTGAGATAAAATTGTGATTCATTGAATTCTTCATTTATAAATTATTTTACCTGCTTTATTCCTTTCTTAGATTTTCTCAGGGTCTTGCATCTCATCTATGGTATCATTGCTTGAGTCTTGCTCTTAGTTATTTCTGTCAAAGCATGACTTTTTCTCCTTTATATTCAGAATCCTAAATCAGTTGTTATTTTCTTATATGTATTCAAGCCAATTTCCCAATTATTTTTCTGAGAGCTTAATTTTTGTAGATATTGTAGAGAAATAAATTTTTGGAAAGAAAATGCCTGCAATCCCAACACCAGAACTATTTCCTGTTTGCATATTAATTCCTGTGTTTGTCCTCATGCAAACGAATTTTTGCCCAGTTTCAGTGTGCTGCTTCATATTGTGTTCTTTTCATTTAACATTTACAAAACTGCTTTTCAATAAAAGTTTTTAAAAATTATTAATAGAATTTTTTAGAGATTTTCATTTAAATAATGTATTAACTTTTGAACATCTTATTTTCTGAGGCAGATTTAGGCTGTGTAATTAACACCAACATGTTTTCATTTTCCTTATAATATATTTGAATGTAATTTGTGTCAGTCACTTAATTCCTGTAAAAGTGAGCTTTTCAGTAAGGGCATATAACACTTAATTAATTGTGTATCTGAATAGCTTTTAAAGTGTTATAATTGGCTTTCTGCCATCTCAGCTTGATTTTTTTTTTTTAACCAAAACTAAATCTTTACCTCATATTATATCATATTTTTAGAATTGGTTTATTATATTTGTCATGCTTAGGAATGTTTATAAAGCAGTAATAACATCTAAATAATCTTTAGTATGCCAGAGTTTATATTTTTAAAAAAGTAAAAATCGATTTTTTTATTGTTATGGAGTTTTACTTCACTTTTGTCAATGTTTCTTTCTTTAATTTGTAGTATATTGGAATTGTTAGCTTTATAATTCTCTAATATGTATGGTTATTATAGATTTTCACTACAGTTTTTTAACAGTGAAGCTATTTTCTCTACCACATGCATTCATTAGATATTGAGGAAAAACAAAGAATAATTAACATATTCAGAGGATCCTAAAACCCTATTTTAGAGATTTGTTTTCTTCACCAAATCTTTTTTCAAAGTTGCCAATAAAGAGGAAAAATTAATTTTACTCTTTCTCTGCCTGCTTTCGCCTGAGATTGCTAACAGTCCTGCTACTGGAAATGCATAGGAAAAAGGAGGTGGGCAGAAATAGGAATGAGATGTAGATAATTCACAAAATGGGTCTTCAATCCTATCTTGGTATTCCTAGTGCTTCAGATGTTGCCTAGCACATGGTAAGCAGTCAGAAAAGTTTTGGGTGGATAGATGGATAAATGAGCAAGCCAGGCAATAAAACCATGTGGATTTCTCAGATGGCCAAATCTGGAATCTTCTTAAATCATGTTGAGATAGTAGCTCATTCTGACTGTCACACTACATTGACTACTCCAATATTACCGATAACAGAAATTTGTATTATTTTCTAAGTAATGAACTGACTTTTATATATTTACATATATATACATATATATATATATATAATACTTTTGTTTCTAAAGGAAGTAGAAATTCGGAACAAAGACCTGGAGGGACAACTGTCTGACTTAGAGCAACGTCTGGAGAAAAGTCAGAATGAACAAGAAGCTTTCCGCAATAACCTGAAGACACTTTTAGAAATCCTTGATGGAAAAATATTTGAACTAACAGAATTACGAGACAACTTGGCCAAGCTACTAGAATGCAGCTAAGAAAAATTTCAGTGCCAATCGATTCAAAAATACACTGTCTTCATAGGACTGTTTGGGCTCTGCATCAAGATTGCACAAAAAATTTGAATAATGCTCCTCCAGGAGGAGGGTCTTTTGAAAATTGAAATTGTGTATTTCAGTGTAAAACTTAAGAGTTCAGCTTGTGGCTAGCTGGGGGAAAAAAAAGAGATGAAAAACTTGAACTACAAATTACCTCCTTGTATATTATTGGCCATAGTTAACTAGAAAGTTATAAATAGATATTTAATGCAATCTTTTTTTTTTTTCTCTTATATTAGCCAGTGTGAGAATTAACAATGTCTGGGTCACATCCCCTTTTTGTGTTCAACACAGTGAAGGTTATCCGCTTTTTAAATTTATTTATGAAATCTAAGAGCTGTGTTTTGTGCAAAAACTTAATGATGACAGCCCTGTCTTTTGTTATAATCTGAATAATTTCTCAGGATATTTTGCACTGCTGAGAAGCAGTGCCATTACCAATTAATTCTTCTGGGGAGTGAGAGAGAGCCGCATCTTTAGTGGAAACACATTTACCAAAACTGTGTGTATAGAGTGCTTCCCTTTTTTTATACTAGAAGATATTTCACTCTGGTGACCACGCTGGTACACTCTGGGGTCCTCTAATCTTGTCCACTGTATAGTTTACTTTTCCATATTAATTCCATGTATTTATGAGAAGATACTGTCTCCCGTTTTATTATACATTTTAAAGCCAACTAATGAAGGCAGCTGAGTCCCTCAGAAATTTTTCTTTTTAAATTTCTAATAAATTTGACACACAGTACTGAAATACAGCAGCCCATCATTGGTGTCTGCCCTAGCAATGTTAAGTATATTTACAGAATATGCAGTTACATTTGTTTATATATTTTGCAAGAAATCTTTTCTGAATGTTTGATGCATTTCAATTTAAGAATAATAGTGGTTATTGAGAAACTGTTTATTATAGATCATTTTAAGGTATATAGCTAATTTAAAAGGGATCCATTTACATCACACAGCCAATCAGAGGACTGGATCTAAATTGTGGTCCTGGCAGGTGGAGATGGAGACAGGTACTCTCTCTGGGTCTTCACATCAACCACATCTATATTCAAACCTTACAAGGCAATATTCTGAACTGTTAACTAGGCATTTCCAAACCAGAATTAAATTCAATGGGCTCTTCTCAGTGAACAAGTTTTAATGTTGTTTGATGTAATTTTAAAAGACTTTCAGCAAACATGTATTTCTTTACATATTTCTTTTAAGAAGCTATTTTAAAAGTAAGCCGAGTGCTGTCTAGTCTGCTTATGGAATAGGAATTGCATCAGAATACATTTATTCTTGCTGTACAATGCCTGTGATGTTGAGGACAGTTCTTTTTAAAAGTGTATGCTTGAGTATCTGACTCTGTGGAGTCTACAAATGCACTGATTTTTTTGTTTGAACCCCAACATGGTTGAATTGTTAAGTACAAAATTAAATTCACTAATCACTTTGTAACCACTTTTTTCACTCACAAACAGCTATTCAACACTTGACAATTTTGTTTTATATGTATGTGTTTATATGTAAATACATACATATTAATTTATATTAGAGTGAAAAATAAATGTTTCTAAAGTTAGTTTTTAAAGTGAGTTTTCAGATGTCTTTGAAAAGTTTATATCAGACTCTCAGTCATCATGTATTATATGTGCTATAACATCGTGTAAGTTACCTCCATCTATTTTAGGATATTTTTCTCACCTATTATAGGGAGAATAATTTAGGTACATGTGTATGCTCGGACCTGAGTTATTTCTCTGATAAATCAGGTAATAAAATTTATTTGATTGATGGAATTTTGAAATAGATGTGATTTTATCCATCAATTTCTGAGTAACAAAGAGCACCAGGTTTTAGTTTATTTAGGGGATTTAACAATAGGGATCAGAGAGTTTAGTTATGAAGAGTTAAAATTTTTTAAAAAAATGTGTAACTGTTGAAATGGTAAGTGAATTATTTTAATGATGTAAGAAAATATTTTTAAATTTTGACGTAGGTGTCATTTAATGGGAAAACAACTCACCAAAATGTCTCTGCTTGAATTGTATTGATATGTGAGGCATATGTGTAATTCAATATATACATATACCCATATGTATATACAGAAAATTATTTTTAATATTTTCCTACTAATATGAAATTTAAAATTGGAAATTTTGTGAGTTTTTTCCTTGTCCAATAGAAGCTAATTGTTTCCTTTTTTAGTGATTTAACAATTTCTTGAGGGCTGCACCTTTAAATTCCCAGATTGTCTATAGACATGTACAGTATATGGGATAAGGTGGACACAAGTGCACATATAAATAGTCTTCTTAAGATTTTTCAACATTCATTTACAGTAGGAGAATATCTAGAAATCACCATTTGAAGTCATAATTAGGTCATGTGCCTACTGTAGTTTTCTCCATTTCTGTATTGTAGAATAAGAGTTTGCATATTAAAATTTGATTTTTTCCCAGAGACAAATATATAAAATGTATCTATATTTAGATCAAACTGTGGTAATATATTTATCAGAAAATAATGTTGGGGACTAAAGCCTGAATATGTGGACTTGAAGTGACAGAAGGGAAGAGCAAAGATTGATCCCATTGTGTATAAGTTATTATATGATAACTCTGAATTCTTGTACAAAAAAAACTGAAAAAAAAAAAAAAGAAAAACAAAAATACAGTTTTTATTTTGAAATACATTTGTTTTTCTCTGGAGAATGTACTTTATGTTTTTTTTCCTTCAATCTTTTACAGATATTTAAAAGTGTTTAAGTGATGACAGCATTTACTTAAATCTCACAGGTGCTACTGGATTTTGCATTAGTGTGTTATGTTGTGAAATCCTGACTTTGACATAAAAGGTTTTATACATATTTCCCTGCCTGGAAAACTAGTTTTTGTTCTCTCTTTCTCTCTCTCTCTCCTGCTCCCCACTCCTTCTCTACCTCCCTCCCTACCTCCCTCCCTATCTCCCTTCCTTCCTTCCCAGATTAAAAACAGTTCAAGGAGTTGTCTTCCTCTCTTCATCCTTTTCCTAAGAAGAATTCCAACTCCATCATAGCTTTGATATTTTGCTGTCATTGAACTGTTGGGAAGCAGAAAAATACTTTTTTTTCAGGTGGAATTAAAAGAAACATTCAAAATTAAATCTCCACCACCTTTTAAAACTCATTTATTTGCCCTGTTAAAATTAAATTTATTCTTTAACAAGTATGCTACAGTCTTCCATATTTTTATTTAACACACACTTGGAGTGTGCAACCCAACTGCTCTCTACTCTCAGTCCTGATTTTCTGTCAGTTTTGGAGTAGGAAGCAGGTCAGAGGGAAGTTTGTTTCGTGGCAGTGGTGTTTATTTTTTTAAAATCCTGTCATTTATTTGATTTTAAGTGATTTTTAACATCCTAAAATTCTGTACTTCATGAAATTGTCTTCACTGGATTTTAACTTTGTCTCCTGGATATTTGTCATTGTTTCAATCATGAGGTAAAATCTTGAAATTTTCAGGTAAGAAGTAGCTGAGAGTTACACTTTTAAAATTTTTTCTCAAGTAGGATACTATGCTAACTTTAGTAGAAACAAGTATCTGTTGCAAAGAAAATTTTTATATGAGAATATTTTAGATTACTAGAAAAAGATTCTTTCAGAAAGGGACAGATGTATCATTCACCTTGCTCTAAATTGTGAAAGTATATTTTTACCTAATATTCATGTAAAATTGGACCTTTTTAACATGGCCCATTTAAATATGACAGTTTTTCTCTATAGATGTCACACAAAGTTATTAAAGAATTTAAAAATTTTTGCTTATATATTATCTAGTAAATATAACAATATTATCCAAGAAAAATCTCAAATGATTAGATAGAAAAGAAACATTTTAAATTATTTTTACCAAGAACACGTGCCCTAGGTAGAGAAATTATATCATGTACTAGAATAGGGAGAAGGCCACAAGCTCCCAAACGACCTCTAGTAAAATCTCTAATCTCTGTAAAGACCCTTCTATCCTTTGGATTAAAGGACAGTCTTCCAGAGGATACCAGGAGTAAATCTAGGGAGGAGTAGGGATGGGGGCTTTTTTTGTAAAAGAGCATATCCTGCAAAAGAGTGGGAACACAATGACTTCCATTTTGTCTAAGGTATACCAGGAAAACCAGAGACACCAAAGTGCTCTCCAAATGTTTCCTGCTTTGCTGCTGCTTTTAACTAAATGAGCTAGGATTGCTTTAATGAATTTCAGAGAATTCACAAGACCCTGCCGTTTCTCTTGTCAGGGTTTACAACCTAATAAAGAGAGCTAACATTCAGACCTCACAATTCTATAGGATTCTGACCTACTTTGGTCAGTTATTTTCACATCAGATCTACCCAGGGACAGAAATATTACTCTGCTTTCTCTAGTAACGCCAAATTCAGATGATAATTGGTGCCTAGTAAGTGCAAAATTAAGCCCATTTCTTAGAAAATTGTCTTTAGTGAAAATTTTTTTATCAGTGTTCATGATTTTCTCTTGTTATCTGTGTATATGTCTTAATATATAGGTGTGCTCATATGACTTATTCATTTAATTGTTCTACCTTCATGTAGAATGGCTGTCTCCGAAAACATGGCCAGAAAGCAGATGTACTTGAAGTGAATTCTTTTCCCATCAACTGCAGTAAGAGATGGAACAGAAGGGAGTAGTTGTTCAGCATGTGCTTATGTGACAGGCACTGTAATAATGCTTAACATTTTATTTGCTTGACATTTTATTTCCATGTATAACAGCCCTTGCGGAATTGTTCCTTTGGGGTGGGGGTGGGGGCGCTGAGAGGGGAAAGGGAAGGGAAAGATTCAAATGATTGCACCTGCTGTGTTCCCTTTGGAGTGTGTGTGGGGGTTATATTCACTCTTGACCTTTTCTTCTATCAGCCTTCTTTGGTGTTCACAATGCTTGTTACTGTTAGGTTATAGATCATACTTTGCTTGGAGGTGTTGTATTTATATAATGTGTTTTAGACTCAAAGTTTTGTTATTGTTTTTTAAATTACAGGTTTCATATAATCCAAGGAAGGTAAGTAAGTTTCATATGCAGAATTTCAGTCTACAAAATTGACGTAGAAAAATATTTATATAAAGATCTTGAGAAGACAACTCATCTCTTTAGTTCCCTAGTGAAACTAGGTGTAAATCTGTAGGCCTTGTCCCCCTTCAATAAGCAAGTAGTTGAGCAGGATGTGGATTTTGCAGTCAGTCCTGGGTGACTTTGTGGTCAATTCTGGTCCACTGTCTGAGAAATAGGAAGTTAAGTTCCCTCCAGTTTGATCGAGGCATTAGGTCAGCCTCAGAAGTAACACAGGAACCTAGGGATCTTTCCTAGATGAGTGATACCGGAGTTCGGGGCAAAAACACTGGGTATAGTTTCCAATCAGAGCAGATGCTCAGTGAACAGTTATTAAAAACACCTGCCTTGTGCTGGGTACAGGGAATACAAATATGAAATACAGCAGAGAGAAGAGTCAAGATTCTTTCCATAGGAGATAATGCCTGAGTATTGAAGGATGAGTAGGAACTAGCTAGTTGAATGAGGGGTGAAAGAGGATTGTAGTGAGTATGGCATGTGCAAAGGCTCAGAGGGGTGAAAACATTGGGTTGTTTAGAAAATCAGAACAAGTCAGTTTACTTGAAACACAATGTTAGGGAGGTATGTGGCAAAAGATGGGGATGGAGAAGTAGGCAAAGGGCAGATCAGGAATTTGTAAGACGTGCAACGTTTTGTTTTTATTCTGAAGGTAATGAAGAGATATTGAGAGTAATTTTGGCAGAGAAATGTTTTAGAAGCACAGGCTGCGGTGTAAATCACAATAATCCCTGTTGAAAGTCTATAGTTTGGTAGTGCAATGGGGACAGTGAAGATGGAATGGATTCAGAGAGTATTTAAGAGATAGAATAGCAAGAAAGGAGGAATGCAGGATTACTCCTTAAATCTCTGAGTCAGACATCCAGGTGAATGGTCCCATTTACCAATATAGTGAATTCAAGAGGAAGAGAAGCTTGTTTTAGTTGGAGATGAGGAAACAGACAAAGCAAGATGAATGATGAATGAGTTCCATTTTGACTTTCAGATGCCAATAGAATATCCAAATGGAGATGTGGGTCTGGATGAAGCTTAGGGGAGAAATATGAGCTGGAGATAGATATTTGGGAATTGTTAGCATACACGATGGAAATTAAGGGCATAAGAAAGGCAGATAATATAGAGTAAAAATGTCACTTTGGGTCAGATGGAGGACAAAAGCATGGAAAAGATTGTCTGAGCATGAGTTGCTAAGAGGGTGGACAACCAGGAGAGTGGGGACTTACTAAAGCCTAGAGTGGTATTTCAGAAAGCCAGATTCCACTAAAAAATGAAAGAATGAATCAATCAACCAACCCATGTCCCAGGGCAATGGTATTCAAACTTTGTTCTGCTAAGACATATTTTATATTTTGTTTATATATAGCTTTTCACTTAAAAATTTTTTTAAAAACAACAAACTCAAATATACTGTTTTAAAATATTGAAATCTAGCAAACATAAATACCAGGTTAACTGTTTTTCTGTGCAGATGCCAGAATAAAGCCATCTCTGGTAAATTGAAGAGCATCTTGATATTTCAAGGTGAGTTGTTAAAGAACTCCAATTTCTCTGTGAATCTGGAATTTCTCAAAACTGCAACTGAAACAAAATACAGGAATAGGGTCTTCATAAGATAACCTCTGTCATCTATAAATCCAGTCTCAAATGTTTATGAAAATAATTTCATTTTAATTATTGGTTGACTTATTGATTAAATTAAATGTCAGTTACCATTTTATATGTTACTATATTGAGATTCCATTTAGCTGTCATTTAAAAGGGGCAGGGATCACACAACCAAAAAGCAGTTGACAAATACTTCTCTAGTAGAACCTTTATTATCTTTCTGTGACTTTGCCTGCCTCTCTTCAAAGTCAAGTTCTAGAGGCTTAAGTGTTTTGCATGTATCTTTTTAAATGTGTTATTTTGATTCTCCATTCATCACCAGAGCCAGGTGATTTTGTGTTTGCATTGTTATAGACAGTTAGCATTTTTGTTAGCTGAAGTGATCCTTACTCTTTTTTTTTTTTCCATATTGATTCATGCAAACAGTTCCAGTAGAAATGGTCTTAACTGCCACAAAAATACCCTTTGTAAATGTCTTTGGATTGCTGTTTGTTTTGATTTTTGTTTATAGTTGAAGTCAAAATTAAAATTAGTTTGAATTCCTTTAGTAGACAATACTTGGAAAATAAATTAATATGTTATGCCTTCCAGGAAGAAAACAGGCATTCTCAGTATTCAAAATTGACTTCAAGTAATCTGTAAAATTTGCAAATCACTTGTGAATTATCAAGTAAACTAAACTAATATAAACCACCTTTGTTCATATTTTTCTATGTAATGATTAATTTTGCTCTCCTTTAACAGAGCCTTTAAGTACATTTTGTGTACTTAAAATGTACTTAATTTTGTGTTATATTATATATAATATAACAGTATAAAACATAGAACTTCATAGTATGTGGCATGTGGCCAAGTATACCACCTCAAGTTTTCACAACAATTCTGGACCTAAATATTATTGTTTCCCCCATTTTATAGATGGGGAATCTGAAGTTCAGCAAGATTGAGTGAGTTGCCAAGTAAAAGGCAGAACCAAGAGCAGAACACAGGTCCTCTTGTCTCCAAATCCTTTGCTCTTTCTACTCCATCGTGCCCCAACCGTGAAGTGCAGACACTTTTTCAGAAGGCAGATCCTGCAGTTTATCAATTCACAATTAACACTATTTAGAAACCTATCACTAAATAAGAATTAAATGGTTGGTTTTCCATGTACACAATGGTTATTATGTCATTGAATTTCTATACCTGTCTCTCCTTTTTTAGAAAAAAAGTTTTAATTTTTAATTATTCAAGTGACCCATATATACATTGTTTATGTAAACATTTCTAAAAATACAGATAAAGCAAAAGTCACCCTTGGTCACATTTCTCAGTTTTGTCCCTAAGAATTACCCCTATAACTTCTTTAATATATGTCCTTTCAGGATTTTTATATGCATTTATGTACAATATCTATGTGGTGTATCCAGACACTGTCTTATTCTTTATGTCAGGACCTTTTGTCCACTTTATTAGTGGCTTTGTGCCCGGCAGCACCCTCTGCCAGTCTGCCGTTCATTCCTGCAGCGTGTGAGCACCCAGGCACTGTGCAAGGCACGAGGGTGCAAAGATGCAAGACCTACTCCCTACCCTCAAGGAGCTTACACACTCCTGGATGGAGTCTCCATGTGAACCAATAGATGCGAGAAGTCACTAATTCTCCTGTGCGAGGAGTCCTGGCTCCCCTGCATCTGTGAAGGTGGGGACTAGTGGCTATCACTCAGTCAGCGACATTTGATTTGAGATGATAAAGACAAATAGGCGTCCACTTTGAAGATTCAAGTGAAAGAGGAAATACTGAGGACTAAGGCATTGTCGCAGCACAGAGAGTCACGTGTTCGTAATCACAGGCCTAACACCCTGGCTGGGCCAGTGGGCGGGGCTTAGCTTGGGGTACCAGAGCCAACGAGGTGCTTGGACACCACAGTGTGGACTCTGCCTGTGTATTCAGCAGTTCTGAGTTTTCCTAAAGGCAGTGGGAAGCCATAGAAACATTTGAAGAAGCAAGGTAACATCAGATTTACTTTTTAAAGAAAGTAAATCACTCTGTCTACTGTCTAAAGAATGAATCAAAGAAAGGTTATGTAAGACCAGATTTGGGCATTTTTTTTTTTTTTTTTTAATTGTAGCATGCACTCCAGGTAAGAGACAAAACTGGATAGAATGCAAAAAGAGCTGAACTAAATATGAGAAATATTCAAGAGGTATTTTGTGGGATGATTTTTGAAATTGTAATCTCTGCTTCTTTACTGGCATTTTTTTGCTCCTTTGCCAACTATCTTCACCCCCACCCCGGCAACAAAGTGATCTTTTCACTTTTGCCCTCAGGATTGGTTGTTACTGCAATAGAGAGAAAGTCAGTTCCTTTCTTCTGAGTTTCTTATCCCAGATCATATAATGACAACCTTTTCCCAACTTGAGAGGAAGAGGAGTCAAGGGAAACAAGGTAATGAGTAGATATAACTAAGAAGGGGCCCTAAGCACTACCCCCTCCCCCAACACACCCGACTTAGATGGTTTGTGGGACAAAGAAGTGAATGCCCCAGATAGGTCTGGGGATCTAGGAGCAGAGGACATGCTTTGGTTTCGCAGTTTTACCTCTGGAAGTGACAAGCCTTGCAGAATTCCCTGGGCCAGCATGATGCAGCAGCAGTGAGTAGAAACAGCAATGTGGTGTGTCTAGGTAAGAAGATCCCCAGCAGCTTTGGGGGTTATATTAATCAGCCAAAGGGGTGCTGATGCAAAATACCAGAAATCTATTGGCTTTTATAAAGGGCATTTATTTTGGGTAGAAGCTTACAGTTACCAGGCCATAAAGCATAAGTTACTTCCTTCACCAAAGTCTGTTGACATGTGTTGGAGCAAGATGGCTACTGACATCTGCAAAGGTTCAGGCTTCTTGGGCTCCTCTCTGCCCTGGGCTCTGTTTCTCTCCGGGCTCAGCTGCTGTGCTTTCTTCACAAGGCTAGCTGTAGAATATCAGGCCAACAGCTCTCTCCCTCTCCCCGAGGCCTCTGCCTATGTTTAATGAAGACTTCTCTCTTTCCTCATGTATCTCCTTCTCTCCTGCATGTTTACTTCCCAAGCTCCAGGACCAAAACTCCAACCTCCCTTCTCTGCAGTACAGTTTCTCTGTGAGTCCCTGGGGGACAGGGACTCAACATCCTACTGACGTGGCCCAAAGTCTTAATCATTATTTAATCAAGTAAAAGTAAAACCTCTGCATCCAAAACACTCTAATAAGCCCAGAGGAAAAAACCAGTTTACAAACATAATCCAATATTTCTTTTTGGAATTCATCAATAATACCAAACTGCTACAGGGGGCTCCAGAGTGGCATAGGGAAGCATTTTAAAAGTTTCCCCATGCACCTTCTCCAGCAGATGCAGTTAGTTGACAAGAGAACCAATGAGTCTGGACAGAGGTGGGATGAGGAGCACGCTGTGTGACCTGATTGGTTATGGGACTAAACACCAGATGTACATCTTGGTAGAGGCTGACGGAGAGAGGTGCCTGTGACCAGGGGCCAGGGGGATCCCAGCTGTCTAAGCAAATGCCAGCACAGATAGAGGTAGACCAAGGACCAGAAACCTCCACTCCTCCAGCCTCCCAAATGCTTTGACATGAGGTGTAATTTAGATGTAACCCTGGGGAGAAGGTGTTGAAGGGAACCCGTAAATGGCTGAGTTAATCTTGAGTTGACAAAAACAATACTTTTGCTACCAGGCAGAATGACTATGTGGTAGAAGAACAAAATTCTATTCTTTGCATACCCTAGATGTGGCCTGAGAAAATATACCTGGGCTCCTAAGAGACTTTGCAGCATTTGGTAACTGTCTGGAGGACTCTAGGTTTTGTTTGGTGGTTTGAAGAAAGGTAGGTTGTGTTTTGGATATGTTGATTTTGAGGTGCTTCTTCTGGAGGTTTTTTGGATCAGAAACTTGGGAGAGATGTATAGGCTGAAGAAATAAATTGGGAAGTTCCAGAAAACATGCTGGGTGAACCATGAGTGGATGAAATCAAGCAGAGTGTGAAGAGGACAGGTCCAGAGCTCTAGTAAGTCCTACCTAATAAAGGGGTGTTCAGAGAAAAAGGTGCTAGAAAAGGATACTGCTGAGAACGATCCAAAGTGACCTAAAGGACTGGCAGGTGACACCATATAATCAAATTGATAACTATCATTTAATTCTATACTAAGCCAATAGGATCCAGCCTGCAGATAGTGTAGAGTTACAAACTAAAATTTTCTATGACATCTCTTCTTATTGGTCAGGACATATCCTCCTCACTTCCAAACTTGAGGCAATGTTCTGGTGCCTGGGGATACCAGGAGTGTGACTATCAGAGACTAACTTGTGTTAATGCAGCCTGGCCTTACTTATTTCCAGAATGTTACTGCAAAGTAGACATAGTTCACCCAAACAGGGAACACTTAACACGTTTTGTCGATATACTATCAAGGATTTTTTTTTTTCCACAATTTTATTCAGTGCCACTTTTATAAAAAAGATCTCTGTCACAAATTTCTTTCAGAGATTAGGACTAGACAATTTTGTTCCTTTGGACCTCCTTATTTCTAGGCAACTAGAATTGTGTAAACCCACCATTTCCTCATTCTGGCTGTTAGGAAGCGCAAAGACAGGTTTTGGGCTTAATTGCTATCATTCATCAGATAAGAGATCTTAAAATTCTAATTTTTCTTACTCTTGCCCCTTATTTGTTCCTGGTGCTATTTTGTAATCAGAAGTTTGGTCTTGTTACCCTGGTCTGATGGTACCTATAATTTTTTTAATTTGGCAAGATACTTAAATGGTTAATTAAACAATACAGAATAGGTTATTGTAATTTTACAGGTTGCTTTTGTTTTTATGTAACCTCCAAGGCTAACCATTGGTCTTTGATAGTAATTGCTGTCTTAATTTATTAGTTACAAAAGTGATTCTGATGAATGACTCAGAGAAGCTTTATGCCAATGATCAGTCCATATTTTAACAATGGTTTAAAAAATTAAGCACCTGTATGATAGAGATGTAGATAATATGCAAGAATGCAACAAAAATATTGAAATATCTTCCCCTATACTCTTTTTGTTCATGCTTTCATTTGTCCTATCTATTGGACTGCCAGATCTTTTTTTTAGCAGCTGGGATCTACTTTTATCATCACCAGCCAGGATGATGCAAGGCTTCCTCTAAGGTGAAGGTGAACTATTGAAAGATATTTTGTCTCAAGACCAGGTTTTCCAAGAGGCCTGTCGAAGACTGCCTCCTGGGCAATATGCAGCCTCCTTCAGAGAGTGAAGGACACACCAGGCAATCCTCCTTTTCCACAACTGACTACTAAATTAACCATTGAACCACATGTAAGAGGTTAGAATGCAGTTACCAATCACCATTCCTTTCATTTTCCCAACTTAGATGGCCCTGAGTTGCCTGAGCTGAAAGTTGGATGAAATTCTTACCTTTGAATAACTGGCCCATCCCAGGGCTTCATGTAGCCTGGGTCTTCAGCCAGTGCCTACTAAATATTAGCTTGGGTCCCAAGAAAAAGAAAAGGTCCATACGCTTCCTTTGGCTAATGATGTGATCATCAAACCAAGGTGTCTCAAACCTATAATTCTAGTTTTAATCAATTGCTCAATAGATTACATTCTATTTAAGGGAGAAATAGCTGTAGGAAAGACTAAGAACTTTTCCTAAACACATAGCATGTGCTGAGCACTGTGCCCTTTGCTTCTTGCAACAGCCTTGAGAAGGCGAGCAGTGACTATTTCACAGGTAAACACCCAGATGCTGGGAGCTCAATGGTCACCTAAAGTCATGTAACTTGTGAATTACAGAATCCAGTTTGAACCCAGATAAGTTTGCCTCCTATTTTTCTCTAAGAGGAATATTCTTATTTGCCAGCATCAGCAATGATAGAGACAGATGAATGGAGCTGACTGCTCATTTATGAGGCCATAAGATTGTAGCTAGACACCCTTTGCTGGAGTCTCTAGGGCAGAGAGCTGGGGAAGATTCTAGTCCCTCTCCTGAAAGACTGACCATGATTCATTCTCTCTGTTGCCTGGTTGGTTATTCATTACAAGACTGTGCTATAAGTTTTGTGGTGAAAAATTACAGCAAGGAGCCCATGAAGTCCTCAGACCTCCCAGGTAGTGCCTTGACTCTTGAGATGCCTGCTTCATACATAATTAGGGAGATACCTGCGAGAACATTGCACAAAATGATCCAGCTGTACTCTAAATACAATTTCCTGCTTGCACCAGGGTAGACTAATTCCTTGTGGACCCAAAGGAGCCTTGGGGGATAGTTTTTTGTTGTTGTTGTTTGTTTTTTTAAAACCAGACCCCCTGGGATTCTGGAAGCTGCAGATGCTGGCAGTGATGCTGAGAGCATTTAGTGCTCCTACTGCTCCCTCTCCACTCCACTGGAAAGTGGCCCAGGGTTGTTGGTGTTTGCGTCAAATAGAGAAGAGTGACAGTAATAAAAGGGAGATGATGTATCCCTATTTCCTCCACCTGGAGAAACTTCTTAGCCTTTCACATATACATTCTTCAGGAAAGAACTACCCCTTTGGCCTTGCTGGGATCCCCAGATGTCAAAATCAAGATTTTGATTGTACCTTGCCTAAATACTGAGATAGTTTGTTGTTGCACCCTGGGAGCTGGCTGGCAGTATATCTTAACATGCAGCATGGAGCAGCTTGAAACCACAGAAGTGCCTTTCAGATTCAATATAATCTTCAGGCTAAAAGCAACTACAGTGATGATGGTGGCTTTGGTTTTCTCAGCAGAGCTTAGGCTTTCTTTGAGAAAACTGATAAATTCGTAAATGTGATAATTTTTCAGTAAGCTATTATTTATTCCCTATTATTTAGTTCAAGGAATTTTTAAATTTCATTCCAGTTCTTTCTACTTTGTGCACCAAGAAAAGCAGCCATACCAAGTAAACCTTGACCAACATAGCCTTTTTTTATACAAATTGTCTTCTCAATTTTGTTTTTTTAGGGGAATGAAAATAATTGTATTTGCTGTGGAGAATATGATCAGGTACTTTCAAGTAACTAGAAACATGTTTTTTCCCTCTAAATGTGCATTTTCTGATCTGATTGCAACACTTAAAATGTCTTGCATTATAGGGCATCACATCCAAAATAAGGTTTGCTGTCATCAAAGCAGCATAGATGATTTTACAAATATCCATCCAAGAACTATGCATAGTGTGTACAACAGAGAGCAAATATAAGTTGATTTTTATTAGAATTCTGTTAGGCTTATGTTTTGGATTGAGAAAGGGGAGTGGTCACCTAGTGATTTTATTCCATTTTTAATGCAAATAAGAATGAAAAATGAAATATTTCCACACTGATTCTCCTTTAATGAATTCAACTGAAGCCATTACTAATGGTTTTGCATTTGGCTAAGGTGTGATGTGTCCGTTTAGAGTTGACTTCCTCTATCTCCAAAGCCAGAGCCCCTTGAGGGAGCAGGGCAGTCACTAAGAAGAGGTGGATCTCTGCACATGTCTATTAAGTCTCAGGGGCTTCTGGGTTTTTGGCAGAAGCTCATGCTAAAAATTATTTTTTCTCTACCAGATCCTAGGTAGAGAAGATGTGTCATCCAATATAAATGATAAGATCATTTCCTTCCATGAAGTACTCCACACACTGGTATTTGCTATACAGCATTTTCCACACATGTGCTCTGCTAAAATCTTTGACATGCCCTGCATTGTTTTAAGCAGGTCACTTCGTCTCCTTGGGCTCCAATTTCCTCCTTTGCAAATAAGGGAAATGTTCCACCTCTTTTTCCATCTCTACGATATTCAATACATGAAGAGGACAGGCTTAAAAACCAGAGTGTCTCAAGAACTTGAAGGTTTCTCTCCTTGAGGACAAATTTGTGCCTGGAAGACATCATCACCTCAAAATTTTGTGAACTTTCTATAAACATACACCCACCATACGATCCAGCATTCCACTCCTAGCTATTTACTCAAAAGAAAAATACTGTCCACATAGACAGGTACATGAATCTTTATTCACAATAGCCCAGACCTGGAAATAACCCATATGCCCATCAACAAGTGAATGAATAAACGAAATGTCATGCATCTATACAACAGATTACTATTTAGCAATAAAAGGAATAAACTGATACATGCAACAACATAGATGAATCTCATTTTTGCTAAGCGAAAGATTACACACTGTATGGTTCCATTTAAGTGAAATTCTAGAAAATGCAAGCTAATCTACAGTGAAAAAAAGTAGATCAGTAATTGCCTCTGGCTGGGTTGGGAGGGCAGGGCTCTCCTGGAAGTGATGGGAACATTCTGCATCTTGATTGTGATAGCTGTTTCACAGATGTGTACAACTGTCAAAACTCACAGGAAATAACCAGTCATACCCTTTAAATGGATGCAACTTATATGTAAATTGTTCCTAAATAAAGTTGCTAATGACAAAACAAAAATTTTTTTAAGCTTTTGACTGTTAAATCTGAGGCTTGAAGAAAAGATGTGCAGCAGACAAGTTTTGTGGGGCCATGATGTCAAAAAAGTTTGATGGACCAAAGAGAATCATCTAGACATTCTAGACAGCCCTCTGGTTTCTGGGCAGCATACATTAATTTGTAGAAAAAGAATTTATCTTATGGTCTGGAGTAAACCTAAGGACAAAGAACTGCCTTGGGGACCCAAGGAGGTTACTGTGCTGGTTGATCCTTGCCCTCTTTGTCTAGTTTTTTGTGGATTCCTGAGAGCCAGCTGACATTGCAAAGCAGACTCAAGTTTGTGGTGGCAGGGAGCCTCCTGACTTTTTAGCACAGCAGGCTCCTTAGTACCTATTTCTTCCTTCACTGTGCCTGAGGTAGTGTGTGTCTAGTCAGAGGTAGAGTCCATTCTACTTTTTGAATTTTCTTTTCAGAAATGAGGACGTTGTGGAACATACTCTTGTTTTACTGACCACCTGGAGAGAACTATTTTAGTCGGCATGACTTATAGTATCATAGTTTGTGAGATTTGGAAGGAAGCTCAGAGATTTTCCAGTCCAAACTCTTCATTTCCCAAAGGAACTGAGGTTCAGAGAAGGTAAGGGACTGGCCTGAGCTCACACATCTGAGCTGGACTAAAACTCGCTGGCCTCTAGGAGTCTCTCCATTAAGCTCTTTCATGACATAGTGAAAAAAATGCAGGCCAAAATCTTTAGCTGTGTGAAATCCAAGCTCTCAGCCTGCTGCATATTTTTACATTTTGTAAAATAGTTGGATTCCAGCTGAGAAAATGCAGATTTTCAGTTCTGACCTACTGTGAGGATACATAAGGGTCAAAGTCTGGCATGTGAATGAATGAGAAGCATTTATGACTATTGTAGAACTTGGCAGTGATTACAAAAGCCCGTTCGTTCCATGGTGGAAATGACCATGTTAACTTTCCATTCTTATTTTCATTTCCAAAGTTATTTCTTGGGTAGGAACATTCATTGTGACTGAGCAATGCATCTTGGTCATTACTGCTTTCATTCATCATTTATTTTCCCCTAATGGCTATGGAAATAGCAGATATTTTATACAGAGAGAACATTCATCACAGCAAATTCTTGATTGAAGTTGAATCAGATTCTTCCAATAAATATGCTGCTGCCACTGAGTAAATTAGGCCTTTCTGGAAATTGTACCGATGCTCAGTCCAGCTCTGCTCTAATTTTCAAACTATAGTTTGGCAGGGCCCACATCTTAGCAGTGTCCCCTATGTCCTGCACACTCATGTGGCTCTTTAGCACAGGGGCAAAGGCCTGGACATATATGGGGCTGAGACATTTTCCTGGGAGCATGGTGCTGGTGCTGGTTTGGGGGAAAGAAAAATGAACAGTGGTGTAATTCAGCAGTGCTCTTGGCCCCTTGCATAACCTGCTATGCCCAGAGACATCTTTCAAACGTGTTTTCTCTTCACACAGATTCCCCAGGGTATCAGTTGCAGAGTTGGGCAGAATGACTGGGAAAATAACTTCAGGAAGACTTCAAGTCATTAGAGAGAACCCAGAAGCAGCAGCATTGGCATTTCCTAAATCTATGGGGGCTTCTAGGTTACCAAGCCATAGCTCTTGCCCACAGGCATCCACAGGGGTGAGGTGGTTATTGTCTTTCTGTGCAGAGCCATTTTCTCCTAATGCTTGTGCTGTGTTGCAGATGCAGTAAACACCCTTTGTGTTTCAGACCTGCACGTACCATGGATGGGTCTAATATAGCTGTCCAACATTTACCACTTCACTGAGCATGGTGAGGGCAGAGACCTGGTCCTGTCTGCAAACCTCTCTCTACCATCATATGTATCCAGGATAGCATAGTGTAAGTTTAAGAAACACTTGTTGAGTGATTCAATTACGTGTTGAGCAAGAGGGTAATAAAATTACTGGCCTTAAGTGTGGAATATACAATCAGTGTATTACTAGTGATGTAAGAATCTACTGAAATACAGTGGAGAGGAAGTCAAACTTTTTCTTAAAAAAAAAAAAAAAATCCCTTGCATTTAAATCATCCCCCATCACTGAGGTAAAATGTGTTTGGGGCACCTTAATTGGATAATTTTCTTCTCCATTTTCTTTTTATTTACTAATTACAAATATAGTTTTATAAATGCTTCCCTATGAAACATGGATAAAATTGCTATTTCAGGTCACTTTTCACTTATTTACTTTTCTTTTTATTAGCATCCAAACATGCCCTAGTTCTCTTTCCTTGGGAAAAATATTTTCCCTTAAACCTTAGTATCAGTTGATTTCTCTCTCCTTTGTAAAACTTCTTGAAACAATTGTGTGTTCATGAATTATCTCCATTCCCTAACTTTCCATTCTCTCCTCAGACTTCTCTGCTTTGCCCCCACCCCCCAATACACACAGCAAAATTACTTTATCCAAGGTAACCAGTAACCTCCATGTTGCCATAACTGTAAGCACTTCCAAGTCTTCATTTTGCCACCTTGCCGAAACTTTCCTCTGATAACCAGCTGGGAATGTTTCTATTGCACAGGAAAGAAAACCGGACTCAAACGGACACAAACAAAACAGTAAGTTTCTTGTATTAATAAATATCTCCACTCCACTTCGCTCTTCTTTCTGGCATTGATCAGACATTGGATTGACAATTCTCTGATTAGCTTTTCTATTGTTCATCTCTTTGACTGCTTGTTCAATTTTAAGTAAGAGTTCCGTCTTTTTTTTTTTTTTTTAAGATTTATTTTATTCCTACCCACCCCCACCCCCCATTGTTTGCGCTCGCTTTCTGCTTTTTGTGTCTGTTCATTGTGTGCTGTGTCTGTTCATCATCTTTTTAGGAGGCACAAGAAACTGAACCCAGGACACCTCCCATGTGGGAAGGAGGTGCCCAATCACTTGAGCCACCCCTGCTCCCTGCTTGTTGTGTTTCATTGTATTTCCTCATTCTCATTGCATCATCTTGTTGCATCAATTCGCAGCGCCAGCCCATCATTGCGTCAGTGTGCTGTGTTGCTCATCTTCTTTAGGAGACTGGGAACTGAACTCGGGACTTCCTGTGTGGTAGGCAGGCACCCAACTGCTGAAGCCATATCTGCTTCCCTCCCTCTTTTAAATCTGGTATTAAATTTGTAATTTCAACTGTCACAGGTTTTTTTCTGAGTTTCTGTTTCTTGTTCTCTTGACTATTCTGTGGTTTCACAACACATTCTTGTTTCATGGATGTGGTATTTTACCTTTTCTGAAAATTTTATTTTTCTCCTAGTCTCTGAATTATCACTGTTTTCTAAGTTTCCTCCTGCAGGTTTTTCTTTTCTTTTCTTTTTGGCTCTGCCCAATGTATATAGACTTTCTGAAAAAATGTCTGTTTCTACATAATCTGCTCATATTCTACAGTGGGGTACTGGGAGCTCTGTGGGGGAGGGGGGCTAGTTGACTGGTGGCTTGTAGCGTAGTTTAAGTGGGAGGCCAGCATTGTTATTTCATGAACCCTCCTCTTCTCTAACCCAAATGTCAACACTTGGAGGTCTTTTCTGGGGCCATTTAGTTTCTCCAGAAAGGGATCTTCCAGACCTTCCTGGGGTTGTATATGCTGGCCTTCTCAGAAACAGGCAGAACGCAGCCAGGGGTCTCCTGCTTCTGAAGGTAGATTTTAACATAACACTGCACAGTGTCCAGCAATACACCTGTCCTTGACTTTTTCCTGGTATTTGAGTCCAGACCTTCTCTGGGCTCATTTTATCCAGAGAATGGCCTCTAGTGTCTTGCAGTGGGAAGGAGGACATGGAGCATCTAATGGCTCCCATTTCAGACTTTCCACCCCTTTGTCATCTTTTCAACCTTATTCCTCATCCCCACCTTTCAAAGAACATAGTGCCTTTAAGTGCTAGGGCCCTTGGGGGGTTCTGGACATCAGGATTTGGCTTGCTTCTTCTGAAGCTGCAGACTCAGGCCAGCATCCTCCACTAACCCAATTCATTCACCTCACGTGCCTCTTTCAAAAACATCTCGACATTTTTGGTCCATAGTTTTCTTCTCTTTTGTTCTTTATTCCTTTACTGCTATGTTAGTGGAGCTTTGGGAGGGAGTATGGATAAAGCATGTGTTCAATCCACCATATTTAACAGAAAGTTCGCTGGTGTTTTGTTTTCATAAAAGTGTGATTTTTAGTATTGTTTCCACAGAAAGTCAGTCAGACAACAGAAATTCTGCATTTTTAAGTTGCACTCAATACCTTCTCCAAAGAGTAAACACAAAGGTAAGCTTTGTTAATTTAAAATGTTGCCTGTTGAATAATATCCAGTTTTGACATGTGAATTTATCATAAATTCCCAGTTTCTATTAAAGAAGGAAACATATCTGATTATTGCTGCCTTTTCAGACTTGTCTAGGAGCATCTTTCTAGTCTTGGAGGTTCTTTCTCTTAAATTACTCAAACCTTTGTGCTGCTTTGTTAAGAACCACCAAGCTTCAGGAGAGTAACAGCAACACATACAGTTTTCTATGTGCCACTCTTCTATGCATTTTAAATATACACATTTAAGCCACACAACAACCATACATATCATTGTCTCTATTTTACAGTGATAAAACTGAGACACAGAAGAAGTAATTTGCCCAAGTTCACATATACATCCTTGCTCTTAACCACTATGCCATGCTATGTTACAACAGCATCTTTTATTATTTTTAAAGATTTCCTACCTACTTCCCCAAAGGACACTTAAAATATTGAAACACCTAAAGCAGGAGAGTTTCACACACACATGCATACACACATCAGCTAATTAAAAGGAGCGGAGAACCGTGTAAACCAGAAGTCTAGGGTGAATTGGTTTTTCCACTGGAGCACTAATCTTGGCTCTCTTTCTTGCCAACTAATTTTAAAAAAGTGAAATAGGCTATATTACTTCATTCTAATTGTCTTGTAGACCAAAGTATGCAAATTATTTTGAGGAGAAAATTTGGCAACTGAATTCTAGAAGCAACTTCTAGAAATCTAATAGAAGCTCTGGTTTAAGGTTTTACAAGAAATCTTTTTTAAATTATGAAATGTAGCATTTATTCAAAGATGCATAAGCATAAATGTAGAGTTCACCAAATTATTGTAATATGAATATCCACATAACCACCACCTGATAAAGAAATAGAAGATTGTTGCACAGAAATTCTCAGCATGTCCCCTTTCTAATCATAAAGCTCTCCTTTCTTCCAAAACTAACCTGATATTTATGGTAATCATCTCCTTGCTTGACAGTTTTACTACCTAAACAACATTGCTAAATTCTATAGTTTAGTTTTGCCAGTTTTTTAACTTTATACAACTGGAACCATATACTATGTAATCTTTTTCACATCTTTTGCTCAACTTTGTCAGTGAGATTCATTGATAGCATATGTATAGCTTATATCGATTCATTTTTATTGCTTTATAGTACTCCGTTGTATGGGTTCTGCATAATAAATATATTTGTAGAGGATTGCATCATGGTATGTCCATGATGGCTACAGATTGCAACTAACCCTCCCTCTTACTTCCCCTGCCAAGTTACTATTAAGATCTACTTAATGGTTTTAGTTTATTCTTTTAACTTAAATATATAGTTAAACAATACAGAATATCTGAAAATTTTTAGAATTTCAGAGTAGGGTTTTTATTCTAAATCTTTTATAAAAGTCACTGGGGATTTTCTAGCTCTAGAACCCTGTGAAAAGATATAAATTGCTGGAACTGAGTAATGGAGAGCTCCGAAATATACAGCATTTGGAGACATCACTGAAAGGGACAACAGTCTACGCATTGAGAGGATACATTTCTATGACTCTTCTTGCAGAATCTGTTGTGGGGAACATGGATCCCAAAACTGTATTGCCTATCAGCCCTATGATTGAGCCCAAAGCATTTCTAAGGAATCTGCTATCATTTATTCATTTCCTAGGATCAATTGCCTCTAAGGAGATTGGAATTTAAGTTTTTTTTTTTTTTTTTTTCTGTGACTGGCTTCATTTGACTTTTATTTGAAGTCACATCTTGATGCCTTTGATACTTTTTAAAAATCCTTCCTGAACATTTTTATTAATCAAGAGTTTTTAGCACATCTCAACACAAGAGATGTGCTAGGCTAGATTTAGCCTAGAATGAAGAGCTTTTCTCAAGACCATCTGAACTTAAGACTTAGCACTAATTGGACTTTATAGGGTTAAGGGTAGACTTGAAGATGCCATGGGGAATAATGGGGGAATTTAAATACACAATTGGGTTTTGTTTTGTTTTGTTTTTTTTTAAATCAGAGATGTAGGTTTACAGAAAAGCCATGCAGAAAATAGAGCTTCTATATACCTCCCCTATTATTAACACCTTGCATTAGTGTAAAAACACCTCGTTTTAAAACATTAACTCTCTGCCACTCAATAGATGTCACCTTGGACAAGTTACCTTGGACAAGTCAATCTCTAACATTTTTTTTGTTACCCCTCAGTGAGGACATTTGTTGAGAGGATTAAATGAGATTCTGCTATTCTTCCTTTCCACTTCCATTTCCTGTCCTAACTTTATTCCCATACTTGCACTGTTCTGATTAAGAATGTTGACGTGTGAAGGGTCAGACACATATTGCCCATGTGCTTTCTACTCATGGATGGAATTAAGATGGGATTATTTTGGGGGGCAGACAGAAAATCATGGAAATGGAGATACTAGGGAAAAAGGAATGGAAAGGAGACCAAAGTCTGCCCACAAAAAGCTTATAGCATTGGTGTATGTTTTCCTTGGTCAGTGCAGAAGCAGAAAAGTCTGGGATTCTACTTGAATGCACTGCAAGGTCTGGCCATGGGAAGGAATACAGGGAGGAACTTGATATAAAAAGATGCTCAATGACCTGAGTATATGGAGTCATTCACAGAAAGAGCCAGGAGCAGATGAAGCAGATGGGGGAAAGAGGCAGGAGGAGACTGTGATTGATGGACCAATATGGCCATGGTATGAACTAATGGGTTGTCTGTTAAAGGTGAAGCAGTAGACAAATAGAATAAATAGAGAATAAATAGAGAATAGAGCAGGAGAGTCGGTGAGAATGGGCAAGAATATTAGTGGAGAGATTTGGAGGAAATGTTAAATGGTGAAAAATGAAGTTCTTGGTGAGCAACAAAGTTGTGAGGTCTCTATGGAAAAGATAGTCTCTTGAAGGCATCCATGTAATAACTTGGCAGAGGGACGTAGTGCTTGGGAAGTACAGTTAAACTTCATTAACAATCAGTAAGGGTCAGAATGTAATGGAATGCTGACATGTTTGCACCAAAGAATTTTAAATCTCTCCCAAATAGCTTCCTGTGCCAAAGAATTCACAAGGTTTTCAAACTATGGAAGTCAGCAAAGTCAGGATGAATTAAGAGTCACAAAGGCTTAAGGAATTCTATTCAGGCGTAGATCTCCAGGAGAGGTTTTCACCTCTGTCTTATTAGTAATGATGGTAAGCTCATTCCAAGTTAACCACATCAGAACTTTCACAAGGGTGAGTCCTTATTAATCTTAAGATTCATAAGGGTGAGCCCTTATTAATCTTATTAATAAGATTCTTCTGAAGCACTGTATTTATAAGTTGTGTTACAGTATCTAAATTTAATTCAAGAGATGGATGGTGTTATCAGATTGGCTGAAGCTCCTCCATTGAATCCATCTCCAAACTCTCCTAGTGCACCCCATTCAACCCTTCATTTTACAAATGACAACATCCAGTCTCCTATCATCTTGGTCCACAGTACCAGCTGATTAAGGGTCTTGGCTGTGGCTTAACAACAACAAAAAAAAGAAAAATCAAGTCACTTAACAAAGGTTGTGGATCTCCTCATGTTGGGACTAGATAGGTCCTAATAATAAATCAGCAACAAAAATTCCATGTAACTAGGGTATAAAACTGGCATGGGCTGCCTGGAGTGAAGATCGGAACTTAAGTCTTTTCTCAGTGGCTGGGCAGCAACTGGGACCTAAGTGTCCCTTAAAGGACCCTTGTCCTTAGATGTGGGCCTCTTGGGTTAGGGGGATTACATCAAGTCAGCTTCAGGCAAGGACACCTAGCTGGGCTCTTGGTAACTGTAAAACCAAAAATCTCCCCCAATTTAGATGGCTGCTAATTGATTGCTAAAATGAAAGGCATTTAAAGTACCTTCCAATTTTGAAGATAAGCATCTCCAAATTATGTGGATATTTACACAAAAGGCATGAATAAAGCTGTTATTAGCACAAAGGAAACTGCCATTAAAGTACTTCATAACAAATAGTTGGCAGGTAGGGGCAGAAGTACAGGTGGATAGGACCTGAATCCTGTCTACACGTTATATGGTTTTATAACAAATGTACAACTTGCTATGCTCCTTTCTTATTTGAAATCAAGTAGAAATATTTACTACCAGTGCTATTTTAAACAAACAAAATCAGTTTAATTCAAATAAATATCCTTTATTAAAGAAAAAAAAAAAGGAAAATTGTTAAGCACCAAAACGGTATGTTGTTACACTGCATGTAGAAGAGAAAGGTGATTACAATACTTGATGGACAAGTACTTAACTCTGAAGTCATAAGTGTAAAAAACATGAAATACAAAGCAATACAAATTACAATGCAGAAAATTGCACTAAAGAGCAAAAGACAACAGTCACAACAAATATTGGACATTTCATAGTATTGCTATAAATGCTTGCTTAGATTTTTCTTTGTATTTTTAATACTTTAGAATGTTAATTGAGCATATTTAAGTGTTGTAAATCTGCAACAGTTGGCGTTTACAATACACTGTGCACGCTGTCCATTTAATATAACGGTGTTAAAGCCATCCTTAAAAGCCAAGCACAATGTGCTAGTGTTTTGTTTCTACCTTTATATTATTGCACAAAGCTAGTAAATAGTGAATCGTTTTCCATTAAAATTTTCATTTTCCCAGGAAGGCTAAAATCCATGTCAGTTACATTAGCCTGTTTGGGCTTTATTCATGCAAAGTGATCTGTAGCCTTCCATTTTTCATAAACTACATATTATGGTTTCACACTGGGCGCAAGACATAGAGTACAATAAGAAATTCAATAAAACGCTAAGGATTCTCTGAAGGTTGAAGTGAAGTCACTGTGGGTTACACTGTCTACCCCTCTTGGTTCTCAAATGAAGGGAAAATACCACCGTGTGATTATGGAAACTTCTTAGAATCAATGTAATTCATATTGAGAAAAACTGGAATAACATGTTACACCCTTTGATAGCTGACCATAGAACATGCAAATTAATAAAAAAAGAAACAAAACCTTCCCTTACTAAAACTGAACTCTATAACCAACACACCATACCTTTTGTATACATCTAAATATCACATTTCAAGGTCTTTCCTACCATACAACTCCTCAAATTGAGTCATTCTTAGCTGTACCGGATTAAAAAAAAAATCTTTCTCCTAACCCTAAAAACAAATAACTGCTTTGACAACATTCATAAGATTTAACATGTTAACCTCAGAGGTATTTCCTGTACATGCACCTTAAAGTGGCATAATAAATGTGAGTAGAAAGGGAGAAACATTTCTAAATCTGGAATGTTTCCCGGATCTGAAAGATTTCAATCAATCAAGTTCTACAAATGCAGCTGCACATTTACTATGGGCAAAACAAATTTTTAGAATAAACATCTTTAAAAGAACTCAGTGGACAAACAGTTAACACACACGGCATCCAGACGCCCTCCCACCTTTAAAAACCTGTTTGCATACGTGATAGTTTAGGCAGCAATATAAACTCATTTTGTAGGAAAAACTTTTAAATTACGCTATATTTATAGGATAAAAAATACCATTGCTTTATTTTACAAAGCAATTAAGCAGACGCTTCTTAATGTGCTTTATTTAAAGAGCAATTTGCAGCAAAGTTTAGGATTAACTACTGAATTGACCAGTAGCGTGAAATAAATGCAACATGCTCCAAAAGTAAGGTGCTTCCACTTTCTTATCTCTCTCCCATCTGAAATAAACCCTGCTGGTCAGTCCTATAACATTAAGCATAGTTCTTTTTCTATGCTAAGCAATAAATGGGAAATAAAATTTCTTTAAAATGCACATTTAACTTTATATTATCATTTAAGTTCAGTGCAAGAATTAGGTAAAAGTTGTCAAGGTTTATGCTTTCACTATCAAATGGCTGAATGCACCTACCATAGTTTTGAAATGTTTTACACATGTTCAAGGGCAAATGGACTTTTTAAAAAACAAATCATCTGTTAAAGTATATGAAATTAAATTTCAACTCCCTGATAGGGCCTTGACCCAATGATACTTTGAAGGCTGGTATCTGATGTTAAGTGCATAATACTTAAGTTATAAAGCTTAAAAAAACCTTGTCTTTAGCAAAAGAAAAAGTGTTCCTTAGGTTAAAAGCACTGAATTAAATTTGTACATACATACTCAATGACTACAATTTAAAAATGGATTTTTAGGGATTGTATACATTAAATGTGTAGATTAAATGACCCCATTCAAAGAGGGGATGCTGCTCTTTTTTTTTTTTCCACTGATTTAAGAGTTTTAATTCTTAACATCTGTTATGGCCAAAGTATGCTTTATATTTTAACATATTTTATGGCATAAAGTGGCCATGCATTGTGTTACCAAATATTTCTACAGCTTTGTATAAACAATGCCCACCATTCATTATACAGAGTAAATGAAAGTACTGAAAATTTTCTATGGTTTGATGTAATGGGAAAGCCCTATTGTTGAAATACTAAACCTCATCCACTATTACAGCTGGGTCTAAAAGTCTCTTTAAAAATGCATTTTACAGAAATGTTTTCAGTCTCACAATGAAGATATAACTAAGGAATGATGGTTTTTATGCTGCTCACAAAGTGAATAAACCTACAAATATATCTCAAATAAGCAAAATAACTGTTCTCTTTTTTAAAAAAAATCCTTTAGCCAGGCATTTTCTCATACTGCTACACTATAGTACCACAAGGATTTTAAATTATTAGAAATTTTTCTATACATGCTATGTTGATTTATATTCATAATTTTGGTGGCATTACTAGGAGAAATATTTGAAATTGACATTCAAGTGAGCAGTAACATTAATCTCAAAATAGCCATAAGTCATCATTTACTTGTTTTCCTGTTTTAAACATATTGCAATTTAGACTAGATTGGTAAATTCTAAATTGATTCAGCTAAGCAAGCAGCTGGTTTGTGGATTCTTAATACAGAAATGATACATTAATAGCAGTATAACTGCCCAAGATTTTGAACCATACAGAAGTACAGGCAAGTGTGGAACCAGAAACTTTGATCATATGTAAGTATCATCATAACTAAATATATAGAAATTTAGTACCAAAGCACCTCATTTTATTTCGGGCAAGAAAAAAAGAAATTTAACCATGCTTATATATTTGTTGGGTTCTGAAACTGCTTTAAAATTAACATGAGGGTTCAAATTGTAATCTCTTGATGCACAAGTGGACCCCTGATATTTGAAAATTTGGTATTGATTATTTATGAGTAAAAACCCAAAGATTTATGACCTGCAATAATATGCAATTTGTGGAATTAAGAATTTGAATCTCAAGGCAGGGAAAGTGGTGTGTGGAAAAGGTGTTTTCAAGAGAATTAGCACAGCTGGATACCACCAAGGCTCTGCTGTAACCTATTTATCTTCAAGCATGGGGTAAGCCTCATGGAGTACTACAGTGGAATGTGCTGAGAGCTGTTGATACATCCTAAAGGTATAGTAGAGTTCTGCACACCCTCCATTATTTGCTAGGCTTACTACAACATAATTCAGGACGACAGACCACAGGACCCTTTTATAGGTGAATCTTAGACTGGAATCCCAGGTATAACACTAACTGGGGGTAACAATCCCCTCTCAACATATGAAAGTTCCAGTGTTTCTGCTGTTAATTTAACACTAGATCTTCCTTTTTTCTAAACGTTAACAAATGAAAAAAACTTGGATTGTGCAAAGTTTATCCAAAGGCATAAAATACATGATTTTTTAAAAGTTCAAATATATTAATCAATACAATCATTCTTTGGGTTAAAAAGCATTCTTTAGTGCTTTATTGACGGTATTATAGGAAAAAAAATTTCCTCCCCAGATCTTGGGATGAGATTAAGTTTATATCTTAGATCTGTATTTCTACTCCTACCGGGCAATATGTAAGTCTTGATAATAATGCTGATAATAAGACCAATGTATTGTAATAATGCTATGTGCAAAGCTCCTACTTTTAGCAATAAACATACTATCAACATTTAAACAGAAACAATTTGTTTTAGCTGTTTTTTTTAGCCATTGTCAGACAATTTTCTTCATAATTATTTTAAAAGAAATAGCATTTAAAAATGACAAGAGTGTGAGCATTTCTTTTTCTTCCAGGAACACCAATTCATATACATTGGAAGGCTTTTTTACTCTAGTCTTCCTTTCTAGGTCTAGGCCAGAGAATTGCCTTACAAGAAATAAAGTTCTTTTTGGTACTGCTGTCTTTAACTCCCTCCATAAAAAGGCCAGTATCTATCTAACAAAGAATTCCACTCTACTGTAAACTGGGTCTAACCTGTCTCCTTTCATTCAAGCCCACAACAGTCCTGCTGAAAATCCATAACATCATTCATATACAAATGTATCCTTCAGGTCTCCATTACAGCAAAAACAGCACCTAGAGCTACCTACATATTTTAAATACTTTAAACAATAACCAAGGCTCTCTTGCCAAAGTCCATTCAAAGCACTTGAAGACAGTGAAATGCCAGTCAAAAAGGCTTTTCTGCCTTTCTACTTTCCCTATCTTTCTAGGGCACTGCTTTTTTACCGTGGAGCACACAAATTAAAACAAATGGTGCATGTGATATAGACTTAAGATCTGTATCCCTATTACTGAATCTTCATTTTTGATTCTCGATAGGAAAGTCATGTGAGCTACAGTAATCAAGTAACAGTTTAAACAAAAAGACTAACAATAATTTGAATTATCAATACAAAATATTGCTTCTCATAAAGATGCACATAAACTCCAAACTATTATAAATTCAGAATTGTGAAGAGCTATTTAAAATCATGGAAATTTTTTACTTCAAAACATTACAAAGTATAAGATTGGCCTTCTAAAATTATGCCATATTAAATGTATCAAGTTGTGGTAAACACATTAATAGGTGTATTCCATGGTTATGTATCTTTTCGGGTGTTGTTGAACATCTTTATGAAAATTACTTTGGAGATGAGTAATGTGGAATTTTTAAATGCATTTCCATCTGATTTTATTTCAATTCCTATCCTATAGTTATCACGATAAACTTCTTTTTCAGAGTATCACACTATTTATAAAAGCTGATATGGAAGAAACTCTTTTTCAAGCAGATGACTTTTCAGTGCACTGAACAATGGATCTCAAAGCAGTCCCAAGACAGCTCATAGCAGATCTCTAGTCAACCCAGTGTTCTCCCAACTCACAGCGACATCTAAAATAACTGGTAACTACAAGGATGTAAATGAGGGGAGGAAAAGGTGCTTTAAAAACAGGAATATCCAGAAGGCCTTTTCTTCATTGCAGTCCACATTGCACATCTAAAACTCATGGTAATTATTATCTATTGGAATGACTGGAAAAGTGATAACCTGCCAATTGTGCTTCCTTTTTTCACCACTGAGCCCATAAAGTTTGGATCCAATACAGATCAAATTGTGGAATCAAGTGCTTAAAATTTTGTTCTCCAAAAGAATAAGGACTCATCTTCAACTGTAGATATATTCTTCTTTCTGTAACCTGTTTACAAACAAAATACAAAGTATTAAAAAAAAAAAAAAAAGGTGATTTTTTCATTGTTCCTTACCACCATTTGCGATATACAAGTCAAACACTGATGGATTTTTGTGCCCAAGTTAAAATTTTCTTATAAATGCCCATGTATACAGAATGGTGTGGAGGAGACACTTTTGTTAAAAGGATATGCCTGTATTCTTAAAGCAAGAAAACTGAAAACAATAATTTGAATACAGATTTTGATCACCGTTAAAACTGTTAGATTTTTTTACATTTATTCCTTTTATTCTAATATTTTGTCAAAGTAAATACTAAAAAAGTAAATACAATCTAAAATATATGCCTCAGGGGAGTGGATGTAGCTTAATGGTTGAGCGCCAGCTTCCCATGTACAAGGTCCCAGGTTCAGTCTCCGGTACCTCCTTAAATATATATATGCTCCATAAGCTTCCAGCATTGTAAGAACTATTAAATGGTATCTACAAAATTGACTAAAGAGAAAAGTATTTTTTATTGATATTTATAGGACAGGGCTAATACTGGTCTTTAAATGGATGCTTTATCAGGACTTTTTTTGTTGTTTTTCAAGACAGTTGTGTTTGAAATGTATGAGCTTACCCAAGGCACAGTAAGACATATATATTAAAAATACCCACTATTGTCAACTTTTACCCATTTGTTAGAGTTCTGCATAGCTACATGTGACCACTAAACACTCTGAAGTCAGCTAGTATGACAGAAAAACTGAATTTTTAATTTAATTTAAAAATCTAAATTAGTATAAAATATTTTTCCATTAAATACAGTCTTATTGTTTTGGTAGGAATTTTTACTTTAACCGTGGACTATTTAGTGTCTGAATTGAGATATATAGTAAGTGTAAAATATACATTGAATTTTAAAGACTTAGTACAAAGTACAAAAAAATGTAAACTGTCATTAAATTTATTTGATTACATGTTTAAAGATAATATATTTTGGATAGATGGTGTCAAATAAAATATTAAGAGAAAACAATTCACCTGCTACTTTTTTTTTATGTCACTGTTAGAAATTTTAAAATCACATATGGGGCTCACATTATACTTCTAACGGACAATATTATTATAGTTACTTAAGTTTACAGTCTTTTAAAAGTGACTTTGGGGAGGACTGTGGGAAGATGATGGAATAGGAAGCTCCATGAGTCAGTCCTTCCACCAAAACAAATATTGAACTGCAGGAACTGTCTAAATCATTTATTTTGAAACTCTAGAGGTTAGTAGAACACTGTGCAGCATTGAGGGAAGACATGGACGCAAAGGCTGTTAAAAATTGTGGTAAATATTGGTGAATTTCCCCCTATTACAGCGGCTTCCATTCCCCAGCCACATAGCAGGCAGTGGTAGGGACTGCACTGCTGGTGCAGCTTGATGATGCCAGGGTGGGCTGTCAGGACATAGTCCTCCAAAATCTCAGGTAGTGTAGTCTAATTGCTGACACTGCTTTTGATCAGCTACTTCAGATTGCTGGGGGCTGGCACTGTGGGCATCCATTGTTCCAATCACCTACCTCAGGCAAAAGCAACAGGAGTTTTAAAGAAGCAGTACTCCTGTACTCCCCCACCCCCCTTCTCTTTCCAATCTCTATTTGGGATCAAAAATGGTGTGGAAAAGTTAAAAATTGAGGGCTCTAGCCTTCAGCAACAACTAATCTATCAATCCCAATGGAGTGAGGGAATTAATTTCCAGTGACATGTCCAGTTCTCAAGAAAAAAATTACAAAACACACAAAGAAACAGGAAAGTATGGCCCATTCACAGCAATAAAAGAATTTGTCACAAACTATCCCTGAGGCAGCTCATACACTGGAACTATCAGTCAAAGAATTTAAATCAACTGTCTTAAATATGTTCAATGAGCTATAGGAATCCATATACAAACAAAATTTGGAGCTGCAAAATATAAATATTGAAATGAAAACACTATGATGGATTCAACAGCATATATGAAAAGGCAGAAGAAAGGATCAGTGAACTGAAAGAAAATTCAAATTATCCTGTGTGAGGGGCATAAAGCAGAAATGAACAGAGAATGAGCAACCTGTGGGATATCATCGAGCATACCAACACATATATTACTGGAATCCTACAAGGATGGAGAAAGATAAAGGGGCAGAAAAATTATCTGAAGAAGTAATGTCCAAAAACTTCCCAAATCTGATAAAAGACATGAATATACAAATTCAGGAAGCTCAAGAAACTCCAAACAGTAAAGACTCTAAGAGATCTATACTGTGACACATTACAGTGGGGGAAAAAAAAAAAATTACAAGAGACAAAGGAGGGTATTATATATTGATAAAAGGTTCAAGCAAGACGATATAATGATTATAAACACACATGTACCTCACAACAGAACTACAAAATACATGAAGCAAAAATTGACACATTGAAGGGAGAAAATAGTTTTACAATTATAGTTTGTGACTTCAATATACTACTTTCAATAATTGATAGAATACCTAAACAAGATCAAAAAAGAAATAGAGAATTGAACAACATACTTACCAATTAGATCTAGTGGACATATATAGAACTCTACCCAACAACAGAATATACATTCTTCTGAAGTACACATGTAACATTTTCCAGGGCAGACTATATGTTAGGCCACAAATCAAATCTTAATGAACATGAAAATAAGTCAAGAAAATATCTTCTCAGACCACAATGGAATAAAGTTAGAAATCAATAAAAGAAGGCAAACTGGAAATTTTACAAATATGTGGAGAATTAAGCAATACACTATAAAATATTCAATAGGTCAAAGAAGAAATCACAAGGGAAATTGAGATGAATGAAAATAAAAACACAACATAGCAAAAATCATGAGGTACAACAAAAGCAGTACAGATAAATTTAGAGCTTGAAATGCCTACATTTTAAAAAGATTACAAATTAATAACCTAACACCACACCTAAAGAAACTAGAACTAGAAGAGCACACTAAAGCCAGAGTTGGTAGCAGGAAGGGAACAGTACAGATTAGAGCAGAGATAAATGAAATAGAGAACAGAAAAAACCCACAGAATCAACAAAACCAATAGTTGGTTTTTTGAAAGGATCAATAAAACCTTTAGTGAGATTGACAAAGAAAAAAAAGAGAGCAAGGACACAAATAACTAAAATCAGGAATGAAGCCGAGGATATTAATATCAACAAATAAAAAGGATTATAAGAGATACAATAAAAAATTATTTGCTAACAAATTAGAAAATCTGGATGAAATGAAACAATTCCTTCAAACACTCAAATTACTTAATCTCAATAAAGAAAAGTCCAGTCCAGGACTGGATGGTTTCACTCTGAATTCTATGAAACATTTAGAGAAAATTCTTTCAAAAAACAGAAGAGGATGATTAACTTCCTAACTAATTCTATGAGACCAACATTACCCTAACAAAGCCAGATAAAAACAGCACAAGAAAATTATAGACCAGTATCTCTTATGAATTTAAAAGCAAAAATCTTAAACAAAATATTGGCAAACTGAATATGACAATATATTAAGAGGATTACACATCATGGCCCAGTTATTCTAGGAATCCAAGTAAGGTTCAACCTTTCCCCCTAAGATCAGGAACCTGACAACATAACTGCTGGCACCACTGTTATTCAACATTGTACTAGAAGTTTTAGCCAGAGCAATTAGGCAAGAGAAAGGAATAAAAGGCATCCAAATTGAAAAGAGAGAAGTCAAATTATCCCTATTCATAGATGACATGATCCTATATACAGAAACTCCAAAGAATCTACAAGAAAGCTACTAGAACTAATACATGAACTCAGGAAAGTTGCAGAAAGCACGCAGAAGTGAGGGGCCCTTCTATACACCAGTAATGAATAATGTGAAAAGGAAATAAAGAAAACAATTTCATTTACAATAGCATCTGAAAAAATAAAATACCTAGGAACTAATTTAACCAAGGAGATAAAAGAGTTATACACTGAAAACTATAAAACATTGCTGAAATAAATTGTTAGACATAAATAAATGGAATGACATTCCATGTTCATGAATTGGAAAACATATTGTTAAGATGTCAATACTGCCTAAATTGATCTACAAATTCAATACAATCTCTATCACAATTCCAGCAGACATTTTTGCAGTAAAGAAAAAGCTGATTCATATGGAATTGCATTGGGCCTTGAATAGCCAAAACAATCTTGAAAAAGAACAAAGTTGGAGGACTCATATTTCCCAATTTCAAAATTTACTACAAAGTTATAGTAATTAAAAGTGTGGTACTGACATATGGATAAACATATAGAACAAAAGAATAGAATTGAGAATCCAGAGATAAAATCCACAGCCATTTGATTCTTGACAAGGGTGCTAAGTCCATTCAAAGGGGAAATAATAGTGTCTTCAACAAATGGTGCTGGGACAACTGGAAATCCACACCCTAAAGAATGAATGTGCTTCTGGGCAGACGGAGGATTAGAGGCAGAGGGATCACTTCTCTCCCAGAAAAAAACGGCTAGAGGACAGGTAAGAACTGTCTAGAGGGCTCCTCTGGAGCGAGACATCACCCAGAAGAAAGAGGGGTGAAGGAAAGGACTCTCAGCTAGCTGTAAAATTCTGTGAGTAGAGCTGCAAAAGCAGCAGTGGCTGCCCTTCTCCCTCACCTACAGAACAAATAGCAGTTTGTGGACTGCAAAGGCTGCAGACTGGAGAGGGAGGGACAGAGCCCACAGCAAATTCAGATTTTGACCAGCCAACTTGGTCTGCTGCATTAGAGGGGTCACACACTTCCAGGCCAGGTAGGGCTGAGAGCCAGCAGGGAGCTAAAGATAATTGGCCTTCTCAAACATCCTTCCTACTGCCCCAGACTGGTTGCTGAAGAGGCAAAGGGAGGGAGGGTGTGGCAGGCCAAAAGTGGAGAACAGCCTCTGAAAGTTTGTGAAGCTCGGCCAGTGCTGAGGACATTGTTTCCGTACCACCAACCCTCCTGAGGAGTTACACTGAATGCATTCCCCTCCCTAGCACCTAGAGTTTGAGCTGAGAGGTCTGTCCAAGAGCACCATCTTCTGGCCAGACTTGAAAAGTGCATGAAAAAGAAAAAAAAATAAATAAGAGGCAAGCAGGTGCCTTCACTGCTTCACTCTCCAAGGCCCTTGAAAACTGGCGTGCACCCCATAACTGGGTCTGTAGCCCTGGTTTGAGCAGCTAAATGCGAAATCCTAAATATCTAGAACAAGTTGAAACAAAAGTCAAAGAACAGTGGTAGCACAAAGCTACTTAACAGAAAATCCCTAGGCAAGAGAGAGAAACTGAACATCAGAGTAAACCCAGCACCAGAATCAGATACCTAGACAGCAGCAAAAAATTAAGCCATACAAAGAAAAAGGAATATACAACTCAGGCAAAGGAACAAATCAAAGCTCTAGACAAGACATAGGATTGAAATAGCTAATCAATGAGGTTCATATAAATCTCTTAAATAAAATCATGGTGTTAAAGTACAACATGGATAAAGAAATGAAAGACAGTAAGAAGTCACTGAGTGAGCACAAAGAAAAATATGAAATCTTGGATGGGAAAATAACAGAGCTGGAGTAGCTGTACTGGTGTCAGAAAAAAGACTTCATATGCAAAAAAGTGCTGAGATTCAGAAGGCCATTACATATTAGTAAAAGGGACACTCCACCAGGAAGGAGTAACAGCCATCTCTACAATAATAGCTGAAGACTTCAACATGCCACTCACATCAAGTTAGAACTAGATAGAAGATCAACAAGGAAACAGTAAACTTGAACAATATGATAAATGAACTGGACCTGACAGACACATCAGAACATTGCACCCCAAATCAGCAAGTTATACATTCTTCGAGTGCTCATGGATCTTTCTCCAGGATAGACCTCATGTTGGGTCACAACACAGTTCTCAATAAATTCAAGGAGACTGAAATTCTACAAAGCACCTTCTCGATCATGATGGGATGAAGCTGGAAATCAGTAATAGGTGGGAAATGGGGAAATTTGCAAATATATGAAGGCTAAACGACATGCTCCTAAACAATCAGTGGGTCAAAGAATAAAGTGCAAGAGAAATTAGTAGATATCTCGAGATGAATGAAAACAAGAACACAACATATCAAAACTTATGGGAGGGAATGGATGTGGCTTAAGCGGTTGAGCACCTGCTTCCCACATGGGAGGTCCAGGGTTCGGTTCTTGGTACCTCCTAAACACAAAGAAAAAGCAAACAAATGAAAAACCAACTCAGAGGAGCTGATGTGACTTAGTGGTTGAGAGCCGGCTTCCCACATACGAGGTCCAGGGTTCAATTTCCAGCCCCGGTACCTCAAAAAAAAACAAAAAAAAACATGGGATACAGCAAAGGCAGTGCTGAGAGGGAAATTTATAGCCCTAAATGCCTATAGTTTTTTTTAAAAAAGAGCTAAAACCAAGCACTAACTGAACAACTGGAAAAACTAGAAAAAGAATAGCCAACCAATCCCAAAGCAAGCAGAAAGAAAGAAGTAACAAAGAATAGAGCAGAAATAAATGAAATTGAGAACAAAAAACAATAGAGAAAGCCAACAAAACCAAAAGCTCCTTTGAGCTTTGAGATGATCAATAAAATCGATAAACCCATAGCAAGACTAACAACAACAACAAAAAAAGAGAAGAAAGATGCAAATAAATAAAATCAGGAATGAAGGGGGGGACAGCACAGAAATAAAAAGGACAAGAGGATATTATGAGAAACTGTTGCCAACAAACTAGCCAACCTAGATGAAATGGAAAAATTCCTAGAAATGCACAAACAACTTACATTGCCTCTACAAGCAATACAGGGACTCAAAAAAACAATCAAGCAAAGACATTGAATCAGTCATCAAACAGCTTCCAGCAAAGAAAAATGCAGGACCAGATGGCTTCACATGTGAATTCTACTAAGCATTTTGAGAATTAATACCAATCCTGCTTAAACTCTTCCAAAAAATTGAAAAGGAGGGAAAATTACCCAATACATTTTATGAAGCCAACATCACCCTAATAACCAAAAGCCAGATAAAAAGAAAAGAAAATTACAGACCAATCTCACTAATGAACATAGATGCAAAAATTCTCAACAAAATACATGCAAATTGAATCCAACAGCATATAAAAGCAATTATACATCATGATCAAGTGGGTTTTACTCCTGGTATGCAAGGGTGGTTCAACATAAGAAAATCAATTAATGTAATATACCACATTAACAAATCGAAGAGAAATAACCACATGATCATCTCAATTGATGCAGAAAAGGCTTCGACAATATCCAACATCCTTTTTTGATAAAAACGCTTCAAAAGATAGGTATAGAAGGAAAGTTCCTCAACATTTATAATAAAGGGCATATATGAAAATCCCACAGCCAACATCATACTCAATGGGGAGGAGTTGAAAGCTTTCCCTCTAAGATCAGGAAGAAGACAAAGATGCTCACTGTCACTAATGTTATTCAACACTGTGCTAGAAGTTCTAGCTACAGCAATTAGGCAAGAAAAAGAAATAAAAGACATACAAATTGGAAAAGAGGAAGTAAAACTCTATTTGCAGATGACATGATCCTATATTTAGAAAATTCTGAAATGCCTACAATGAAGCTACTTGAGCTAATAAATGCGTTTAGCAAAGTGGCAGGATACAAGATCAACATGCAAAAATCATGGATTGGAAGACTAAATATCATGAAGATGTCAATTCTACCCAAACTGATTACAGATTCAATGCAATACCAATCAAAATTCAAACAGCCTACTCTAGAGAAATGGAAAAGTCAAAAAATTTATTTGGAAGGGAAAGGGGTCCCAAATGGCCAAAAACATCCTGAAAAAGAAGAGCAAAGTTGGAAGACTCACACTCTCTGATCTTGAAGTGTATTATAAAGCTACAGTGGTCAAAACTGCATGGTATTGGCATAAAGACAGACATGCTGATCAATGGAATCAAATTCAGAGTTCAGAAATAGACCCTCATCTCTATGGTCAACTGATTTTCCATTAGCCTACCAAGTCCCTTTTTCTGGGACAGAACAGTCTCTTAATAAATGGTGCTGGGAGAACTGGATATCCATAACCAAAAGAATGAAGGAGGACCCCTATCTCCCTCCCTACACACGAATCAACTCAAAACAGATCAAAGACCTAAATATAAAAAAGCTAGGACCATAAAACTCCTGGAAGATAACATAGGGAAACATCTACAAGACCTTGTAGTAGGTGAGGGTCTTTTAAACCTTACATTCAAAGCATGAGCAACAAAAGAAAAAATAGATAAATGGGACCTCCTCAAAATTAAACACTTCTGACCTCAAAGGACTTTGTGAAGAGGGTAAAAAGGCAGCCTACTCAATGGGAGAAATTATTTGGAAATCACACCTCTGATGAGGGTCTAACATTCATGACATATAAAGAGACCCTACAACTCAACAAAAAGACAGATTATCCAATTAAAAAATTGGCAAAGGACCTGAATAGACATTTTTCTAAAGAAATACAAATGGTAAAAATAAACAAATAAAAAAACCATGAAAAAATACAAAGCATCACTGGCTAACAGGGAAATGCAAATCAAAGTTACAATAAGACATCATGTCACACCTACTACTAACAAAACAGAAAACTACAAGTGTTGGACAGGATGTGGAGAGATAGGGAAGCTTATTCACTGCTGGTGGGAATGCAGAAGTTGTAAAGCCACTGTGGAAGTCTGTTTGGTGGTTCCTAAGGAACTTAGATATAGATCTACCATGTCACCCGTCAATACCGCGAATAGGTATATGCCCAGAAGAACTGAGAGCAGTGACATGAACAGACAGCTGCACACCGATGTCCATAGTGACATTAATCACAATTGCCAAAAGATGGAAACAACCCAGGTGCCCATCAACTGACGAATGGATAAACTGTGGTATATGCACACGATGGTATATTATTCAGCTGTAAGAAAAAATGAAGTCATGAAGCATATGACAACATGGATGAACTTGTAGGACATTATGTTGAATGAAGCAAGCCAGGCACAAAAGGACAAATAGTTTATGACTTTGCTATTATGAACTAAGTATGAGCAAACTCATGGAGTTAATAGCTAGAATATAAGTCACCAGAGAAAAGAATGTGGTTAAGAGAATGGAAAGCTGATATTTAATCTGTGTAGAATTGGTAAAAAGTTGTTTGTAAATGAATATAAATGGTGAAAGAAAATCACAGGATTTATAAGTAGTAGCGCTAACATATGATGATACTGGTTTATTTATTTATTTATTTATTTATTTGAGTAATAAAAACGCTCTAATATTGAAGTGATGGAGGTACAATTCAGTGATTATTCCAAATGCCACTGATTGTACACTTTATTTATTTATTTATTTATTTTTTTTTTAAAGATTTTATTTATTTATTCATTTATCCCCCCACTTGCTGCTTTTGCTAACCACGCCGTGCGGGCGGGCTTGCCTTCACCTGGAGGCCCCGGGAACCGAACCCGGGGCCTCCCATATGGTAAACGGGAGCCCTACTGATTGAGCCACAGCCGCTTCCCTGATTGTACACTTTAGATAAACTGTATGATTTATGAACAAAAAAAATAATACAGAGGGTGGACTGGGGGGGGGGGGAATGCAAGATACGGACTATAGTTAGGAGTAATAATTTGATGATGCTCTTAAATAATTTGTTACAAATGTTTCACAGCGATTGAAGGTGTTGGTGATGGGGTGATGTACGGGAATCCTGTATGATGTTATGCATGTTTGTTTTTTAAGTTCACAACTTTTACTATACACTTATTGTTTATGTATGTTCATGTATCAATTATTTACTCCAATAAATTTTAAAATGAAAAGAAAATGAATGTGGATCCCTACCTTTCACCATATACAAAAAATTAATTAAAATGGATATACAACCTAAAATAAGACCTAATACTATAAAACTCTTTCAAGAAAACATAAGGAAATGGCTTCAAAAGCTTGTAATGGGCAATGGATTTCTAGATTTTACACCAAAAGCACAAGCAATAAAAGAAAAAAAATAGATAACATGGACTTCATCAAAATTAAAAACTTTTGTGCAAAGGACATTATCAAGAAAGTGATAAGATACCCTACAGAATGAAGGAAAATGTTTGGAAACTATATATCTTATAAGGGTTTTTAACATTCAGAATATATAAAGAACTCCTACAATTCAGCAACAAAAAGACAAACAACCTAAAAAAATGAGCCAAAGATTTGAACAGATTTTCAAATGACAAAAAAGCATAAAAAAGATGCTCAACATCATTATTCATTAAAGAAATGCAAATTAAAAGTACAATGATACAACTTCACATCCACTAGGCTGGCTATTATTTAAAAAAAAAAAAACTGAAAATAAGTGTTGATAAGGAGCAAAGAAATAGGAACCCTTGTAAACTGTTGGTGGGAATGTAAAGTGGTGCAGGCAGCCATTGTGGAAAACAGTTTGGAGGTTTCTCAGAAAGTTAAAAAGAATTACCATAAGATCTGGCAAATATACTCCTAGGATATACCCAAAAGTACTGAAGGCAGAGACATGGACAGATGTTTGTACACAAATGTTTATCACAGCATTATTTACAATAGCCAAAAGGTAGGCACAATCCAAGTGTCCACCAGCAGATCAATGGTTAAACAAAATGTGGTTGGGGGTGGATGTGGCTCAACTGGTTGGGTGTCTGTCTCCCATATGGAGGGACCTGGGTTCGATCCCCGGGACCTTCCGGTAAAAAAAAAAAAAAAAAAAATGTGGTATATCCATATAATGGAATATTATTCAGACATTAAAAGAAGTAAAGTGCTGGTGCATACTACAATATGGATGAATGTTGAAAACATGTTGAGTAAAATAAGCCCGGCATGAAAGGACAAATATTGTTTGATTTCTTATATGAAATACTTAAAATAAGCAAATTCACAGAGACAGCGCAGAATAGTACAGGTAGGGAGAGAGGGGGAATGGGGAGTTATTGTTAAATGAATATGAGTTTTGGTAAGGAATTGTCCTCTTAAAATTGTTAAAATGATTTTTATGTATATTTTACCACAATCAAAAGTAATTTTTTAAAAGTCAAGCTGACCTGAGCTCTCATTTCAGCCCCTATCACTTACTAAGCTATGAGACCTTGGGCAAGTTACTTAATGCTTAAGCCTCAATTTCCTCATCTATAAAATAAGGCTAACAAAAATTGTGACATAAGATGCTTTCCTGGCACATATTAATAAAGTTACTGTTAGAACCAGATACCCTAACTCCTGACCTAATTAAGGGTCTTGGCCCAACACAGTGCCACCTCCTAACAAATCTCCAGAGGCCCTGGAGTCAGAACCTATCTATGTTTTGTTTGCTAGTGAAGGGGTGGCTATCAGGGAAATAAAGAAACAACAAAAAAAGTGACTTAGTGACTGCATTTCATAGAGTCAGAAACTAGAATAACTAGAGGCAGGAGTGGGTGGAGATGGGGGAGTTAGTGCTCAATTGGTAGAGAGTTTCTATTTAGAATAATGGAAAAGTTTTGGTAATAAATGGTGGTTAAAGTAGCACAACATTATGAATGTAATTAACACTATGCAATTGTATACTTGAAAGTGGCTAAAATGATTAACTATGGGTTATTATATATGTTATCAGAATAGGTCTAATACAATACAAAGAATGAGCTCTAATATAAACTATGGACTACAGTCAATAATATATAATAATAGTGTTCCATCAATTCTAACAAAGGTATCACAGTAACACAAATGTTAATAACAGGGAAAACAGGGGCAGGCAATAGTATGGAAACTACTTCCTGCATGATTTTTCTGTAAACCTACATCTGCTCTTAAAAAAAAATTAATGAAAAGAAAATGACTGTGCAGATAAGTATCTGCATAAGTGACTATGCAAACTGAGAATGTTTCATTGTTTCTCAACATTGAACTACATACACAAGCCATAAACAATCAGCCAAAAAAAAAAAGTGTTAAGCAACTTTTAAACTGGTATACTTTATGCATCCTATCTTTAATATCTGATATGAGGCAGAATCAACAGCCAGAAGCTATAAATGACATCCCAGCCACATATAATGCCGGGCAGGATCTGGAGGGGCGGGCGAAAACAAGGACAGGCTTCCCTGATTGGGCCACTACATTCCATTATGTGAAGGCCCAGCTGTGAAATTACACCAGTCAGCATTAAGGGTGATACTTTCAGGCATGGGCCTGGAGCACAATGAGAAGCTACAAGTCAAAAGAGTCGATCCAACAGGCAGCAAGAACTGTAAAGCAGTAGACTATCTACAAATATTCAGTGTAGAAACATCTCCAGACACATTCAAAGAGCAGACACACTGATATATTTATATTTCTCTATAAAGAATAGTGTACATATGTTCATATAAAAGCACAAATGGTTTGAAATTATTCCGGGATCCCAAAACAGTAAGTCATGTAAAGTGACTGTAATTAGGGCTTTTGTATATAACAGGAAAAAAAGAATATAAACAGGCCAAGGCCTATGGCAGAACAGTGGTACTACTGAATATTTGCTAAAAATAGGTTAAAGGTAACACAGAACCATATATCAAAAAGAATATAATTTTTCGCCCTTTTTGTTAAGCTGATGCTGATGGGGAGAGGCAGGGAGAACTAGAGGAACATATTCATCATCATGCGATTACCTTTTTCTGGGCAAGTATATGCCCAGAACTCACATCATATCTACTCAGAATCCTTGAAGTCAGGGTCAGGAATCTGCATTTTTAATAAGCTCAAGTTATGCATATGATAAGGAAAGTTTCAGGATCACATGCTATTGAATAATTTATTATTCTTTTACTTAGTCCCTCTAGGACTAATTCTTGTCTTCCTTCTTGGTGAATGTTGTGAAGCCCATGGAAACATATTCCATCAAGACAGCATAATAATTAATAGAATATTTTTTGCATACTTAAATAAACATTTCAGTTATGATCATTACCAATTCTGTATCTTTATCTGGTTAATTTATATATAGTATAATTTGTGCTATGTTATTCTATAATGTCTTATTAAAATGTTGTGGAGTAAAACTCTCTGGTACCTTAGGAAAATACCACACGTGTAACCCATGAGGAATTTAGTACTTATAAGGGTATTCAGTAGGATCTTTATAAAATTTTTATATTTTTATTATGACAGCTGCAAATTTCTCAAGACAACACAATTAACTGGGAGGCCTACATTATTTTTAAGGTTTAGAAAGCTAAGTAATCAGAAACAACAATTTTTATAGACTGATGTTAGAAGACTTTCTTGTAGGCAGTTAAGATGACATCAAAATTCATTATGCATAACAGTTTGTCACTGAAATACTTCAGTTAGAAAAAGCCCTTTTCTGTTTTTTTAAGGCTAGATATATAAGACTGTTACTTTACTGGGGATACAGCTATACTGCAGACATTTTAAATAGAGATATAAAAAATAAATCATTTACACAGCAGTAAGCCTTGAAAAGTACTTTCTTCTGTTGTAAAAGTTTCTAGGAACTACAGAAGAAGTAAAACCCGAAGTTTACAAATTTAAGAACCATGCTACAATTGTGCTATATAAATAAAAAAACAATACTCCTCAGACTCAATTAGGGACTTGGTCCTCCAACATAAAAGGCATATTAAGAATGTTACTGAAGAAAACAATGCCATTTACTTGTCAGTTTTCCCAGTCTGTGCAAGGCAAAGCCTCTTCTTCATCCTCTGACTCGGGGGATGCTTCTTTAATTCTTCTAAGAGCTTCATGGATGCTCCGTGTTAGAGGGTCTGTATCAGGCAGAAGTGTGAAGGATTCTCTCAAAACTTCCTTTTGAACCTTCTTCAATTTTACCCCTTTCCTTATTTGTGCCAAGATATTATTACTATCATCTTCATCAGGAAAAGGAGGCAGAGTTCGCTGTTCAACCTTTTTCAGATGAAAACTACCACGCTTCAAGGAAGCCAGCACCTCATCCATGGGTGAGCTCACTTTGAAAAAATGAAACAGAACAATTAGTTAGGATCACACTCGAAGTCAAACTGTATAACCTCTTAGAGATTTGCACTATGATAACCCAGGACACACCATCTACAAAATGGATCATGAAATGTAGACAGAAGTTTGCCTGAGTAGTGGGGATGATCCTAATCATCCTTGTTAAAGAAAAGCCAAAGATTTGAATTCTATGTCAGATATTGTCAGTATTCCTATCATTTCTCACATGAGAGAAGTAAGCAGACTGGGAGCTGATCTTAGTAATGTAATATAATGGTTGAGACTATGAAAGGATTTCCATATTGCACCAGCACCAATTCAAATTCAGACAGTGATTGGGTTACACACTCAATTTTTAAAAAATCATTTTCTCCCCATGCAACCTTGGGAATTATTCCATTCTTATTGTCTTTTTAATCAGCTTTATTGAGGCATAGATGACATACAATAAGCTGCACATATTATTACCTATTCTTTTTTGCATCGTTATACAAATAGGTCCAATAAATATGTGACCAAATGTTATCTTATCCTGCCAATGTCTTTCCAGTGTGACAGTCCTGACCAGATGGATTACCCTTTCCAATGTACTTTTCTTATATTTCCCAAGAAAAAAAAAATCAGGTTTTTTTCCTAGTACAAAAGGAGCTGCCAGTATGCATTAAGGGATCAAGTAGAACATCAAAAGATACATGTTTTTTTTTTAAAAGATGCCTAACAACTCAAGAAAGTATACATTTCTCACACCATGTGTTGATGTGGGTTGATAAGGATTCTCTGTTAAAAACCTGTATTTTTGCTATCAAATAATGTTCAAAAATAAAATACTGGTTTAAGCTTTGTAAGGTCCTATGAAACAAAGTCCTGTGATTATACCTCAGTTTATACAATAGATGAACACAAATATATCTTTCAAAAATTACCTCTCCTCCTATGCAAACCTTCAGCAGTCTTTTTGAGCTTCTTCCTGGCACTGACCAGCTGGCTGCTGTCAAAGAGATGTGTTGAGGGGGCACTCGCGGACTTGGGGATCCTCTTCTCATTCCCTTCCATTCTAGGCAGACCTTTCTCCAGTGTCTCTGGGGTACCGTCCTTAGCAACAGGCAGAGGTGGTGGCGGTGGGGGAGGGGGAGGAGGTGGTGGTGGGGGAGGTGGTGTTGGAGGAAGAGGTGGTGGGAGTGGATCTATGGTAACAGAACCTGGTTCACTGTCATTATTAGTTAAAAGTGGAAGAGACACAGTAGAAGGCAGTTCAGAGGTACCATCACTGAGAGGTAATGAAGTGGCTTCAAGTTGCGCCAATGAAGTATCTTCAAGTTGTGCAAAGGTCTGGGGTTCTGTTGTCTGTGATGACTCAAGTTTGTCGCTTCCTTCCTCTGCTTCAGTCTTCTCTTTTACTTGTAGTGCTCCTGGTAGAGAGTCACAGTGATCCTCACAGGGCACTGGACTTGTTGCACTTTTTCTTCTTGCATGAGCCAGCCTCAATCTGGTTGATTTAAGTATGACTTGCCCAGGGTACCTCTGACAAAATCACAAGGTTTTTATAAGGCCTTGTCCTCTCTTATCTAGTTAAGAAGTGTTCAAAATTACATGATTAAAAAAAAAAAAAAGATCTCTAATGAATTGCTAATTTAAATGGATAAAATAAATAGCAATGTAAATGATGAAACTAATGTCAAACATAGCTTTCTGCATACCAGTAGCATAAGAAACTATTATTGATTTTTTTAATGTATTTCAAATTTCCTTAAAGTACAGATAAAAAATTAAAATACGCATTGAAAAAATAAGATTATATGGCATTAATAAAAAAGCTCTGATAACAAAGAAGAGGGAACAAAATTTTTTTGTCTCATTTTATCCCTTTTCTATAGAGACACGTAGCTTTAATGCTGTTAGCTGGATAGCATTTACTTAACACAAGGTTTATCTAGTCTTGGACTCTGTCTATAGGTGGTGGTGGTGGTTTTTTTTTAAAACTCTACTGCTAAGAAAACTTTGACTATAAGTTAAACTTCACCTATAAAGTGATCGATTACTCAGCACAAATTATTAAAGGAAGGTTGGAGCACTTTAATAACTAGAACTATATGGCTTAGGTGCAGTTCCAAGTAGATGTTTGAATGCTATGAAATCAGTGTCGAGAGTCATGGGTTAGCCTGGAAAGAGAACTGCTGGAGCATTTCTCACATATATATATGCTGATCCATCCTCTCCTTTTGCCACTGCTTGTTTCCATCAACCATAACAGGTTGATGTAAGTGGACTTAATACTTGAGCTGGATAGTCTGTTGTGAATGAACTACTTTAAAAAACTCAAGAGGAATCCAGGCTTCTCAGAAGCCCTAATCATTCCTCTTCTATTACTAAAGCTGTGGGCAAAGGGTCACAAAAATATTCATTCTGAAAACAGCCAATCAAAACCATAAAAAAAATTAAAGACAAAATAAGACTGCCATGATTATACTATTTTTGAGATCAAAAAGGGAAAAGCAAATTTCCTCATACAAAGAAATCCTACAATGAGTGTGTATATAGTTCTGTTTTAAAAAGCCTTGAAAAGTAATTAATTGACCATGCTTTCATTACCTGTTTAAATGTTCGAAGTCTATCCAGTGTTTTCTGTCTTTCTTGGCTAACCCAGGCACTTTTTCTTTCTTCTTCATCATGTAATTTTTCTCTCTTCTGGTAAAAAAAACCAAAAACCAAAAAACAATTCCATTATGATATGTCCCATTCATTTTCATCAAGAGGAAAAAAAGGTGACAATTCTCCCAATATAATTCATTAAACAAAATGTCTTACCACTTCAAACAGTATCAGGTTTTAATTGAAATTATAATTTTAAAATTCACTCTAACATGCTGACAAAAATCATACTGTAATTTTTCTCCATTTACTTTCAATTAAAGATGCTAGCCTGTAAAGTAAAATGAAATCTTCTCTGAACTAAAAAATGTTTTATCTTTAAATGGCTTATACAATTTGAGTACAAAATACTTGTAGCCACTATTATTCTACCAACTCAAACTGCAGACCTTGAAAACAAAATCAGCAACCAATTAAGCAGTAATTATTACTAATATCTAAATTTGAAAAAATATATACTTTCAGCATAATTGGCAGTTATCTGCAGAAATTTTAAATTTTTGCCATATTGCTGAATCACCTCAAAGCTGTCTAATAAAAATTACATTTGGCAGAATTAATACTAGTTGAATGAACAAGATATTTACTGTGGGTGAAACTTGTGCCCCGCAACCCCAATATGTTAACTCTCAGTACCTGTGAATTTGACCTTATTTGGAAATAGGGTCCTTGCAGATGGTGTTTTAGTTAAGTTAAAATGAGCTCATATGGGAGTAGGGTAGGCCCTTAATCACATATGACTGCTATCCTTTTAAGAAGAAAAGTGACACAGCAGAATGAAAATGGCAATGTGACAACAGAGGCAGAAATTGAAGTGCTGCAGCTATAAGCTGCAAGCTTGTAATTTGTGGAATTACGCCAAATACAAACTAAGTTTTCAACAAAATGAGGAACGGTCCTAAGAGCCATCTTCAGACCTCTGATATAAGACAGAATTCTCTAAAAAAAATAAATGTTACAGTCCTGAAAACCCTATCCACTTTGATGAATGATAATACTGGGGCACATAGGCAGGCCATAGGAGAAGCTGAGAATGTTTCTGTAAATAGCTGATTCCATACCACATGTATTAGAGTTAGGGTTCTCCAGAGAAAATAGAATAGGATCTGTGTGTGTCTGCAAGGCCAAATTTCATAGGGCAGGCTACAGGCTGAAATTCTAATAGAGTTGATGATGCAGACCTGAGCCCAATTCCTTAGGGGAAGCTGACAGACCAGAAATTCCAATAAGAGTTGATGTCAAAGTCTTGAGGTAGAAATTCTTCTAACCTCTAGAACCCTCAGTTCTTGCTGTTAAGATGTCCAAATGACTAGATGAGGCCCACTCACATTATGGAGGGCAATCTCCTTTACTTAAGGTCAACTGACCATAGGTGCTAATCCCATCTATGAAATACCTCCAGAGTAACAACTAGGCCAGTATTTGACCAAACAACTGGATACCATAACCTAGCCAAGTTGATACATAAAATTAACCATCACTCTACAGAATATTAGATAGGTATAGCTGAAGGAGGAAGAATGATAAATTGCCCCCAGCATCTCTTTGCCTCCATTCCAAAATAAGAAACAATAAGAAAGGAAATAGCATGGGATGGAGGTGGGGAGAAAGGGTATACTTTCCTACTTGGTGGAGGAGAGTGGGAGCAATATGAAAGCAACAAGAGAAGTTCACTATGATTTCTTCCAAAATGAAATGGAAAATAACAATAAGATAAAAATTAATTAGCTGGAAGACAGCATCAGATTAAGGATCTGACATGAACATCATTGGTATTTCTTTAAATAGAGAATGTATGGGAGGCGGCTGTGGCTCGATCAGTGGGGCTCCCGTTTGCCATGTGGGGGGCCCTGGGTTCGGTTCCCGGGGCCTCCTGGTGGGGGCGGGCCCGCCAGCGCAGCGTGGTTGGCTGACCCGGCGAGCGTGGGCAGCAGGGGGGGGATAAATGAATGGATAAATAAAATCTTTAAAAAATAAATAAAATAAAATAAAATAAAATAAATAAATAAATAAATAAATAAATAAATAAATAAATAAATAGAGAATGTAACAAGATGGGTTAGAAAAAATTATTCAAAGGTATTATCAAAGAGAAGTTCTCTGAAATAAAGGAGCACCTGAATCTTCAAACTGAATGGATATAACTAGGTTTAGGAAAACATGACGCAGAATGATCATCTGGTAAAGTTACTAGACTTCAAGAATAAAGAAAGACTCTTGTGGGTGTTCAGGAAGAAATATCAAGTCTCATATGGGGTAGGGAGGCTGGAGTCAGACCTCACCACAGCAACATTCAATGCTAAAAGAGTGTGTGGCAATGTCTTCAAAATGTTGATGGAGAGGAAGTATGGACCCAACCAAATTTTCCTTTAAATATAAAGGAAACAGACAGACATTCTGCCAAAACTCAGATAAGATAGCAATCATGAAACATTCTTGGTAAGTGATCAAAATTTAGGCACAGACATCAAGATACTCATTTAGGGGAAGAAGACATCTTGCTTACATAATAGGACTAAATTAGAAAACACTAAGTAAAAAGCAGGAAAACTTTTCAAGATCAAAGTGTAGAAGACGACTCATATAGCACGTTAAAACATCAAAGACGGTAATATGGCAGCAAAAAGGCTGCTTACAATAAAGTTCATTCTTTCATAAAACATCTACTGACAGTCTATCCAACCAGTCACTATATTAAGAAAAAAGTAGAGATGTCTAAGTGGAGGTAGGGAAGAGACAGGCAGGCATGCTAAAGAGATGTGTAAACATTTACAAAGATAAATGCTACAGGGTGCTAAAAAAGTGCTGTCAAGCACCAAAGAAACCTGACCCTGGGGGAGGTGGAGGTAGTAAGAAAGATGAGTTCATGTTTTCTAGCTTAGCCAACAGGTAGTGAATGGCTGGATCATTAACCCAGATTGGAAATTCCAGCAGAAAGAGATTTGGTGTTGGGAAATGGACAGAAAAAAAAATCTAATGAAGTATTAATACACATACCTAACCTGGATTTGCGGCAAGGGATCTGTGACAAGAAGGAACAGTTTAAGTAACTATCTACACTGTCTTTAAAACATCAGACTTAATCCACGTGTAAATAGACTTCCTGAGAAATTGTGCAGGCAGACACTATAGGGAGTTAAGCTGAGAGTACTGTCAAGGAGGAAAGTGGAATTCTGGGCAGGAGGATGAACAGTGGTCCTGGGGTTTTTAATACCGTGGTTGAAAGATGGGTGACTGATGTGCAGTTGCTGAGTAGCAAAGGCCTTGAAGAGTCCCACTAAAGCCAACCTGTTCCCTAGAGGGATGTAACATTCCCACACAATAGAGAGCAGTTCTACTTACTGTCTCTAGGTGAGGTGATGTGAATCATTTCCATGTAGATTAGCTCCTTGGATTTATGGCAAGGGTAGCAAGGAATTATTGATGAGTAAAGATGAACATTTTCCCACCTCTCTTACAGAGGTCAGGAAGATCTTGTGCTTCTAGAGAGTTCTGTAAGGAAGGCCTAAAGAGTTCTCAAAGATCATTTATTAGTACATCACAAAGTTGGACGCATCTCAGTAATAGTCCTAGACTTGCCATGTAATCTTCTAACAACTTCTAGATGGGAAACTAAAATGATATGACCTGAGTTCTGCATTAAAAACAGACGCAGAGAGACTTCCGGGAAGATGGCGGAATAGTAAGACACGGGAATCTTTTCTCCAGAAAAATAGCTAGAGGACAAGCTGAAACAGCCCCGAGAAAGATCTTCTGGGGTTTAGGACAGCAGGTGAAGGCTGCACACCACCCAAAGGAGAGAGGGACAGAAGAGGGAAATTGCGACTACAGAACTGTGAGTTGCAAAGTAGCAGCTTCTGCTGCTGCCGGCACCCTCCCCCCACACTCTTCAGAATTCTCGGGCCACTGGGCCTGCGACCACAGACTAAGGGGGCTTCAAGGATCTGCCACACCCGGAAAGGGGAGAGAGAGGGACACATCCTTAGGCTGACTCAGGTTCTGACCTGAAATTTGGGCTGCAGAGCCCCACGGACCCTTCCCCTTCCACACGGCAGTTTGCCCTGGGAGCCTAGAAAGGACTGGAGAAATCCCACCCTCACAACCCACCCCTCTTCTAGCCTGGACTAATTGTTGAGGACTCCACGGGAGAGAGGAGAGAGCGCCTGGGGCTAACCCTGCTTTGGACTCCCAGGTTTGGTCTGCCCTGTCCCGAGAGCCCTTCCAGGCTGGGTGGGCCATTGTTTGCCTTGGAGCCTGCAAGGGGCTAAAGATATACAAACCTCCCAATCTCCTCCTCTACTAACAGGGACTGATTGTTGAGGATTCAGAAGGGATGGAAATATTTCCTAGCTGGGAAAACGGGGGCGCTAAGAGAGAAGTCTGGAGAACTGTCTCAGAAAGGTTGAATCACAGGGCTCTTAGCCCCCAGACAGGAAGCTCTATCACATTGATCTGGCCTGTGTCACAGCAAATACACTCCGACCAGGCATTGAATTGAGAGCTGCCAACAAACGCCATCTCCTGGCAGACCAAGAAAGTGCACATAAGAAAATTAATAAGTGAGAGAGGCTTTTCCTGGCCTCTATAGCCTCCCTGCCCAAGGCCCTAGGAAACGACTCTACAACCAATTACTGGGTCCAGCGCCCAGTTTTGAGCAACCAGCAGAACAATCCTCACAATCAAGGTTGAGCCAAAAATCAAACAGCGGTGATAACTTACAGCCTCCTGCCACGAAAACCCCATGAAAGAGAAAGAGATAGAGCATCTAAGTAAAATATAACCTAACCAGATGCCTAAGCACCAGCAAAAAATTACGAGCCATACTAAGAAAATAGAAAACATGGCCCAAGAAAAGGAATACAGCAAAGTCCCAGAAGAGATGCAGAATTTGAGAGAACTAATCAGTGAGATGAGCACACATTTCCAAAATCAAATTAATGAGATGAAAGACAATATAGTTAAAGAGATCAATGACATCAAGAAGTCATTGCGTGAACGTAAAGAAGAATTTGAAATCATGAACAGAAAAGTAACGGAGTTCATGGGAATGAAAGACACAATAGGTGAAGTAAAAAATACATATGAAGCATACAAGAGCAGACTCAAAATGACAGAAGAAAGAGTAAGTGATACTGAAGACAGAGCAGCTAAAATTGAAGAGAGAAAAGAACAGAGAGAGAAAAGAATGGAAAAAATTGAGCAGGGGCTCAGAGACTTGAGTGACAACACAAAACACAAGAACATACGTGTCATGGGAATTCCAGAAGGAGAAGAGAAAGGAAAAGGGGCAGAAAAAGTATTTGAGGAAATAATAGCTGAAAATTTCCCAACTCTCACGAAAGAAATGAACTTACATGTCCAAGAAGCACACCGTACCCCAATAAGAATAAATCCAAATAGACCTACACCAAGACACATATTATTCAGAACGTCAAATGTAAAAGATAAAGAGAAAATTCTCAGAGCAGCAAGACAGAAGCAAACAATCACGTACAAAGGACGTCCAGTAAGACTTAGTGCAGATTTCTCTTCAGAAACCATGGAGGCGAGAGACAGTGGTATGATACAATTAGGAAACTGAAAGAGAAAAACTGCCAGCCGAGAATTCTTTGTCCAGCAAAACTGTCCTTCAAATATGAAAGTGAATATAAAGTATTCACAAACAAACAGAAACTAAGAGAGTTTGCAAAAAAGAATCCACCTTTGCAGGAAATATTAAAGGAAGCCTTAGAACCTCACAGAAAAAGACAGGACAGAGAGGCTTGGAGGAGAGTACAGAAGAAAGAAAAGCAGAAAGGATAACCAAAAGAGTAAAAAAGACAAAAATAAGATGACATATGAAAACCAAAGAATAAAATGGAGGAAATAAATAGTGCATTTTCAGTAATATCATTGAATGTGAATGGATTAAATTCCCCAATCAAAAGATACAGGCTGACAGAATGGATAAAAAAACATGAGCCATCCATATGTTGCTTACAAGAAACTCACCTCAGACACAAGGATACAAGCCGGCTGAAAGTAAAAGGTTGGAAAAAGATACTCCATGCGAATAGTAAACAGAAAAGAGCAGGGGTAGCTATACTAATATCAGACAAAACAGACTTCAAATGCAAAAAAGTGATAAGAGATGTAGAAGGCCATTATATATTAATAAAAGGGACAATCCTCCAGGAAGATATAATAGTTATAAATATCTACGCACCTAACCAGGGTGCCCCAAATTATATGAGACAAACTCTGGCAAAACTGAAAGGACAAACAGACATTTCTACAATAATCATCGGAGACTTCAATACCCCTCTCACATCATTAGATAGAACAACTAGACAGAAGATCAACAAGGAAACAGAGAACTTGAACAATATGATAAACAAGTTAGACCTAACAGACATATACAGAACACTGCATCCAAACTCAGCGGGTTATACATTCTTCTCAAGTGCCCATGGATCTTTCTCCAGGATAGACCACATGTTAGGTCACAATACAGCTCTCAATAAATATAAAAAGATTGAAATTATACAAAGCACCTTCTCAGATCATAATGGAATGAAACTAGAAATCAATAACAGACAGGAAAGAAGTAAATTTGCAAATATGTGGAGACTGAACAACACACTCCTAAATATTCCGTGGGTCAAAGAAGAAATTGCAAGTGAAATCAGTAAATATATTGAGACAAATGAAAATGAGAACACAATATATCAAAACTTATGGGATACAGCGAAGGCAGTCTTGAGAGGGAAATTTATAGCCCTAAATGCCTATATTAAGAAACAAGAAAGAGCTAAACTCAAAGATTTAACTGAACAACTTGAGAAACTAGAGAAAGAACAACAAACCAATCCCAAAGCAAAAAGAAGGAAAGAAATTATAAAGATTAGAGTGGAAATAAATGAAAATGAGAACAGAAAAGCAATAGAGAAAATCAAGAAAACCAAAAGCTGGTTCTTTGAGAAGATAAATAAAATTGACAAACCCCTCGCTAGACTAACAAAGAAAAAAAGAGAGAAGATGCAAATAAATACAATCAGAAATGAAAGGGGGGAAACTACAAATGACCTCACAGAAATAAAAAGAATCATAAGAGGATATTATGAGAAACTATATGCCAACAAACTAGACAACTTGGACGAAATGGACAAATTTCTAGAAACTCATAACCAACCTACACTGACACAACAAGAAATACAAGAACTTAACAAATCAATCACAATTAAGAGGATTGAATCCGTCATCAAAACTCTCCCAGCAAAGAAAAGTCCAGGCTTCACAGGTGAATTCTACAAAGCATTTCAAAAAGAATTAACACCAATCCTGTTTAAACTCTTCCAAAAAACTGAAGAGGAGGGAAAATTACCCAACACATTTTATGAAGCCAACATCACCCTAAGACCAAAGCCAGATAAGGATTCCACAAGAAAAGAAAATTACAGAACCAATCTCTCTAATGAACATAGATGCAAAAATTCTCAACAAATACTTGCAAATCAAATCCAAAAGCATATCAAAAGATTCATACATCACAACCAAGTGGGATTTATTCCTGGTCTGTAAGGCTGGTTCAACATAAGAAAATCAATCAATGTAATACACCACATTAACAAACTGAAGAAAAAAAAACACACGATCATCTCAATATATGCAGAAAAGGCCTTCGACAAAATCCAACATCCTTTTTTTGATAAAAATACTTCAAAAGATAGGAATAAAAGGAAAATTCCAAAATATGATAAAAGGTATATATGAAAAATCCACAGCCAACATCATACTCAATGGGGAGAGGTTGAAAGCGTTCCCCCTAAGATCAGGAACAAGACAAGGATGCCCACTGTCACCACTGTTATTCAACATTGTACTAGAAGTTCTAGCTAGGGCAATTAGACAAGACAAAAAAAATTAAAGGCGTCCAAATAGGAAAAGAGGAAGTAAAACTCTCACTGTTTGCGGATGACATGATCCTGTATTGAGAAAATCCTGAAGTATCCACAACAAAGCTACGTGAACTAATAAATGAGTTCAGCAAAGTGGCAGGACATAAGATCAACACGCAAAAATCAGTAATGTTTTTGTACCCTAGTACTGAACAATCTGAGGAGGAAATCAGGAGTAAAATTCCATTTTCAATAGCAACAAAAAGACTCAAATACCTAGGAGTTAATTTAACCAAGGAAGTACAGGACCTATATGCAGAAAACTACAAAACAATGCTAAAAGAAATTTTAAAAGACCTAAACAAATGGAAAGACATTCCGTGTTCATGGATTGGAAGAATAAATATCTTGAAGATGTCAATCTTGCCCAAACTGATTTACAGATTCAATGCAATACCAATCAAAATCCCAACAGCTTACTTTACAGAATTAGAGAAGGCAATTACCAAATTCATCTGGAAGGGTAAGTGCACCCGAATAGCCAAAAGCATTCTAAAAAAGAAGAGCAATGTGGGAGGAATTTCGCTGCCTGACCTTGAAACATATTACAAACCTACAGTGGTCAAAACAGCATGGTACTGGCATAAAGATAGACATATCGATCAGTGGAATAGAATTGAGAATCCAGAAATAAACCCTCACCTGTACAGTCAACTGGTTTTTGACAAACCTACCAAGCCCATGCTGATGGGAAAAAACAGTCTCTTCAACAAATGGTGTTGGGAGAACTGGATATCTATAACCAAAAGAATGAAAGAGGACCCCTATCTCACCCCCTATACAAGAATCAACTCAAAATGGATCAAAGATCTAAATATAAAAGCCAGGACCATAAAACTACTGGAAGAAAATGTAAGGAAACATCTTCAAGACCTTGTAGTAGGTGGTGGTTTCTTAGACCTCACACCCAAAGCACGTGCAACAAGAGAAAAATTAGATAAATGGGACCTCCTCAAAATGAAACACTTTTGCACCTCACAGGAATTTGTCAGAAGGGTAAAAAGGCAGCGAACTCAATGGGAAAAAATATTTGGAGATCACATATCTGATAAGGGTTTAATATTCAGGATAAATAAAGAGATGTTACAACTCAACAATAAAAAGACAAATGACCCAATTAAAAAATGGGCCAAAGACCTGAATAGACATTTCTCCGAAGAAAAAATACAAATGGTAAAAAAACACATGAAGAAATGCTCAACATCACTCATGATTAGGGAAATGCAAATCAAAACTACAATGAGATATCATTTCACACCTATCAGAATGGCCACTATTAAAAAGACAGAGAACTACAAGTGTTGGAGAGGATTTGGAGAGATAGGAACACTTCTTCATTCACTGTTGGTGGGAATGCAGGATGGTACAACCACTATGGAGGACTGTTTGGCAGTTAGTTCCTAAAGAAGCTGAATATAGACTTGAATATTGTGACCCTGCAATACCACTACTGGTATATACCCAGCAGAACTGAGAGCAGTGACATCAACAGACATCTGCACACCGATGTTCATAGCCACATTATTCACCATTGCCAAAAGTTGGAAGCAACCCAGGTGTCCATCAAGAGATGAATGGATAAACAAACTGTGGACTATTCACACGATGGAATATTATGCAGCTGTAAGAAGTAGTGAAGTCATAAAGTATATGGCAACATGGATGAACCTGGAGGACATTATGTTGAGTGAAGCAAGCCAGACACAAATGGACAAATACTGTATGAATGCATTACTATGAACCAAATATATTGTGTAATATATTGTTTGATTCACAAAAAATAAAATAAAATAAAATATACATGTACCATTACATTTAATTGAGAAATGTATATGTTTATTCATCTGTGTTTACTTTTTAGTTTTTAATTGCTTATGTTTTCAATTATTAAATGTACAAAATAAAGTTAAAAAAATTTTTTTCAAAAAAAAAAAAAAAACAGACGCAAAGGTTCCATGTGGACTCTCGCCTTTAAGACACAGAGCTCAGAAAGTCTCAAAGAAATGGCAAGGCAAGAACATAACCCACATCCTTGCTACGTCCCTATGTTCACACAGCTGGAATGTACAACCCTCCCAGCTGAGTCAGAAAAAGGAAAGAACTGAAAAACTTCTTATGTACATCTGGTAACTACCTGGAATCGGGAGTGAGCTTGCACGTTCAAGCCTCATCCAGATAGGTGCCATAGATGCCCAAAGGAAAAAATAGTCTCTCTAAGGCCTGTAGAGTAGCACTGATTCCAGGATAAATGGCTTTTTCTATACTTAAGAGATTAAAGCATTTCATCTAATGGAAATTAGTGCTCAGTCACTGAGAAAAAACCATTAGGCGTAGATGCTTAGAATTTTCAAAATGTGAATTTTATCTCTAACCATAATGTGTAATAGCTGGATATGGCATTAGGAGTTAAATTAACTGATCTAATCATATTGCTAGTCTGTCAGCTGGTACAAAGTTAGATTTTCCTATGCTCCTAAAGATCACAGATGGAGACAGAAGGTACAAAGGTACAGACTTCTGAGGCATGATCTGATGAGATAGCATGGGGAAGCAGAATCTTTATAATGTTCAGCATAACATGAATCATGTTATCAGTATCATGTTCAAGAGCACAGTCAATAAGACAGGCCTAGGATGGAATACCAGATCCCAATCCCCACCCCACCCCCACCCCTGGTAGTTGGAATACCTTGGAAAAATGACTTAATGACTGTAAAATGAAAATTTTTACCTCAGGGGGGTGGGGAGCAGAATAGGTACAGGATGGGAACACAAGGGACACAAGGGGTTCTAGTTATCCAGGTATGTTCATCTTATGAAAATTCTTCAAATTATTCACTTACAATTAGTATATTTTTCTGTATGTATCTTATACTTCAATAAAAAATTTCATTGAAAAGTACTGTTTTAAGAAAATAAACAATGATTGGGCATGGCATATATCAGAGCATGGAAGAATAAGAAGCCATATGAACAAAATAATCTAAAAAGTTCTAATCACAGTTTCCATAAACGACAACTTATAAATGTTCCATCTGTGTTTTCTTGAAATGAAACCCACAAGTTATGAGTGTGCATACATAAAACAAGAATGCATTTTTAACACTGAAAATTGACTTCTTTCCTGATCACCATTTCCCTCTCTTTTCTAATTTGTCTCTGAGCCAATTAAAAAAAATAGAAGTTAATTGGCAAATCTTTATATTTTCATTAACTAAAAATATTTTTTGTAGAGTGTTTAATATGGAATATTAAAATAAACTTCCTTAGGATTACTTACATATTTAATTTACAATGATTTCCAGGGGAAATTGTTGAAACAATAAGGTTAACATCTATGGATCTACATTTTAAACAAGCCACCACCCAAGATATTCTAATAAATGTAGTTTAAAACCAATTTTGAAAGCAATGGTCTATTTTGGTCAAAGTCAACTTTCATTTTCCTTTAGCTATGCATGTTAAAAATGGCTGAGTTAAAAAATACACCAAATGTAAGCTATGGACTATAGTTAGCGGTAACATATGTATTTTACATGTCAATAAATATATGTTTAATATTTTTAGATGTAGCAAATTCTGCATTTTTCATGAATGGATTGTAATTTATTTAACCAAACCCTTAATATTGGACATTTACATTGTTTACAGGTTTTTACTGTTATGAATAATGTTGAGACATCCCTGCGTAGGCATATAGCTTCAAGCATTTGTCCAATTTCTTCCTCCCCACAATGAAAAGAGTTCTACTGCCTTATTTTTTGATATATTGAATATGTTCATTGCAAAATATCAAGCAATACATTAAAGAAAAAAGTCACCTGAAATCCACTTTTCTAAGATAACATCCATTAACATTTTAATGACCATCCTTTCCTGTAATTCTTTATGCATGTATATACACATAGGTATAATTTTACATGTACTCACATGTGTGTATATATATAAATACATGTACATACAAGGTATAAGGGGACATTTTTAAAGGGAGTATAATTTTCAGTATCTTAACAATACATAATGGAAATTCCTCCAGAGCAGTAATATTTTGATGTTCTCTCATCATTTGTAACAAATATTACACAACAATGCAAGGTGTTGATGGTTGGGTGATGTATGGGAATCCTGTATGTTATGCATGATTGTTTTCTAAGCTTACAATTTTTTCAATTAAAAAAAAAAAAAGGCAAAACTGAGTTGATTAGTAGATTCATTCCCCCACAATGAGGTGTTCTATCCAAGGCAGGTTTTAGGCAAAATTGTAAGGCAGAGAGACAACCAGCAAGATGGTGGCAGAGTAAAGAGTTCCAAGAATTAGCTCCTGCTACGGGGCAGTTGGTGATCACCCACAGCTATCTAGAGCACTTATTTGGGGGCTGCAGGAGACCAGAAGAGGATCCTGCAACATCCTTGAAAGAAAGGAAGGAAGAGATTGCCCATCTACAGAGAAGATTTGTAAGTAGAGCACTCCACACCACGGAGGCCGGCGCCCATGCTCCACTGGAGGCACAAGCTGCCTCGGGAGCTGTTCCACGGCTGGAACTGGAAGCTCCACTTCCCAAAACAAGGGAAGGAAGAGATGGTTGGGCACCAACTTCAGCTACTGATTAATAAATTCGATGGGCTAAAGTATAATCCTAAGAACAACTAAAGTTTGAGCCTGTCCAGGTCAGAAAGAGGCCGGTAGCCGCCATCTTAACTCCTCGCCTGACATGAGGGGAAGAGGAGCTGACTGAAAACCACAGTGCTAGTAGTGACCTGCTTCTTTCCATGTAGATCAGATTGCAGCTCTAGCCTAAGCCGCAGACTCACCTTGGGCAGGGAGGAGGCTGGGGGAGCTGTCCCAGCCTGTCCGGGAAAATACAGGCCATGCCTCGGAGGCCGGTGATCATCCTAGTTTGGCAGCGCAAGCTGCCCTAGGAGTTATTCTGTGGCAGGAATTGGAAGCTCCATTTCCCAAAAACAGGGGAGGAAGAGATGGATGGCCACTGATAGCAGCTACTAATTAGTAAATTAGGCTGGCTAAAGTATAACCCTAAGAAAAGCTAAAGTTTGAGCCTTTCTAAGTCAGAAGAAGGCCGGTAGCCGCCATTTTGACTCCACCCCCAGCATGAGGGGAAGCAGGGCTGACTGAAAATCACAGTAATGGTAGAGACTGGTTTCTTTCACCTAACCTAGGCTTCAGCCCCACCTCTAGCAGGGAGGAAGCTGACAGGCCCTGCACCAGCCTATCCAGGTAACTGCAGGTACATTTAGCTGGCACAGACTGAATAATCGGAAATATACCAGGGCAACTGGTCATCTTGGAACTGCACTGCGTAGACTGCTGCCCACACCTGCAGCTCCATCCCTGTCCCAGGCAGGGGAGAAAGGGGTATGAAGCTTCACCAGTCTCTCTGAGCAACTACAGTCTAGGCCTGCATGAGTTGGATTATTCCACACAGCTGTGGCTCTGTCCCTAACCCTGGCAAAGGAGAAAGTTGGGAGAAGCTTCATTGATCCTTGGGGCAATGAGGGTAGCTTGAGCCTCCACAACTTATGGCACCAACTACATCCTTGGCTCCTACTACACAACCAGCAAGGGAGAAAGGTCAGGAAGCCCTAAACTAAAGAGAAAAACTACACCCAGAATAAATATTCTTGTAAGCCAGATGCCAAAACACCAACAAAAAATTACAATCCACACCAAGAAACAGGAAGATATGGCCCACTTAAAGGAACAAGCCTCCAGATGACATAAAGGAGTTGAGACAACTAATCATAGATGTTCAAACAAATCTCCTTAATAAATTCAATGAGATGGCTAAAGAAATTAAGGATATTAGGAAGACAATGGATGAGCACAAAGAAGAATTTGAAAGCATACATAGAAAAATAGCAGATCTTATGAGAATGAAAGGTGCAATAAATGAAATTAAAAATACACTGGAATCATATAATAGCAGATTTGAGGAGGCAGAAAAAAGGACAGGTAAGCTTGAAGAAATGGCCTCTGAAAGTATACAAAAGAACAGTTGAAGGAAAGATTGGAAAAACTTGAACAAGGTCTCAGGGAACTAAAGGACAGCAAGAGATGTGCAAACATATATGTCATGGGAGTCCCAGAAGGAGAAGAGAGAGGAAAGAAGCAGAAGGAATATTTGAAGAAATAATGGTAGAAAATTTCCCAACTCTATTGAAGGACATGGATATCCATGTCCAAGAAGCATGACATACTCCCATCCGAATACATCTGAATCAACCAAATGCGAGACACATACTAATCAGAATGTCAAATGCCAAAGACAAAGAGAGAATTCTGAGAGCAGCAAGAGAAAAGCAATGCATAACATATAAGGGATACCCGATAAGATTAAGTGCCGATCTCTCATCAGAAACCATGGAGGCAAGACCACAGTGGTATGATATATTTAAGATACTGCAAGAGAAAAACTTCCAGCCAAGAACCTTATATCTGGCAAGACTGTTTTTCAAAAATGAGGGCGAGTTTAGAATAGTCACAGATAAACGGAAACTGAGAGAGTTTGTAACCAAGAGACGTGTTTTGCAGGAAATACTAAAGGGAGTGCTACAGCCTGAAAAGACAGGAGAGAGAGGCCAGGAAGAGAGTCTAGGAATGAAGATTATATCAATAGAAGTAACAAAGTGTCAAAAGAGTGGTGAAAATAAAATATGACAGATAAAACCCAAATATTCAGGAATAAACTTAACTGATGTAAAGCACTCGTATCCAGAAAACTATAACTCATTGTTAAAAGAAATTTTAAAAAAACCTAAATAATTGGAAGAACAGTCCATGTTCATGGATTGAAAGACTAAATATCATTAAGATGTCAATTCTACTCAAATTGATATACAGATTCAATGCAATCCCAATAAAAATTCCACCAGCATTTTTTAAATAAATGGAAAACATGATTATCAAATTTATTTGGAAGAGTAAGGGGTCCTGAATAGCCAGAAACATCTTAAAAAGGAAAAGTGAAGTTGGAAGACTCCTATTTCCAGACTTTAAAATCGTATTACCCAGCTACCATGGTAAAACAGCATAGTACAGGCATAAAGACAGACACATAGACCAATGAAACTGAACTGATGGTTAAAAAAAACAGAACCTCACATTTATGGTCAAATGATTTTTGACTAGTCTGTCAAACCCACCCAACTAGGGCAGAACATTCCATTCAACAAATGGTGCTAAGAAAACTGGGCATCCATAGCAAAAGGAAAGAGGACCCCTATCTCACACTCAATACAAAAATTAACTCAAGGGAAGCGGCTGTGGCTCAATCAGTAGGGCTCCCGTTTACCATATGGGAGGCCCCGGGTTCGGTTCCCGGGGCCTCCTGGTGAAGGCAAGCCCGCCCGCACGGCATGGTTAGCTGACCCAGCGAGCACAAGCAGCAAGGGGGGGATAAATGAATAAATAAATAAAATCTTTAAAAAAAAAAAAAAATTTTAACTCAAAATGGACAAGAAACCTAAATATAAAAGCAAGAACCATAAAGCTTCTAGAAGAAAATGTAGGAAAGTATCTTCAAGACCTGGTGGTAGGTGGTGGGTTCTTAAAGGAGGTAAGAGGAGGACTGAGATGGACTACTGATATTTAATGTATGTAGAAGTTTTAATTAGCTTTACTGTAAAAGTGTGGAAATGTACAGAGTTGATGGTAACACATTATAGTGAGTAACACCTAGTTTATAAACGGGAATGTGGCTGAAATGGTAGTCTAGGGATGTAAATGCCAACTGACCGAAAGCTAGAGAATAATCCAGGGAATGAATAGCACAGTAAACCCATAGGTGGATGAGAATAGTGGTTGATGGTACAGATGCAAGAGTGTCCTTTGTAAGCTCGAGCAGATGTACATCAGTATTGCAGGGTGCTGGGAATGTGGAGAAGCATGTGAAAAATACAACTGGAGTGACCTATGGAGTGTGGTCAACAGTAATAATGTAATATTCTTGCATCTATGCCAAAGATGTACTGTGTTGATAATGGGGGAGTATGGAAAATGTGTGTCAAATGTATGCTGTGGAACTGGTAATAATAGGATGATATTATCTCATAATCTGTAACAAATGTTCCACCATGGTGTGGTGTGTTGATAGAGGGGTGTTGTTTGGGAATTCTGCACATATGCATGCATGATTGTTTTGTAAATTTAAAACTTTTGTCATAAAAATATATTTAAAAAATAGTAATAGGGTGGGTTGGGGGGGAAATACACCAAATATAAGATAAGGACTATAATTAGTAATAAGATTTTGACAATATTCTTTCATAATTTGTAACAATGGTGGAGGGTTGATGTATGGGACCCCTGTATGATGTTAAGAAGGTCTGCTTTGTAAGTTCACAACTTTTACTGTACATTTATTGTTTATGTATGTTCATGTATAAATGATATAAAAAAATAACAATAATAAGAGGGTAGGTTGGGGGAAAATACTTTGGTTAGTAGTAATATGTTGAGGATGCTCTTTAATCATTAGTTAAAAATGTTTCACAACAATGAAAGGTATTGGTGGTAGGGTGAGGTATAAGAGCCCTGTATGATGTTATGTATGTTTGTTTTGTAAGTTCACAACTACTACTATATACTTATTGTTTGTGTATGTTCATGTATGAGTGACATATTTCAATAAAATTTTTTAAAAAGGTAAAAAAAAAAAAAAAATTGTAAGGCAGATGACATTCGTCTTTGAGATTCCATTTAGCAACAATTTCCTCATTTTTACCCCTTTTTGTCCCATAAGATGAGAGGGAACATCTTTATTCACCTAATTGTTATGCTGGCCCCTCATCAAACCTTACAAAGCAGTTTCTGACCCATGGAAACTGTAATGAAAAAAAAAAAAAAAGGTGCATGAATTAATTTTGCTATTTCTAGCTTACAGAAGAAAGGTGAATCTAATGTTAGCTTATGGGCAGTTTGGCAACTTTTATGTGTTTAAAATCAAAAGCAATGGAAAGCTTTAGCTAACAAATGCCAAAATTAGGTGAAGGGATAATATAAATTTAAACGCTTCAGGCTTTCAAGTGATACTAAAGAAAGAAAATGTTTAAAATAAGCAAATACAGAGATATAGTCATGTCAGCATTTCTGTTAGTTAAATATAAAATTATTGGTGTTGAATGAACTAGGACACATGTCTGTCTAAAAAGACTACTATCATGATAATATATTTACACCATAAGGAAGATGAGGTACAGCAATACTGGGAATGGAAGAAGGTTTCTAATGTAATTTTTAAAAAGTAAACTATTCCTAACCATTCCTAAGATTTCCTCAGTCTCTAAAGTTTTTTTTATCACTTTGAGACACGTAAAAACCAAGTTTGGGAAGCGGCTGTGGCTCAATTGGTTGGGCTACCGTTTACCATAGGGGTGAAGGCAAGCTGGCCCGCACGGCACGGTGAGCTGGCGCAGCAAGATGACGCAATAAAGGGAGACAAGTAGACACAGAAAAACGCAAAGCAAATGGACACAGCGAGCACAAGCAGCAAGGTGGGATGGATAAATAAATAAATAAATAAATAAATATCTTTAAAACAAAACAAAACAAACAAAAAAATCCACCAGGTTTGTTCCAAGTCTCCGTGAGTCCAAACTTACTAGCTGTACTGTGTGATGAGTTCTATGTTCATCTTCACTCTGAAGGCGCTGTTGGAATTTTTCATTGTGTTTTGCAATACAAATTTCCTATAAATACATAAAATGTGTTTTAAGATAAATGAAACTCAAAAGATTCTGAACACAACACACCAAGGTTTATTGGACAAATTAAATTTTAATCTTAACATATACCTAACAGGAAAATACCAAGTAAGCCACCTCTGGTTTCTCATCTGGACTTCTGAAACAGCATAAACCAAATAATCAGGATCTTACAAAAAACTCTTCCATTAAACTCAGTATTAACTTCTCTACATCTCCTCGTTTCTGTTTTTTATCTTGTTTTGTTTTGTTTTGGAGTGGGAGGAATGAGGCAGAGTGGGGTGGAAGGGAGCGTCCTTAGATAAACTCAAAGGTCTTTTTCAGCTCTGAAGTCTGTGACCATCTATTTTAAATCTCATTATACTGTTTAAACTATTCTAGGCAAAAATAAAGGATCTACAAGCCTTGGCTTAAGTCTGTATTCCTAAACACTCTCTGATGAGTTAAAGACCATGTTAAAGACCAGCCTGGACTGGTTAAACAAAATCATGACAACTGAATCTTCTGGTCAGAGATTTCAGAGCTAAAAGAGACCTTGAAGACTACAAAGTCAGAATTATAAAGAAAATATAAGTTTTATTCTAAGCACATGACAACAAAATGTACATTAATAAAATAGGAGATGTGTGCTGCTTTACAAAATAATTCACTATAATGTGATTGGCAACTTTTTTGTGGTTGCCAAGCTGTCTTCATTTATCCTGTGTCTTTTCTAATGTAAATATCCTCCAAGAAAAGTCCTCTAGATAAAATGGTTAACATTAGGTTCCAATACTCTCAAGGCTATGTCAAAATGATCACTGTTCTAATCAGAGATCTAGGACAGAATCCAAACTCTGCCCCACACTGGGGCTGCCTTTCCTTGGGTGGTTTATTTAACTACGAGAAGTCTCCATTCCCCTGGATATAAAATAAGGATATAGGTTCACAATACCTTAAACAGAGGCCAGGTATATTTTGACATTCAATTTTTTTTTCAGATTTTAGGATACGCTGCATATAACATATATTATACCTAATATCTCCTGCAGAATCAGGAGCATGAAGTAAGTAATACCAATATCTTTACCATGAAATGAATGAATGAATGAAGTGGGATAAAGACAATAATCCCATGTCAGTTTAGGAATGTTTTTTTCCCACCAAATGAAGCATGAAAACATATTTGATTTTCTGAGCTTTCTAGATTCAGTCAAAGCATTACCTCACTTGGCTATTGGCAGAATTAAATAAGATAAAATACATGTGGGTATCAGATAAACAAGGAGCCTGTGGGCCATGTCAGTATGTAGTCAACAAGGCAATTTAGGATGATGTTTTATAGAAAGGCATCTTTTTGTATTTATTTTTGGTCTTCTTAGTATCTTTCTTTTTTAGGACTTAGTGTTTCTAGTTTCCTTTCTTTCCAGCTTTCTTTTTTCACTCCTCCTCCCCCTATGCATTCTGTCACCTCAATTGGTAGGCTTCTGGGGTGCCCAGATCACCAAGGTTATCTTCTTTATCGAGGACCATTTCCATGTATAGCCAGGTATCTGTGCCATCCCCTTGGACTCTGCTCTAGACCTCTACTGGCCATGTGCTCTAGTTCTTGCTCATAACTCTCTCTCAAAAATGTGTTCAACACAAGGGCCCCAAAGGTCTCAGAAACTTAATGTCATGGAGTCTCTCATTTCCTGTTTCCATGGACCTCTCTGGAGCACTACACATTGCAGACCATCCCCCTTTGTGGAATCATCTTTCTTTCTCACTTCTGCAACTTGACCCTTTACTGCTTTTCCCAACTCCAACTACTCTTTCTCTTTGATCTCGTTCTCCTGCCCACACCCTCAAATGTTCCCCCAGGGTTCTTTCCAAAGAGCCTCTCTCCTCACACTATATCAGAATTGTTCAATCTTTCACAACCTGTGTCCCTTTACAAGAATGTTTTGATCCCTGAATTATAAAGACAATATGTATGAGGAAATACCCCCACCCCCACCCCCCAAAAAAAACCCATTGATATATTTATCTTCACCGCTTCACCATTTCCCCTTCTTCTCTCCTTTTAACCCCATGCACCCCTGTCATGGCTAAGAATCACCTATTCAATACTAGCTCCTAGAACCATCTCACCCATTCTTACATTACAAGATCCATATGCCAAACTGTCTCATAACATCTCTATCGGGATGCTCTAGAGATCCCTTAAATGAAAGTCTAAAACTTAGCTCATTGCCTTTAACCCATAAATACTCTTCCTTCTGGGTTTTCTATCTTGGTTTGTAGTACTACCACCCATCCATTCAAGTGCCCAAGCCAGAAACCTGAGAGCTATTCTTCACTCCTCCTCACTCCTTCACCACAAATCACTAAATCCTACTGACTTTCTACTGTGGGAAAGTATCAGCTCTGACATTTCTCTGATCTATCCCTCCCTTGCCATCTCTACTGTCACTCCCTTAGTTCTTTCCATACTCTTAGCATCCTAACCTGGATAATAGCATTTACCTTCGAACCAGAACCTTGCAGTCTCTTCTACCTCCAAAACCTATTCTTTAAGTTATATTATCTTGAAATTACTCATTAACCCCATCAATCTGGCAAATTTCTATTCAGGCTTTAAAACCCATACCAGGGGAACGGATGTGGCTTAAGTGGTTGAGCACCTGCTTCCCACATGGGAGGTCCCAGGTTCAGTCCCCACTGCCTCCCAAAAACAAATAAACAAGGAAACAAATGAAAAAAAAACAAATTAGGGGAGCCAAAGTGGCTCAGTGGCTAAGCACCGGCCTCCCACATACGAAGTCCTGGGCTCATTCCCCCATCCCGGTACCATTAAAAAATGAAACAAAACAAAACAAAAAAAACCATAACTATCACCTCCTCCCAAGAAGCCTTTCCTTACCCCTCATCTGCTGTTCACCTAATGTGAACAGGGACTGTGCCTTACTCATCTTTGTAATCCTAAGTCTAACAATGTGTATAGCACATTGTTGCATTAAAATGAATCAGTTAAAAGTCTGAACTGTATAGTGTTTTCCAAAAATGCTTTCAAAGTCTTTCAGGTACAAAAACTCCAACTAGCCTCTAAGGTACTGCATTACATAAATAAAAGTAATATATGAAACAGTGCTTCTAATGTTCCTAAAAAGTCTGTTCTAAAATCTTGTTTACATTGCATTCTCCTTAAAAAACAGTGCCAGGATCTGAAGAAATCATCAATGTTTACCTTGTTGGCACAGGCTGGATCAGAAAGCTGACAACCACCAGGCCCAGAGCTGGGACAATAATGGGTTTCAGTTTCCCTTGTGTCACAGAACATAAACAGAGCAGAATTATGTGAAAGCTTAAAATTTAGGAACGCTGCTTTCCGCAGTAAGAAAAAGCCATGGCTCTGGGTGCCATGGTAGCTGTTCTGTGGATGGGCAATGTGACAGAATGTCCTGTGTTCTTGGCTTACCTTAGAAAGATGCCTGCATTTGTTTTTTCATGTGTAAGAGCTAACTATTTCAAGGGGCAAAGGACGTTGATTTTCTGTGGACTGGGGAAAGGGGAAACCCTGGAATCTGGTGAACAGGAAGGGAGGTTCTCAGAGAACATGTCCCACATGACACAGTTTTGCCTGGGTATCTGAGCTCAAAGCAAATCGGGACCACAGAGTCATCTATCTGGACCAGGCCTTAAAGCTGAGCCTCAAACCAGTTTCCAACCCCATGCTTACGGTGGCTAGAAATGACCCCATAATAGTCATGTCTGTACTAGAAAGCAAAAATTTTCTGAAACATGGGAAGAAAAATCACATTTCCATAAAACAATTCATTCCATGTATCAAGAATGAACAAACATTTTAAAATGTGATTAAAGTGTAAAAGAAAAAAAAAAAACAAAACTATTAAACTAAAAATTGATGAAAGTTCTTTCAAGACTTAGGCCAGAATCAGCACCTAATTGTAGACCATCACTGGCTCCTTAAATTAAAAAAGAGACAGCAATTTAGTAATTAGGAGAGAAATAGTTCAGCAGCTAACACTGTTAAATAGGATTCTATAGTCATGCCCTTTAACAGAATCCCCTTTAGAGTTGCTAGAGGTAAAGAGCACATCACTCATTATTGGCTGTTCTAATGTGTTTAGGAAAAGTGTCCTGGTTTGGGTCTTTTGTGGATTCCAGAGAATTCTGTTCCTGGGGCAAATCCATTCCTGTGCCTCTGAATCTATCATATATATATATATATATAGTGAGACGTTTTGGTTAGCTTCGGTTAAGGGCTTCTGATTAGATTGTGGGTACTTTAGGACCTTTGATTAGTTTACTTCACTGAGTCTTGCTGGAGTCTTTTACATAAGTGGAGAACTGAAAGCAGAAACACACAGAGAAAGACAGCTGCCATTTTTACCCTGCACTGTGGACTTCATGATCACCTACAGCTGCAGAAAGACAGAGACAACCCCGGAGGATAGAATCTGTAGAGTAGCCCAAAGCCAGGAGAAGGAGAGATGAGGCATGTGCCTGTTCTCCCACAGCTGAGCTTGGGGAGAAAGTGAGCCTTGAGGGGAAGGCAGGGACCTCAGCAGAGACCAGCCTCCATTTTGCCTTGCCACATGGCAGGACTCCAGGATCGCCAGGAGCTGACTTTGGTGAGACAGCATCTCTGCCAATGCCTTGTTTTGGACATTTTTGTGGCCTAGAACTGTAAGCTTTTACACTAATAAATCCTTATGGTAAAAGCCAACTCATTTCTGTTTTGTTTTGCTTTGAGCACGTTTAGCAAACTAAAACAGAGGGCAATTCTCAGAGAACTATATACACGTTTAACATAAGAGCCTGAGTATTAAGAAGAGGTAATTCTTACTTAGCTTTAAAAGATACACAGTGTTAGCGACAAATCTCCCAGACTTATTAAATATGGATCAAGGATTAAGTAATGAATAAAATATTTAAAATTAAGACCATATACATATTTTTTTCAAGTAAGCTTAACCTATCATACCTTTTTGTTTCTGAGGTAAGCTTTCTTAGCTGAAACCCGTCCACGCCTGGCTTCCAGCTGGCGTGCTTTCTGCTGAAGTTTTTGCAGTTCTTCCCTCTGTAAATGCACAGAGGCTGCCATCTCTTCCTTTTCCAGCATGGCCTCCATGCTTTCATAGGTGTCATAATATACCACTTCATCTCTCTTTTCTATTACAGAATAGCAAAATGGGGTAGTGGTTAAGACTATAGGATGTAGAGAGAGAACAGGATTCTAATTCACCTGCTGGTTCTATAACCTTAAAGTCCTGAGCTTCCTTTTAAAATAGTAATTATGAGGACTTACACCTCAGCACATGTAAAAAGTGCTTAGCAGTGTATGACACACAGTAAGTGCTCAATAAAGTGCCCACCCACCTACCACTCCCCAAATATTCAGAATTTTTGAAAATCCAGATTCTGGCTGAAGCAAAGTAAGTGTTTCACAAAAGCAGCTAAAAGTAACATAGTTGCATTGCCAAATCTATTGAACCATATGTTTGACTTCAGGAACTCTCTTTAAAAGGTTTCTTTTGAGTTAACACTTTTTTTTTTTTTTTCCTTTTTAACTTTTAACAGAAGAAACAGAGCTGACACCCATTTATATTTTGCTTATATATATTCAATCTTTTGCATATTTATGTGGTTAAAGGCACACCATACCTGATACAAGTCTTTTGATGCTTTCCAGTTGTGCTGTCAATAGTAATTCTTCACACTTCAAGATTTCAAACTGCACTTCATACAACTGAAGTTGTAGATCATAATAATCAGCTTCCAACTGATCCAATCGGGCTATGGCTTCTGTACCGCCATGCAAACTCTGCATCTGCATTGAAAAAAAAAATTCTGGTTGGTGGGGATGAGGAAAAAAATCAAGTTATGATTAGAAATAAATATTATTGGGACAGGATAAACTGATGAAGCAACTGTTCAAAGAAAAACTTATAGGCAAAAGAAATCAAAACCTTAAAGGGATAAAAAAATAAACAGTTGTCAATTTGGTTTTGAAAATAACTTGGCAAATATGGCAAAAAAAAAAAAAGGTTTTAAAAGCTTATTTTTATTACAGCTCATTCATATTTAGGGTGATAATACTTTCTTATTGTCCTGATATACAAATGCTTTCACTTCCAAAAGTGATGTTAAGTTATAGGGTATATTAAAAAGTCTGATGATACTCAGATAATTACGGCCGAGTGGCAAGTTTGGTCAATTTCACACATTTGGGGCTTCCCCCCATCACCGTTTCCCCATGGTTACGGTCTGGCTGGCTAGTCTCTAGGGTCTGCTGACTGGACAGTAGATGTGTGAGTGGAACAGCATAGGAGAATTGCTTTTGATGGAAAGTATTCCATCTACAAAGAATGATCACTATTATTATCTTTAAATAAAATGCAGCCAAGGTCCTAGATTGAACCTAAGTCAGGATTCAGAAAGTTCTGGGCATGTCTCATGAAGCGGTGGGTGGTCTTACATGAGGTTTGGTTGGTTGGTTGGTTGGTTGGTTTCTGGCCTTGAAGAGAGAGGGAAAGTGTTTCTGCCATTCCTATTTTGCTCAATGTTTCTGAGAAAGGGAGCTGTAAGAAGAAGTTGAAAGAATGGCCTTTCAGGAGTCTGTGAGATATGAAGTAGAAGCTCAGTTTTATGGTGTGAGAGGGAGGTTTTGATCTTCATTTCTTCTAATAACACAGAGTCATTGCTTTGGCAGTTTAAAGGCTCACACTTAGAAGCTCCAAGAGACTTTTGGCAAAGACACCACGGTATTATGGGGCCCTAACAGACAGAAATGTTTATGAGCTCATGGAAGGCATCACCTGGTACTCCCAGAATACCAGGGAGTGGTCCTGGGACATGAGAGACTCAAAAGACAGTCAATTCTCTTATCACTACTAAGTGATCCCACCTCTAATGTGTTCGCACATAAAGAGAGTACACTTTAAACAAGATTATAGCCTTTCTTTTACATTCTAGATATATACACAGTCTTATCCACTGACTATGATATTTTCCTTCAAATATATAATTTCAAAATCTTTTAACAAGAATTTTGAAATGAAAAGCAGCCTTTAAGCTCTGATCTAAATGTGCAAAGGTATACATTTAAAAATAACCAGGTGAATTAAATACAGTACTTAATTTTTTTTTGAGTACTTAATATTTAATATTAATAAATTTCTAAATTATCTAAGTTTCAGTGAGCCTGCTGCATTAGGAAATATTTTATGAGTGACATACAATAAATATAGAATACACCCAAAGTGAGTTAAATTATAGTGGCTAGGTTAGGAGAAAGCTGACAAAATGAAATCCTGTTGCTTTTTGTCTGAAGGCATAAAATAAGAATCTAGGATTATTTTTGCCCTGAGACTCAGAGTTCCACCTTAAATTATAAACATCCTTTTTCATGTTGTCCTGGGGCCCTTGCCCAGCTCTGAAGACCACATCCCTAGGACACATTTTCTTCTGTGACCTGTACCCACACTTTCTGAAGGGCACAACATATAAACAGGTAAAACACCTGGTGTTAAAAGCTTTATTCTCTAAGCAAGGAATTATAATCAGTTAACTTATAACTTTAGTGTAAGTCAGTTCAAAAACCTTCACCTGAAATTAATTTCAGTGACACTGTTTAGGTCCATGCTGTTAGTTTCATTTCACTTTTGGAGTTTTTTCCAGCTGGAAGTGATCTGCCACATTCATGATGCTGTGCTAAGTCTTCCCCTAGTACTCTCTAAGTTTGTCTTTCTTTTCGTCTCCCTTGACTGAGGAAGGAAGTTAAGAGCCCCTGTTGATACACCTTTACACTGTCAGCTGCCTCATCTGCAAGTAGAAACATACTCTGATCGCTATGTACTGTAAAACACTTGAGAGCATAATGATACCAGGATATAGCCAATTTCAAATAAACTGCAGAAAGAAGGGGATATTCTCTTATAAGCAGTGACCTCACCCCAATTGTCTGGTTTGGCGAGCTCTATCCAGAGTAAGAGAACCCAGAAGTGGCTTTGCCTGGGCTGGGTTCTAAAGGACAAAACCTCATCAGAAGCAGATGGGCAGACAAGGAAGAGAGCTGTTAAATCCTAACCCCTGAGGAGAACAAACAATGGAGCAATGCTGGGGCCTCGAGGAAAAGCTGAAAGGTTGAAGGACCAAAGTAAAGAGAACTTTTATGCTATGAGTTAAGGAGAAAAGCACAAGAAATGAGTCAGGGAAATCTGGGAGGGCAAAATGATGCTCTGAACATGGAAGTGAAATCGTCAGTGAGAAGCATGATGAAGTATAGAGAAGGCCAACCTGCTTCAAATCTCCTCCCTGTAACAGCTGTAATTTTTCAGACAGATTTTTCCTGGTACCTAACTCAGCTGACAGTCCCAGAACTAAGGGAATGGGAATCCAGAGTGGGAGAAAAACTAATTCTAGAAAATGGAGCAGTGCAGGGAAGGTGGATGCTGCAATGGTGGTATCTTTGTTATACCTGAGGGAAGGCAGTGCTTCCCTGGGCAAGAAATAAACACAGAAAGGAGGTTAGTTGTTCAAAAAAGTAGAGAGGTGCCGATAAAAACATGGCTACCTTGAAATTTTACTAAGCCCAATTTTTCCCTCCTAAACAAATATACTTTGGTTATCAGTACACGAAGACCCCAAACTGACTTCTCAATGAGACCCAGGTAGCAAAATTGGAAGTGGCCCAATTCTCCTAATTCCTATACGAGTGCTCATTCTACTAGACAAGTGTAGGAGCTCCATTCTCTACATATGGAAAAGGAAACAGAAAAATGTTTTTCAGTAAATCTAGCAGGGAAATGAAGTAGCAATTCACTTCCACACATCCATATTTTCATATTAGGCACCATACACTGCAGACTCCGCAGATAATCATTCCTTCTATATGTAATGATGACAAAATAGTTTTCACCTATGTGGATTGAGACTGTAGTATGTCATGCAACTGTGCTAGAAAAGAAGGGCTGTGCAAAAACAGCTTTCAGAGTATTTGTAAGTTGATTCAGTCATTCAACTAGTCTCACTAAGTACTAACCATTCCTTGAATTACTGAGAATATGGCAGTAAACAAGAAACAAAGTGAATGCTCAAAAAAGCAGCCATAAAAACCATGGAAACTTAATGGAACTAACATTAAGGGCAAATGCAATCAAGATTAGCTTTTTATGTGGAAAAAGTAGAAAGACCATGAGATTTAGTATAAGACAAACCTCAGTATAATAAGGTTTCACCAATAACAGCTGTGCAAATAAGGATAAAAGTAAACAGATTTTACTTTTATTCCAGATAAAAGTAAATGGAATTATCTGGAATTCCAAAGTTCAGAAATCTTGGAAAACTGAAAATCTTCCATAATTTCTTTGATGCCAATCTATGGAAATGAATAGAAAAGGTGAAAGCCCAACATAATGTCTGATATACAAATGCTTTCAGACTTTGTGGGTATGAAAGGGGTTTAAAGGGAAAGTCTAGGGTCATGTATATTACTAAAAGGAAAGATAAAAAATGTAACATGGTGTTAACAGTATAGTAAAAACATATGTGAAATATGAATATGGGTAAAACTGCATATATAGACTGTTTTTCTTTGAAATTGAACAAACGTATGTTAACACTACAAAATGTTAATATCAGCCAAAAAAAATTATGCTAGTCAAAGAAACCAAACACAAAGTACTACATATTGTATGATTCTATTTATATAAAATGTAAATATAAATCAATTTATAAAGATGAATTATGTAGGCCTGGAGATAGAACTGCTAAGGGGTATGGAGTTTTTCTTTTTGGAGTAATGAAATTGTTCTAAAAATTTTGGGGGGGTGATGAATGCACACTGTGATTATACTAAAAGCTACCTTTGGATAGATCACATGGTATATGAATATATTTTAATAAAACTGCTTAATAAATTTTAAAAAACTCCTAATCGCAAGCTCATTTGGATGCAAAATATACTCTGAGTTTATGTGAAACTATTTATACTTCCTATATATATCCTATATATATTCCACTTAATGTAAATGCCTATTTTTTTAAAATGAAATATTAATACTCATCTAGAGTATTAAAATCCCCCTTTTACCTTTTTTAAAATCTGAAAAATTTGAAACTCTGAAACACAACTGGACTCAGGGGTTTCAGATAATAGCTTAAGGGTCTGTAGCATAAAAAGATTATTTTTTTGAGAATTAAGTGAAATAATAGACAGAAAAGCACAAAGAACAAGGCCTGAAACATTTACAGCTTTTCTATTTACCTTATTTTTTTTATCTTGGTAACTAATATCACACCATAATTCAGATGGCTTAAATGAAATTTCATAATTAAGTTATATAAATTAAAATCTTAAGAGTGGAACCTAGCTTTTAGCGCTAACTTTGAAATTTCTAGTGTGCAATATGGAACAGACTGACTGTATGTACTTAACTGCTCACTGACCAATTAAAAACAAGAACAGCCTCCCTGCCTAGATAAGCACCCCAGCTTCCCCACCTTTGCTCAGGCTGTGTCCACCCCATCAAAGCTCTTTGTTGTCAAAACCCTTCGCAAGGCCCATCTGAAATGGCACATCATCTTCTCAACAGCATCTTCTGGTGAATCCTGAAATATTTGTTAAGGCAAGTAAACGTCTTAAGCAGTGAGGACCACATCTTTCTCTTCTTTGTACTCTCTTCTGTGATACTTAGACAATATAGAGTTAGAGTAATAATGGCTAATATTTATTGAGTCCTTACTCTATGCCAGGCACTACGCTAAATGCTTTATATATACCATCTCATGAAATCATAACACTCCTAAAAGGTAAATATTATTTACATTTTATATGTAAGGAACTCACCCAAGGTTACATAAGTAGTAAGTCTGCAGAATCAGGATCTGTAGTCTATTTTTGCACTGTCTAAAATAAGGTAACCATTAGCTACATGTGGCTATTTAAATTTAAATAAAACTAAATTTAAAATTCTGTTCCTCTGTCACATAAGCCACATTTCAAGAGTTCAAAAGCCAGATAGCTACCCTACTGGAGAGTATAAATACAGAACATTTCCATCATTGAAGAAAATTCTATTGGACAGTGGTTGTAGATCCTAAGTTCATGTCCGTTATGATAACATTCAACAAATACTTGATGAAATAGGAGAGAATAACCTTAAGTAATCAGAATTTTGCTACATACTTTGAGTAGAAAGGCAAATTTTATAATAAGTATAATTCTTTATACTATAAGGAACCAGTCCTCAGTGTTGGAATATATTTAATTCAATACTCTAGCAGTTTTATGTATGTTCACAGAAATTATTTCAAGAAATCATAAAAAAATTTATTTTTTAAATAAGAAATGGTTAAAGTCCTCTGCCAAAGGAAGAAAGCACACTGATATATTTTTTTTGTCTTTCAATCAAAGGTTGGAACCCAAAGGATTTTCTGGTTAATTACCTGTTAACCAGAGAACACGATTAACAAGAAGAGAAGAGTCTACTACTTGAGATTTAACTGTATTTTTTTATAATTTGTTTCATGATGCCACCTTAATTTTAGTTTAATTTAAATTAGTAATGATAAAATGAATCTCCTCATTTCAATAATAATCCCCTTATTTTAATAATACTTCTGGGGTCGGATGTGGCTCAACTGGTTGGGCGTCCGTCTCCCATATGGAGGGACCCGGGTTCGATCCCCGGGACCTCCTGGTAAAAAAAAAAATAATAATAATAATAATAATACTTCTAAATATATATCCCAATCCTAACTCTGTGATTATGTGTTTTAATCCTGTCCACTGGTTTAAAAAAAAAGTATATTATAGCCATGTAATCTGGATTAATAATACAGATCTCAAAGTAATGACGTACCTTTTATGCTCTGTGAAGGGAGGGGAGTTTAGGTGAGCCAGTATATGTTAAGAGTAGAAAAAAGTAGCTATACCCAATAAAATTTACCTAAATTCTTTCAAAGGTACTGGGCTAAAAAAGGCACTGATATTTTCAGAAGTTTTGTTTTTTCTTTGATGGGGAAATTTGACCACCAGGGGTCAATTTGGAAACAAAGGCTTGGCTACAGATGATTTGTGAAACTATTAAAATTGTATGCAGAGTTGTGGGAACAGGTACATTTCTCTGGGGCAGGATTTTAGCTTTCAATTCTTAAAGGGGCAGGCATCCATGACCTAAAATAGGTAAGAAAGACTACTGAGTAGAAAAGGAATAGTACTATTAAGATTAAATAAAGAGAATTTAAAAGTCAAATAGAATTTTGCTTGCTTAGGTAATTTTTAATATTTAATATTTCAGGACTAATTTATTAAAGTTGTTTCAAGTCCAGCATTATACTTATAGCAAATATTCCTAAATACCTTTTAATTTTTTATTTTAATTTAACTTTTTAAAGTACTTTTGTCACATCAGGAAGATTTTTTAAATAACCTAAGGGAATGTAATTTATCAACATATTTTTTTAAAGAACCAAAGTCTCCCCAAAACTTAAAATCACATAGTAATGCTGTATTACAAAGCCTTTACTGGCAGAGCCTGTTTTTGGGATGGGTTTATTAACTCACATTTGCTATTTTGCATGAGTAATGTGGTCATCTTAAATTAAGGCCAATAAAACCAGTGTAATACATCATCACAGATATATGTAAAAAGTATAATATATATATTATATACACAGCAAGCACAGACCTGGCAAGAATGACTAACTGACAATTTTAACAAATGCTTTGAAGAATTCAAATACAACCTATGACATTAAAAAAAAAAAAAAACAGTCATAGGATAATGAAATAACCCCAGGGAAGATGACCCCACAGATAATAATTTCAAGTTCTCAGTGCCCATTTCAGTCTAGCCGTTCCTCCACCAATAAAGACCAATTGCTGTAAGCATAATGCTCGAATAGGAAACGGTTAGAAATCCTACCCTCACCAGCTCTTCCAGGCACCATAAGGTGTAGAACTTACTGCTAGGCAGGTTAGAGTAAGGCTAGTCAACATGATGAAGACAAAGAGTGGTACTTTACACTTCATAGGCAATAAAATGCTAATACTCTAGAGTTTAAGAAAATTCCAGACAATTAGTAACATGAAGGAGCAAACTAACTTTCTAGAAAAGGAGAATACCATAAAAATGTTTCAGAGGAACGGAGAATACCATAAAAATATTGGGACTGAAATCCCTGCAAAGAGATTCTGAATATAAAGTGTTATAAAGTTCCAGGACAAGCCACGTTCTGAATTTACCCACCCATCCTGGGCTTCTAACAACAGCAGAAAATAAGATAATGTAAGAGAAAAAGAAAACCACGATTTAAAATACATTAACAGGGAAGTGGAGTGGCTCAAGATGTTAGGCGCCTGCCTACCACATGGGAGGTCCCAGGTTCAGTTTCTAAAGAAGACGAGTAAGGCAGTGAGCTGATGCAACAAGGCAGCGAGCTGATGCAACAAGATGACACAACGAAGAGACACAAGGAGGAAAACACAATGAGACACAACAAACAGGGAGCAGAGGTGGCTCAAGCAATTAGATGCCTCCCTCCCACATAGGAGGTCCCAGGTTTGGTTCCCAGTGTGTGTCTCCTAAAAAGAAGACAAGCACACAACAAAGAGACACAGACAGAAGACAGGGAGTGTAAATAACGGAGGTGGGGGGAAGGGGGAAGATAAATTAAATAAATCTTTTAAAAAAGCTTAAGAACATTCTCATACAAAATTTTTTAAAAATACGTTAAAAAATTTCTTTCTAGATCACAGCTATGATACAGTACAGCTTAACATATACTAAGTAGATAGGCAAAACATTTTAAAAACGTCAATGACAACCACACTGCTATACCTCCTAAGCCAAAAAAGTTTCGTAAAACAATGTATTTTACATAAACCTGTAAGAATAAAACAGAAGACATTTTGTTCTCCAGAGAAACTGATAGGGACAACCCACGGAATAGGAGAAAATATCTGCAAATCATGTATCTGATGGTGAAGGTGTAGAGAAACAGTTACCTTCATACACTAATGGTGGGAATGTAAAATGACAGAGCCACTTTGGAAAACAGTATGCCAATTTCTAGTTACCATATGATCTAGCACATAGGTTTATATCAAGAGAAATGAAAACATGACCACACAAAATCTTATGCATGAATGTTCATAGCAGCATTATTTCTAATAGTCAAAAAAGAAGAAACAACCCAAATATCAACTGATAAATTGACAAATAAAATGTGTTATTATCCATACAATGGAGTATTTTTCCACAGAAGAAGAAATGAAGTACTGATGCATGCTACAACATGGATAAACCTTGAAAACATTATGCTAAGTTAAAGAAACCAGAACCAAAAGATCATATATTGTATGATTCCATTTATAGGAAATATCCAGAATAGACCAATCTATAGAAACAGTCGATTGATGGTTGCCTAGGGTTGGGGTCTTGCATGGGAAATGGGGAGTGATTGCAATGGGCATGGATTTAATTTTGGAGCAATGAAAATGTTCTAAAATTATTGTGGTATAATTCTCTTAATACCCTAAAAACCAATGAATTGTATACTTTAAAAATGAGTGAATTGTGCTCATTTTATGCAGCACATATACTGAAAATGAGTGAATTGTATGGTATATGAATTATATCTAAATGAAGTCATTTACAAAAAACAATTTGGGCTAGAGAATACAACAAATCTAATTATGAATCAAATAATTCTGTTCTTATCTAGCCCATCAGAGGTACAATTTTGTTAAAAAACGAAATATATAAATTAAAATAGCCGCCTCATGTAACTCATTCTACTCTGCCCAATAAAAACCCATACTTATTTTTTGCTACTTTTACCAAGCTATTCAAGATGTCTGCAATGACATTGAACAAAGGCACAGCACATGCACAGTCAGGAAGGAGCCTAGGCCTGTGCAATCTGGACCTTATCTTTACCAATCTGCCTTAACTCAGTCATCTACTCTCCAGGAATGCCCTGCAACCCTGGGTAGTTTTAAAGCAGCAATTTTAGGTTACAAAATGTAAATGGAGGTTTAACTTATTCTAATTCCTTATTGCCGTCAACTTAGGCCTCTTTCATTACTGTACTGGGTTATGGGTCCAAATTCCTAGGAATTATATTCAGTTCTGAGAAATGTCTGGATTTCTACTACCAGCAATGAAACAATGTTTGAAAGCAAAGAGTGTCGTGTGTAAGGCAACCAGGGTTAAGAATTTAAGAATGACCCTCCAATTCATTCTATATAAATTGGCCAGAGTAATATTTCATAAAAAATCAATTTGAACTTTGGATGAATTTTATGCTTTATTAATAAATATCAATAACATTTGTTTAAAAAAAAAACAAACAATTTGAACATGTTAGTCCTTATTGAAACCTAACAAGGGCTCCCTACTGATTTTAGGACAAAATTTAAATTCCTTGGCAGAGCATATAAGGCCAACCCCAAACTTCTCCAACCTCATCTCTTACTTCTCTTTCTCCAAGTAATTTGCCTGACTCTTCCTATCCTCACTGGGTCTTCTGGAACACACAATGCTTCTCTTTACCTACAACCTCTGGTCAAAGCTTCTCTGATGGTCCATTTTGTATCTCATAAATATCTGCCTACCTCACATCTCTTTTTCACACTGAGTTTGTGTTGCCCCACCATACTCAAATAACCTTAAAAATCATGAATGCAATTTTATTCATGCTTTAAAATAGCTTAAAAAAACAAAGAAAAGGGGGGAGGTGTCTTAATGGTCTCTTTATCCCAATTATTCATTGAAATTCCTGGCAAAAATAGACACTTAATAAATGTTTGTTGAATGAATAAATGAACAGGGGCATTCTGAGCTAAGCAGGATTCCAAAATGAGAAACAGAAATCAAAGGTGGCCCTGAAGTTTGGGACCTGAAGTATCTTGAAGAACAGTGGGTCCTTAAGAGAAAGGGGAGATTTGAGGAAGACTTGGTATGGGAAACGAAGAATAAACTGTATAACATGGATAAATGAAACCAAGGGGAAACATCCCCAAATTTATTTAGCTACCAAATACTTTTCTTCTTTCAAATATTTTGAGTTTTAATGTGGCACAAAAGGCACAATTAATAGTTGGGCCTAAACCATCCAGTCTTACTATCTGCTACCTAGAATAGGATTTTAGGTTCATTCCTCACACCAGTTTTCAACTTTATCATCTTAACTGTTAAACTTTCCTTACTTCCAAAATGTTATACTTCCAGTCCTTAACATTTACTACTTATAATACCTAGAAAAACAATCAGCAAAGGAGCAATGTAGATATTTATGTACCTTTTCATTAAAAAGCAATTTGTTAAAAGAGAGGAGGAGGACTCCTATTTCACACCTTATACAAAAATTAACTCAAAATGGATCAAAGACCTAAACATAAAAGAACCATAAAGCACCTAGAAGAAAATGTAGGAAAACATCTTCAACACCTGATGGTAGTTGGTGCATTCTTAAACCTTACAATAAAAGTATGAGCAACAAAAGAAAACATGGATAAAACGGGATCTCCTCAAACTTACATACTTTTGCGATTCAAAAGACTTGCCAAGAAGGTGAAAAGGCAGCCCACACTATGGGAGAAAATATTTGGAAACCACATATCTGATAAGGGTTTGATTTCCATTCTATATAAAGAGATCATACAACTCAACAATAAAAGAGCAAGCAATCCAATTTAAAAATGGGCAAAAGACTTAGACATCTCCCCAAAGAGGAAATACAAATGGACAAAAAGTACATGAAAAATTTCACTATCACTAGCTATTAGGGAAATGCAAATCAAAACAACACTGAGATATCATCTCACACTGCATAGAATGGCCATTACTTTTTTAAAAAACAAAACCAGAAAACTAAGTGCTGGAGAGGATGTGGAGAAATGGGAATACTTCTTCACTGTTGGTGGAACTGTAAAATAGTGCAGCCTCTGTGGAAGACAGTTTGGTGGTTCCTGAGGAAGCTAAATATAGAACTGCCATACGATCCAGCAATTCTTCTACTAGGAATATATCTAGAAGAACTGAAATCTGTGACACAAACAGACATCTGCACACTGATGTTCACAGCAGCGTTATACACAATTGCCAAAAGATGGAAACAACCAAAGTGTCCCTCAATCAACGAATAGATAAACAAAATGTGGTATATACACATGATGGAATACTATGCTGCAGTAAGAAGAAATGAAATTGGGACACATATGATAACATGGATGAATCTTGAAGACATTATGCTAAGTAAAATAAGCCAGACACAAAAGGACAAATATTACATGGTCTCACTAATATGAACTAAATATGAAGAATAAACACATTGAGTTAAAACCTAGAGGATAGGTTGGTTATCAGGAAATAAGAGGGGGGTTGTGAAGGAATACTGATGCTTAATATATGTAGAAGGTTTAATTAAACTGACTGTACAAGTGTGGAAATGGATAGAGTTGATGGTAACATTATAGTAAGTAGCAGCTGGTTTAAAAATGTGATTGTGGCTGAAAAGTGTAGTCTTGGGATGTAAATGTCAATTGAAAATAAAAGCTAGAGAATAATCTAGGGACTGAATAACACAGTGAACCCAGAGGTGGATGAGAGTTGTGGTTAATAGTATAAATGCAAGAATGTTCTGTGAACTAGAGCAGATGTACGTCACTATTGCAGGGTGGTGGTAATGTGGAGAAGCAAGGGAAAAATACAATTAAAGTAACCTATGGACTACAGTTAACAGCAATACTGTAATATTCTTGCGTTAATGCCAAACATGTACTGTATTAATAATAGAGGGGGATGGAAAAAATATGCCAAAAGTAAGTTATGGACAATAGTTAGTGGTAATAGTCTGATGGATATCTCATAATCTTTAACAGATGTTCCACAACAGTGTGATGTGTTGGTGAAGGGTTGTTGTGTGGGAATTCTACACATGTGCATGATTGTTTTGTAAGTTCAAAACTTTTGTAAAAAATATATATATATATTTTTAGAAAGCAATCTCTTCTGGCCCGGCTTAATAATAACATAATATAAACATTTAAAAAATATTGGCATATGAGATAAAGAAAAATAATGTATACCTAACAGTCTCAAAACTTTCAGGTGCTTGGGCACCAATGGAATATTCAGTGCTGCCCTGGGAACTATGAATAATAAAACCAATGAAGAAGAAGATAAAATGAAACAAAGCAGCTAATAATTTTTAAAATTTCATCTTAGATGTGTTTTGAATACATAGGATCAGACTCTTCAAGGATTCCTATTCCTTGCTTAAATACTATCCCATCAGACCAGACAGTACATTACTAATACATGCATGTTGAATCAGAAAAATGTCAGTCTTATACACAGATAAAAATCAAATTTTTTATCATTTTCTAATGGCTTTTTTGTTACCTCTTCTTTTAGTGCATGTTTCCTCTGTTCCAAACAGATTTCTTTAGCTCTCATCATCTGCAACGTCTCCTTAGAAACTGCATACTGGAGCTTTTCCATACGTTCAGCGGCTGCTGCCCAAGATGCTTTACCAAATTTCTTCTGATCCGCTCTCATTCGATCATATACAGCTATTAATAATAATTGTTTTTAAAAAAAGACATTAAGAAACAACTAAATACCAAAGAGTTTGAAAATCTTAAGATTTCACTGACCACACACACTCAAAGATAAATACACAAATTCTATCCCCATGATAAAGTACCTATAACATCTCTAAAATATATTTAACAATATTTTAGATTCTAATGTCTTCAGTAATAATTATAAATTTTCATATTCAGAAATAACTTTTCTGAAGATGAAATTGAGTTGCCAGATTTTTTTTCTAATGTATGAATGCTCTTTCATACGTCTAAGTGTTATTAACTTTCAAAAATTCTTAAAAACTTGATTCTGTGAAGATAAATACTCTCTACTGGATATGCTGGCTAAAATCAGAGTCATAACTATTTAAGTTTAATTAAAATTATTTAAGTCTATTTTCTCCATTTTATCGAGTCCTCCAAAAATACTGTAATGATGTGATATAGGGGGGAAAACCCTAGAGATATGAGATTTATTGTAAAATTACATTAGCATGGAACTCATTCTGAGAAGATTAGAGTTGGAGTAGTATAACCTAGTACCAAAGAAGATATAATCCTTCCCCGCAAAAAAAGGATTTTTCTAGTTTGTTACAATATAAGTATGGTTCAAAAGATAAATCTTGGCGGTCAAATAGCTAGTATCTTCCAGCTAAAGAAGTGTATCGCTAACAGTAATACAGATCACCCTAGGTCTTTATATAGTTAATGAATAACGATTATATGATTAACCCAACAATGCCAAACCATTTTGGAGCACTTTAATAAATTATAGACACACTTTAAATAATCATAAAGGAGGTAGACAATTTGAATAGTACCAGCTGTAATCTTTCAGTTAGTACATATTCACTATTAGTTTCTTTTACATGTTCAGGGATAAGTGATAAAATAATTTTGTATTCCTTCTATATACTAGTTATCTTTCCCAAGGAAGTACATCTTATCTCAACAACCTTTGCTTCACAATTTTATGGAATCTTTAAAATTATTTTACAATAATATACGCACATACTTAACAATTAAAACTGTACAAACATAACAAAAAATTGGAGTTCCTTACTCTCATCTTTCCCCCGCCCCCAGTGCTACTGCCCAAAGGCAACCAACTTTTAATCACTTCTGGTAGTTACATATATAGCTATTTCTTGATTTATCATCTTTTAAAAATGATCTATTGACTTCCTATTAGGACAGATGAAGAATTTGCTTATTAAGAATCTCTACTCCGAATATAGTTACATCATATCTTTTGTTTTTTCTGTGTTTTTCAGTAACCTTTAAATTCTAACATTGCAGGAGGTAACATTTTTAATTCATCACCTCTCCTTGAAACTCAATTTTAAGGTTTCCAGCAAATAATTAAAAATCTATTCATGTTACTTGAATATCAAATATGATTTTGTCATTTTTAATTTCTGTCCATCTTTTTATTTTTTTTTTTATTTTTTTATTTTTTTAAAGATTTTATTTATTTATTCATTTATCCCCCCCTTGCTGCTTGTGCTCGCTGGGTCAGCTAACCACGCCGTGCAGGCGGGCTTGCCCTCACCAGGAGGCCCCGGGAACCGAACCCGGGGCCTCCCATATGGTAAACGGGAGCCCTACTGATTGAGCCACAGCCGCTTCCCTGTCCATCTTTTTAAAAATTATATTATAGAATTAATGCAACCATAAAATCAATATAGTAGTGCACTATAGGAGAAAAACAGCAGGGGCTTTGGAGTTAGATAGCTTTGAATTAAATTCCCAGTTCCACCTATACCTGGGTATTACTTTTGGCGAGAAACCTAACGTCTTGGACTCAACTTCCTCGCTTGTAAAAAGCATAAGGAAATATAATGCCCAGTTGTAAGCACTGAGGGAATTGAATGAAAGAATGATGGGTATTTGATTGTCTGTCTTACTTCATAAGGTACCATTAATTCAGGAGATGGCCTGTTTTGTCTCATTTCTTTTCTCTCTCATACACACTCCCCAATCCCTCACATTTATATGATGCTACATTATTTTCAAAGCACTTTTCCACATGTTATCTCTACTTAGCTGCCCAATAATCCTACAGAATAGTCAAGGCATACATTATCAACATCTGTATAGATGTGAGAAATTGAGAGGTTCTGGTAAATCAAAGCTAGGTCATACACCTATAGTAGTAGAGCTAAAATTAGTACCCAATTATTTAAAGTCCTAGTCTAACTCCAACTACCATTTTTACTCAGGCCCTCTCTTGCTCCCCATTTCAAAACTGCATCTGAGGAGTAGTTCTCTTTCTTAACTCAGTCTCAGGTTGTCACCCACCACAAGGGTTAGTCAATATTCGTCTTCCAACATCTTTGAATGGAGCCTATTCATACATTTACTTGCTCACTTCACTTGGAATTCTTTTTAAACAGATCAGGAATATGAAAGTAATAAAATTATTTTATGAATGTGGAATGCTTGAGAGATCCCTAAAACAAATTATTCTCTCCTTTTGGTGACATGAATAAAGATTCTCGCTAAGGATGACCATTTAAATGATCAGAACATCAATTCTGCTACTACAGTAATGTTCTATGATCATTAGCATATGTAGAAAAAGTTCTGAAGTGACACATCCTGCTGTTAAATCTACAGTAAATAAAACTCAATATTCAAACATATATATACTTGTCAGAATAGGCCCATTTAAGTTTTTTTTTGTCGTTTTTTTTGTTGCTGTTGTTGTTTTTTAAAGTTCGGGAGTGATATATTAAAACCAGGTCCCTCGACACAAGGGTTTGTAAGAGAAAATAAAAAAATAAAAAATAAAAATAAATAAAAATAAAAAATCAGGTTACACCTGGTTTTGTATAGTCAAGGAAATAAAAGTAAAAGAAGGACCTGTTTTACTCCTCTTCTAAAAAGAGAAAGTAGAAAGTTACCTTCTGATTGGGAACATATAGGAGGACTATTACTCTCAACAGCATAAAGCCATAAAGAACTCTTCATTCTGTTTCTCCTGCATGGGAGGAGGGAAACAGATGCTCAGAAAAGAAAATTTAAAATTCAAACAAACTAAATATCTCTCCTTGTTTGGGCTCAAAGGTTTCTTGCTAGGATAAAGACACCAGAATTGAGATATAGAGAAGTCTAAAATGATTTTGATGTGAAGCATTTGGACCCCTAGAATGATGTTCATCACATAGAAAATTTGTTACCTGAAACTGGAATAGCAAAGAATAAATAAGAGCAAAAATCAAAATTGGTTTTTATATAATCATTAGAATTGACAAACTCTGAACTACATATGAAAATATCTAAAACACAGATTCATTGCAATTATGTAATAATTCATGGATACTAAAAAAGAGCTGACAGGTAAATATCAAAGTGGTTGATTCAGTATCAAAGTGGTGGATTAAAGAAATGTTTTTTTTATCATCCTACTATTCTAAATTTTCTTTAATGACCATAATATTTTTTTAACCACAATGTAGAGATTTTAGACATAGAGAAGAGTACATTTAGAAAGCAGATTCTAAACAAAGTAGAATAAAAAGTTTACAGTGGGGAAAGACATCTTTAAAAGTTGCTCAAATCACAATAGCCAAAGGGTGGAAGCAACCCAAATGTCCATCAACAGATGAATGGATAAACAAAATGTGGCATATATATACAATGGAATAGCACTCAGCCTTAAAAAGGAAAAAAGTTCTGATACAGGCGACCACGTGGATGAACCTAGAAGATATGTTGAGAGAAACATGTCAGACACAAAAAGCCAGATATTATATGATTCCACCTATATGAGATCGTTAGACTATGCAAATTCATAGAGACAGAAAGTAGATTGCAGGGGCAGGGGGTGATGGAATAAGGAGTTAATGATCAAGTGGTATAGGGTTTTTGTTTAGGATGATGGGAAAATTCTAGTAATGGATGGTGGTGAGGGTAGAACAACATTGTGAATGTGATTAATCTCACTGAATACTATGACTGGGAGTGACTGGGATGGGAAAGTTTATGTCAAATTCTGTCACCACAGTTAGAGAGAGGAAAAAAAAAAGTTGCTTAAAAGTACCATTATTTTTTAATATAAACTTGCTATCACTTTACAGTCACACCCTCTACCCTAACCAGAATCCCTGACATCTACTCATCAATTTCCCATCAGTATAGTATTATCTTCTCAAGAATATCATATTAATGGATCATGGGTGTGGAACATTTTGAGACTGGCTTCCCTCAGCGTAAAATCTGAGATTCATACAAGGTGTTATCTGTATCACTAGTGGGGTTTTTTGTTTGTTTGTTTTGTTTGTTTAGTTTGTTGTTGTTGTTTACGTATGTCCCGTTTTATTCCTAAGTAGTTATTTCATTATATGGATACACTACAATTTGTTTATCCATTCACCCACTGGAGGACATTTGAGTTGTTTAGACTTTTAGCTGTCATAAATAAAGCTTCAAAAATAAAGCTTCTCTGAACACCTGTATACAGGTTTGTTTTTGCTTTCGTTTTTTTTACCGGGAGGTCCCAGGGATCGAACCCAGGTCCCTCCATATGGGAGACAGATGCCCAACCATTTGAGCCACATCCATCCCCCAAGTATACAGATTTTTATATGAACAGAGTTTTCATTTTTCCAAGGTAAACACCCAAGAGTGATATTGCTGGGCCATATGGTAAGTTTATGTTTAACTTTATAAGAAACTACAAAATCACTTTCCAGAATGACTGTACAATCCTGCATTCCTACCAGCAATGTATGAGTTCCAATTCCTCTGCATCCTTACTAGCATCTGATATTCTCAGTATTTTTATTTTAGCCATTCTAATAGCTGTGCAGTTATCTATCTCACTAAAGTTTTAATTTGCGTTTTCCTAATGAATAATGATGTTGAACATTATTTTCACGTGATTACTCTCACGTCCTCTGGTGTACTGTCTTTTCAAGTCCTTTTCCCATTTTTTAATTGCATTGTTTTCTTACTATTGTGTTTTGAGAGTTCTTTCTTTATTCTGGATACAGGTCTTTTGTCAGCTACGTAAGATTGCAAATATTTTCTCTCAAATACTCCCTTTTCATTCTCTTGACTGTTTTTAATTATGATAAAATCCATTTTATCAACTTTTTCTTTTATAGTTTGTGATCTTTAAGACTTTGTTCTTTTATAGTTTGTATTTTTGGTGTCACTGCTAAGAACTCTGATGAAATCCAGGTCACAAAGATTTTCTTACATTTTTTCTTGAAGTTTTATATTTTCACATTTTACATTTAGATCTATGATCCATTTTTAGTTCAGCTTCATTTAAGGTGTGAAGTTTAGGTAGAGGTTCATTTTTCTGCATATGGATGGCTAAATTGTTCCAAAAGCATTTGTTGAAGGAAAAAAAAACTTTTTTCCATTGAATTGCTTTAATATAGATTGAATGGCCATATTCGTGTGAGTCTATTTCCGTCTCTCCATTTTCTTCCATTGGTCTATGTATCTATCTGTTCTTCAATACCACATTACCATGATTTGTTCTCTCAGAAGAGATCTCTGGTCCTGTTTTAGAGGAAGCACACTAACCCTTGTGCACAAACTGGAAGCATGTATGTCTGGCCCAATCTCTCTGGTGATATACTGAGGAACTCACTGTCCCCGAACTTGACCTACTGCCCTCCATGTAGAAGACCATTCACAAAGCTCTCCTACAGTTTTGCTGCCTAGAGATATACCAAGAAATATTCAGACAGATGGTTGTTAAGGGGACATCTGTAACTCTGTACATGGCAAAATTCCTAAGGCCACATGCACATGAGATCAGAGAGGCCCCTGAGCTTTGACCTGGAGCTATTCTCACACAACCAACCCATTGCATGGATAAGCTCTGAAGGAGAGCACTTGCGCATGCTGAGCTGCGAAGACTAGGAAAGGTATTTTCTTTATTTTTCTGTTGTTGTTGTTAGCTCCTGGCATTCAAGGAAAGCAGTCGTAACACTAACTGGATATGAGCTTAAGTAACAGATGCCTCAGAGTCTAACGTCCAGCGATAATATACTAAAATATCAAAATATCCAGGTTTCAACAAAAGATTATAGAACATACAAAGAAAGAAGAAGTGATGGCCCAGGCAAAGGAGAAGATTAAAGTGTTAAAAGCTATCAGTGAGGAGGATATGACCTGGGACACACCAGAAAAAGACTTTTTTAAAAAATGGTCCTAAATATGTTCAAAGAGCTGAAGAAAAACACGAACAAAGAACTCAAAGAAATCAGGAAAACAAAAGATGAACGCAAAGAGACTATCAAAAGAAAAATGGAAAATAAGAAAAAGAACCACACAGAGCTGAAGACCACAGTAACAGAAATTCAAAATTCCCTAAAGGCATTCAAACAGCAAATTAGGCTGGAAGAAGAAATAATGAGTGAACAAGGTAAATAATTGAAATCATCCAGTCTGAAGACAAGAAAGAAAAAAGAATGAAGAAAAGTGAATTGAACTGAGCTTGAAGAACCTGTGGGACACCATCAAGCATACCAATGTAAGTATGATGGGAGTCCCAGAAGAAGAGAGAAAAGGACAGAGTGAATATTCCAATAATGGCTGAAAACTTCCCAAATATAAAGAGAGACATGAATATACACATCCAGATGTTCAAAAAATTCCAACCAGGATAAACCCAAACAGATCCATATCGCATCGTTATAATCAAACTGTCAAATTCCAAAGATAGAATTCTGAAAGCTGCATGAAAGAAGCAACATTTCATGTACAAGGAAGCCTCGGTAAGATTTCTCACTGGAAACCATGCAGGCAAGAAGGCAGAGGAAAGACATGTAAAGTGCTGAAAGCAAAGAATTGCCAACCAAGAATTCTGTATCCGGCAAAGCTGTCTTTCAAAAATGAGGGAGGAATTAAGACATTCCCAGATAATCAAAAGCTGAGGGACTCTCACCACTAAACTGGTCCTACGAGAAATGGTATAACGAGTTCTGTAGGTTGAAAGGAAAGGGGACACTAGAAAATTAACTGAAGCCACATGAAGAAATAAAGATCTCCAGTGAGGGTAATACATGGGTAATTATAAATACTAGTACTATTGCGTTTTTTATTTGTAATTCCACTTTTTACTTCCTACAGGATTTAAAAGGCAAACGCATAATACATAATTATAAATCAATGGTTTTGGACTTATAATGTATAAATATGTAATTTGGGACAAGAACTACATAAAGAAGGGGGAACGGAGAGGTATAGGAACATAGTTTATGTATGATATTGAAGTTGTTAAGTTGGTATTTCAACAAATTAGACTTTTAGGATGTTAAATTTAAGATCCATGGTAATCACAAAGAAAAATATCAGAGAATATGTAAACTCTAGAGACAGAAATTAGAGGACAGGGAACCAGAGGAAGAGAAAGAGACAGTGGGAGTTATTGCAAAATGAGTGTAGAGTTTCAAAATGAGTAGGATTTCAATTTAAGGTAAAAGAAAAGTTCTACTAATGGATTGTGGTGGGAATAATGCAACATTGTGACTGTGATTAATCCCACTAAGTAAAACGGGATTGGGATTCCACTGATTAAGGTGGGTTTGGGGTAGGGATGGGAAGATTTCTGTGGTATATATGTTTCCACAATTTAAAAAAGAGAGCGTGAAACTAAAGTGAAAAAGACAATTAAATGTAATACATGACAAACTGGAGAGGATCTAAGAATGGAGGAGAAAAGACTCAAAAGGGCATTATTGGGACATAAGGAAAAACTGGAATATAGACTATAAGCTTTTTACCAATGTTACATTTCTTGAACTTGCTAACTGCATTTTAAGTGATTATATAAGTAAATATCCTTATTTGTAGGAAACGTACATGGAAGTACTATGTGTTCAAGGACTATGAACCTGCACTCAAATGTTCAGAAAATAGATAAATAAACAGATGATAGATAGGATGATACAGCAAAGATGGCAAAATGTTAAAATTGGTGGATATGGGTATGTGAGATAGTAAGGGTGTGGTGGAATTCTCCATATGGATTTATTATTTTCGTTTTTAATTTGTTTTATTTTTTGCAACTGTCCTGTAAGTCTGAAATTATTTCAAAATAAAAAGGTTAAAAAAAAAAAGATGGTTTTGAGAAAAAATTTGCATAATAAAATTAATGGAAACAACATAGAAGTAGATATTTGTAACAAATGAGAGAGTTAATATTTAACTATAATGTAAATATATGACAAAATGGAACTCTTATAGATCAATAAACTCCTCAATACAAAAATGGGTAAAAGATATTAACTGGGAAAAAAACGGATATGCAAATACCAATTATTACATGAAAAGAAAAAGGATCAACACTTGGTAATAAGCAAAGAAATGCAAAATTTAAAAACATGAAACTAGTTTTCACTTACTGAATTTTCTGTGTGTGATAATGCCAAATGTTCATGAGGAATCAAGGAACACACTCTCACAAAGGACTAGCATTCTGAAGTGATAAATTGCTTGAAGTGACTCTTTTAAGGAATTATGGATTTGCTAATGAATACCCTGAATGCTAAACTAAAGTAATGCCAAATAGATAGACCAACAGATGGAAAGATAGCATAATGAATACCAGTAATTTTAAACTACATATCAAGAAGCCATGGAAGTATTTCTGTGGATACCTAATGCAGTAGTTTGGCAGTTTGATATAGTTATGAATTCCAAAAACAGATATTGAATTATGCTTGTAAACTGCTCTGTTCATCTGGGCATGATTAAGTTATGATTGGGGCTTTGATTAGGCCACATCAGTAGGGCACTGAGCCCCACCCCTTGGTGGGTGGGGAATCAAAGATAAAAGACACGACAAAGACAGATTTGGAGTTTTGAGTTGGAATTTTTGATGTTGGAGTTCTGATGCGGAGTTTTAATGCTGGAGCCCAGGGAAGTAAACACACAGAGAAGCTTAGTCATGAGGAAGGAGAGAAGATCCCAGGAAAAGAGACAAGTGGTTCGCCTGATAGTTCACAGCTGGCCTTGTGGAGAGATGTAAAGCCTTGAGAGCCTCATAGTCTACAGCTGACCTTGTGGAGGAAACAGAGGAGCTGAGCCCGGAGAGAAATGCAGCCCTGGGAAGAGAGGAACCCAGGAAGCCCAAACTCTGGCAAACATTGGCAGCTGTCTTGCTCTAACACGTGGCAACAGACTTTGGTGAAGGAAGAAACTTATGCTTTATGGCCTGGTAACTGTAAGCTTCTACCCCAAATAAATACCCTTTTCTAAGTGCTAACAGATTTCTGGTAATTTGCATGAGCACCCCTTTGGCTGACTAATACACCTAGGGATGGAAGTTGGAGGGAAGGAGGTGGGAATGGTAAGGCCACCCTTAACCAGAGCAGCACCATTCTTCATGTTCCAAAATGTTGGGATGCTATAGAGGATTTCGTTTGAATAAAGTGTGTCGTTGCCTTTTTATTTTTAAAGTTTGAAATCTCTACTAGAATTCTTAGTAACACTGGAAATGTTTAGTGTAGCTGAAAGAAAACAGGCATAGATTTGTATGTATAACATATCCATCATTTTTAAAAAATTGAGCTATAGGTATACATATATGCCTAGAAAAGCCTGAAAGGATAATCCTTAATGTTTTAATAGTGGTCTTTTCTAACTGCTAGGTTATGAGTGATCGTTATATACTTTTCTGGATAACTTTTTTTTTTTTTTTTTTTTAAAGAAAACAACACTTTTTATTAATGTAAATATATTCATTGATCCCAGTATGTAAATTATTAAGTACCATGGGTGAGTATGGATAACTATTCTTAACAGAAAATATCTACCTCCTCATTTTCAAAAACACCTAACGAGGATAATTTTTCTGGTAAACTTACCTTTTTGTGCTTTAGCTGTTATTTCAAAATATTTGACAGTAAGATCTTGAATAGACAGCACAGCCATGTGAGCCTTCCGCTGCCAATCAGCATCTTCTTTTTGTAGACTCTCAATTCTTCGGGGACCCAAATAATCATTCTCCATGGAAATCTTTAGAGAAAAAAAAAGGAAAATTAAGTTCATTTCTTTCTTCATTCTTCAAACATTTACTGAATGTTTATGTGCCACCAGTCATTGTGCTTGGTGTGAAAACAAATGAAGAATAGTATTTGTTATTTCCTACTCTACAGTGGATCTTTGAGAAGCTATTAACTTACAAAACAAGTAAATTAACAATGATGTTGAAGATATCTGACAGAGAAATCTGTTTTTGATATATTATGTGAAAAAAAGCAAAGAAGTTTTCTCCCTTCCCCCTTCCTTCTTCCTTTTCTTTCTCCCCCACTTCCCCTTCTCCCTCTCCATCCACCTCCCTCACTATATATGTATGAGCAAAAGTTATATACCAAAAGGTTAAGACTATTTTGGATGCTGATATAATGAAAACTTTCCTCCTTTATGACAACAATGTTTCCTAGGTTAAGAATTATTTATTCCAAAAAAAAATTGATAAGTGACATTAAAGATGTGAGATGACTGAAACCTCAGATTTTAAAATCAAAAGTTTATAAAAATCAGTCCACGTGCACACTAAAAGAATGGATAAATTAACAACATAAAAATAGCTAGCTATTATTTACAAGAGCCACAACTAATACAAAAAGACAAAGGAAAATTAAAAATTAAAATAATGGGCAAGGATATATCAGGCAAATGCTAAAACAAAATTCACAGATGTGATGATATTAGTATCAAAGTTCCAAAACATTACACAGGTATATTTAACATGAAAGAAAAGTACAATCCAGCAAGTACAGATAGCAGCAACAGATCTTTGTGCTTCACCATCTATATATATAGAAAAGACAGTTAAAAATGAAACGATCAAATCCCCAGGGCATGTAACTGTGAATCTTGACATTCCATGGGTTGGGAGAGGGGGGTATCATGGGCCCTGGGGGGCTGGGGAGAAGGGAACAGTCAAGATCTAATGGGTTGTTTGGTGGTCATGGGGAAGGTTTTTCATTACCTTACAGTAATGGACACAGGACATGGTAAATATCATCAAAATTATTAAACTGTATCATCTAAATTGTAAAAAAAAAAAAAAAAAAAAAAGAAATGAGAAGTTAGGATAATGGAAAATAACATCATAGAGAAAAATGTGAACTCCCCCACAGCACACTTAAAAATCTACTAACGAAGTATCATCAAACTACTAAAAAATTTGTAATGAATTTCAAAGGAATACAGACCACATTTTCTAAACAATCCAGTAAACAGAAATTTAAAAAGTATAAAACTAAATAAAAATTTTAATCGTCTAGAAATTTAACACCCATAACCCTGAAGAAGGTAACATTAGATTTTAGTCTTGAAGCAACAATATATTGCTTCCTATGCAAAAAGGTAAGATCTTTTCCAGATATACAAGAAAATATATACAAGAACACTGAACATAGTGCCCAGCACACAGTGAGCAATTTATTAGCAGTGTTAATGGAGACAATGGCAAGGTGGAAAGAAGGGTCAAGAATGACAATGTTACTGGGAAAAAATACGTACATGGAAGAGCCATTTCCTCAAAAACGTAAACAAGGAGGAAGAGCAGATTTCTAAGGGAAGAAGACCAAGGTTTTAGTTTTAAATATGTTAAGTTTGACTCTGCAAAGATCATGGTCAGAGATATACAACTGGGTATCCTTGACACACAGAACACATTTAAAGTCATGAGAGTGAATGAAGTCACCTAAGTAAGTCATAAGAAAAAGGGTCATGACTGATTCCCGACGAATTCTAACACTCTTCAGTTGGATGAAAAAGAACCAGTAGAAACCAAGCCTGAGCACATGGAGAAACCAGTGTGGAAGCGTAGAATCACAAAAGCAACAAGATTCAAACACTGCTTAGATGACTAATGTTCATGAACCCCAAAGCATGAAAATCATTAAACTTAGCAACAACAGTTCTGGAGTAATGGTCACACTCCCTTTGCCTATTACCTCTCATCCCATCTTCAGAACTCTGCTCAATTTCTTGTTCATGGAAGCCTTCCCTGACTCTCCATTATAAACTCTTCAGAGCAACACATACACCTTTTTTTCCAGAACTTATCACAATCATACTTTACATAATTTTGTGAATTTGTAAATATTGACTGCTTCCCCCTTTGTAAGGTCCACGAGGGCAGAGATTGCATAGGTTTATTTGTTTTCCACTAGGCTCACTGCCTGGTATGAGAACTAGGCAATCTAAAATATTTTCTGAATGACTGAAATGAGTAAAAATGAAGAACAATGTTTGAAATGAATAAAAATCTCATATATATTTTCCTTAATGAGAGGAGAGAAATATAGACACATGCCTAAAGAGTCTTCTGAGAAATTTGATTATGTGAGGGAACAGAGAAAAAAGGGTAAAGCTAGAGTAGGACAGGGTTCAGGAAGAGTTTTTTTGTTTTTTAAATGGGAGATATACTACAGTAGGTTGAGTGGTGACCAGAGGTATTATTGGACAGTGGGAAAATCTGAAGATGCAAGAAAAAGAGCTAATTAAATTAGCAAGGTCCCAAAGAAGATGGGAAGAGAGGACCCAGAGGACTGGTGTAGGGATATGCTCTTGGTAAATAGAGGGACTTCCTCCACAGGAACAAAGAAAGGCACGTTTTGAATTTATCAGAAGAAGAATGAAGGAGCTCCTCTTTGATAATCTCCAATTTCCCCTATAAAGAAGGAGCCACGGTAAGACTAAGCTGGTGCAGATAAGAGAAGACATGAAATTGTTTTGGTTGGTGGGATGGAAAATCATTTAGAAAAACTCAGTAAGTAAATATTAAAAACAAGAGACTCCAGGACTAGTACGGTCATGGTGAAAGAGACACACAACTCTGCTGGTAGTATATGGAAAGTATTTTATAATAACCAAAGACATTCACTGCAATGATGTTTGAAATAAAGGAAAAAGCAGATCCTAAATAACAGCAGAGAAAGTTATGTATGATACATCCATAAAATACAATTCTATGCAATAACTAATAATGCTTATGAAGTTTATAACATAGGAAAATGCATATGCCAAATTACTAAGTGAGAAGAAGTCAAAATATAGATTTTTATAACTTCAATTACATAAAAGAATGTCAAGAAAAAAAAGACAAAATATATCAAAAATGCATTATTATTGACATCATCTTTTGATAGTGGTTTATTGGTTCCTGTTATAAAATCTTCTGTACTTTCCAAAATTTCTTCATTGAACATATATTTCTTTCATAATCATAAAAAGAAAAAATGCTTTCATCTCTTTTTACATTCACAAGCCATACCAACTAGACAGGCTGAATGCACATTATCTTGTTTCTAGGCAAGCAAACAATAAGCTCATGTTTGGACCAGCAAAAGGCAAAATTATGAGTTACCGCTTTTTCCCCCCATGTGCAGGGAAGGGAGGAGAAGTGGAGATACAATCAGAACCTAAATGCCTCCCTTGAAAACTGGGAAACAGAAATTACATGAGCTCTACTTCCAGGACTACAAAAACTGTGCCAAGCAAATAAAATTAAGCCAGGAATGGAGGCTTGGATTCTTGATATCCTATTCCCTACGTATCAGGACTAGAATTCTTTAATTCTCAGAAGATGATTGCTTTATCTCCAACTTCACATGGCAGGAATCAAACTTAAATGATGCTACTGGATATGGCAGATTTTTTCTCCTATTTAGACTTTCCCATGGCTAACATCTAGAAATAATTTAACTTGTATACTTTTAAAAAAGATCACTGTACTAGGTGCTTCGGAGGATACAAATATGAGTAAAATACTCCCCCCCCCCCCCAAGAAACTTACAATCTAATTGAGGGGAATGGGGACAGAGACATCTGCGATGAGGAAACCTGTCTTGAAATGAGAAGGTATTTACTAGCTGTGACAAATCACTGGAAATTCACTGCTCATTCAAAACAATGATGTAACACTAAGAATAGCAAGATATTCAGCTTAACAGAGAACACTGCCATTGAAAAAAGGAATAACAACAGAGCATGAAAAACTGTCATGACAGAGGTATGCCTAGGATACCATGGGGAGCACCAACTATGGAGAGGATGGCGTGCAAAGTCTGTACAGACTTTCTAGAGAGGATGATGAGTGAAAGGAATCTTGAAGAACAAGTAGTACTTTAACAAGGCAATGAAGATGGTGAAGAGTGTCTCTGAGTAAAAAGAATAAAGGTATTTTGAGAACTTGTAGAGAAGGAAGAGGTATTAAGGGGAAGAGAACAAATGTAATTGCTTAAATCAGGACAAACTTCATTGAGGTTCATAACTGCAGTGAGCTTTAAATGAGGGGTACAATTCTGAGAGATACATATGTGTATATGGGTAAAAGGTACTACCCAAGAAGCACACAAGAGTTAAGAATCAGCCTGAGCAAAAGCCTAAGATCAGTTTGTGATAAGGGACAGAGAACAGTCCAGCCTTGCCAAAGGTTAGATCAAACAGGTAAAAGTAATGGCAGCTAAGATTAGAATCGTAGGTTATGATCACTGTGAGGGAGGCCTTTCAATGTCAGGCTGAGGAGTTTGTGCTAAATGTGATAGGCAAGAGGAAACCACTGTGGGATTTATACACACTTCATCTTAGACTTAAGAATTCTAGAAGACTTGATACTACAATAAAATCATCAGTTTGTGCTTTCTTTTTTTAAATTTTAATTTTAGTAACATATACACAACATAAAGTTTCTCACAATATCCACATTCAGATATATACTTCAGAGGTGATAATTACATTCACAGTGTTGTGCTACCATCACCATCATCCATGACCACAACTTTTCCATTACTCCCAACAGAAATTCTATACCAATTAAGCTTTAACTGCCCCTTCCTTAGCCCTCCCCAGCCCCAGTAATTTGTATTCTAGTTTCTGACTCTATGAATTTGCTTATTCTAATTGTTTCATATCAGTGAGATCACACAATACTTGTCCTTTTTTCTCCAGCTTCTTTTACTCAAGATGAGGTCTTCAAGGTTCATCCATGTTGTTGCATGAATCAGAACCTCATTCCTTTTTCACAACTGCATAAGATTCCATTGTATGTATATATCACATACTGTTTATCCACTCATCTGTTGACATGAGTCAACACCTTCTGGCAATTGTGAATAATGCTGCTATAAGCATTGGTGTCCAAATATCTGTTTGAGGCCCTGCTTTCAATTCTTTTAAGTATACATCAATAAGTGAGCTTGCAGGATCATATGATAATTCTATACTTTCCAAGGAAATACCAAACTGTTTTCCACTGGCTGAACCACTTAACACAGCCACCAACATGAAAAAGTGTGCCTGTTTTTCCACATCCTCTCCAACACCTTTTTATTGTTGTTGTTGTTTTCAATAGTAGCCATTCTCATGGGGATATAGTGTTATCTCACTGTGGTTTTGATTTACATTTCCCTGATGACTAATGATGTTGATCATCACTTCAAGTGCTTTTTGGCCATTTATATATTTTCTTGGGAGAAATGCCTACGCAAGTCTTTTGACCACTTTTGACTAGGTTGTCTTTTAAATATATTTTTTACACATGAAGATGCATAAACAATAAGTGTATAGTAAAGATTGTGAATATAAAAATGAAAATACACAACATCATACAGGGGTCTCATACATCACCCTCCACAAACACTTTGCATTGTTGTGAAACGTTGTTACAAACTATGCTAGAGCATTGTCAAAATATTACTACTAACTACAGCTCCTATCTTACATTTGGTGTATTTTTCTGCCAACCCACCCTATTTTTTAAGAATGTATTTTTATTACAAAGGTTGTGAACTTGAAAAACAATCATACACATGTGAAGAATTCCCATACAAGACCCCTTCACTAACAAACCACACTGTGGTGGAACATTTGTTACAGATTGTGAGATAATATCATCAGACTATTACCACCAACCATGGTCCATAGCGTATTTGACACACTTTTTCCATACACCTCCATTAGCAACACAGTACATCTTTGGCATTGATGCAAGAATATTGTACTATTGTTGTTAACCACAGTCTACAGGTCACACCAATTATAGTTTGCCCACGCTTCTCCACATTCCACTACCCTGCAATAGTGGTGTACATCTGCTCTAGCTCACAAAAGGACACTTTTGCATTTGTACCCTCAACCACAATTCTCATCCACCTCTGGGTTCACTGTTTTATTCAGTCCCTAGGTTATTCTTTAGCTTTCTTTCATTTTACATTTACTTCTCCAGACAACACTTTTCTGTCACAATCCCATTTAAAAACCAGTTGGAACTCATTATAATGTGTTACCATCAACTCTATCCATTTCCACACTTTCACAGTCAAGTTAATTAAAACTTCCACATACATTAAGCATCAGTAGTTCTTAACCTTCCTCTTATCTCCTAATAACCTATACTCTAGGTTTTAACTTCATGTGTTTATTCTTTGTATTTAGTTCATATTAATGAGACCACACAATATTTGTCCTTTTATGTCTGGCTTACTTCGCTTAGTATAATGTCTTCAAGATTCATCCATGTTATCATGTGTGTCCCAATTTTATTTCTTCTTACTGCAGCATAGTATTCCACCATATGTACATACCACATTTTGTATATCCATTCATTGGTTGATGGACACTTGGGTTGTTTCCATCTTTTGCAATTGTGAATAAGGCCGCTATGAACATAGGTGTGCAGGTTCTGTTCATGTCAGCTTTTAGTAGTTCTGGATATATTCCTAGTAGAGGAATTATTGCTGGACCATATGGCTGTTCTATATTTAGCTTCCTGAGGAACCACCAAACTGTCTTCCACAGAAGCTGCACCATTTTACAATCCCACCAACAATGAAGGAGCGTTCCTATTTCTCCACATCCTCTCCAGCACTTATTGTTGTGTTTTTTTAATAATGGCCATTCTACGCAGTGTTAGATGATATCTCATTGTTGTTTTGATTTGCATTTCCCTAATATCTAGTGATACGGAACATTTTTTCATGTGCTTTTTAGACATTAGTATTTCCTCTTTGAAGAAATGTCTATTTAAATATTTTGCCCATTTTAAAAAATTGGATTGCTTGCTTTTTTATTGTTGAGTTATATGATCTCTTTATATAGAATGGAAATCAAACCCTTATCGGATATGTGGCTTCCAAATATTCTCTCCCATTGTGTAGGATGCCTTTTCACCTTCTTGATGAAATCCTTTGAATCACAGAAGTGTTTAAGTTTGAAGAGGTCCATTTATCCATGTTTTCTTTCGTTACTCATGCTTTCAGTTGTAATCTACCACCTATCACCAGGTTTTAAAGATGTTTCCCTACATTTTCTCCTAGGAGTTTTATGGTACTTGCTTTTTATTTATTTTTTTATGGTACTTGCTTTTATATTTAGGTCTTTGATCCTTTTTGCGTTAATTTTTGTATAAGGTGTGAGGCAGGGGTCTTCTTTCTTTCTTTTGGCTATGGTTATCGAGTTCTCCCAGCACCATTTATTAAATAGACTGCTCTGTCCCAGCTGGGTGGGTTTGACAGGCTTGCCAAAAGCCACTTGGCCATAGATGTGAGGTTTCTGAACCATCAATTTGGTTCCATTGGTCTATGTGTCTACCTTTATGCCAATACCATGGCTGCTTTTACCACTGTAGCTAGGTAATACGATTTAAAGTCTGAAAGTGAAGAGTCCGCCAACTTCACTTTTCTTTTTTAAGATGTTTCTGGCTATTCGGAGGCTCTTACCCTTCCAGATAAGTTTGATAATTGTGTCTTCCATTTGTTTAAAAAATGTTGGTGGAATTTTTATTGGGATTGCATTGAATCTGTATATCAAAATTTGGGTAGAATTGACATCTTAATGATATTTAGTCTTCCAACCCATAAGCATGGAATGTTCTTCCGATTTTTTAGGTCTTTTTAAAATTTCTTTTAGCAATGCATTATAGTTTTCTGAATACAAGTGCTTTACATCCTTGGTTAAGTTTATTCCTAAATATTTGATTCTTTTAGTTGCTATTGTAAATGCAATTTTTTTCCTGACTTCCTCCTCAGATTATGCATTACTAGTGTATAAAAAACACCACTGATTTTTGGGTATTGATCTTGTATCCTGACACTCTACCGAAATCGTTTATTAGCTCTAGCAGCTTTGCTGTAGATTTTTTGGGACTTTCTAAATATAGATCATATCATCTGTGAACAGTGAAAGTTTTACTTCTTCCTTTCCAATTTGGATGCCTTTTATTTCTTTTTCTTGCCTGACCGCTCTAGCTAGAACTTCTAGCACTATAATGAAAAACAATGGGCATCCTTGTCTTCTCCCCAATCTCAACGAGAAAGCTTTCAAGTCTCTCATCATTGAGTACAGTGTTAGCTGTGGGTTTTTCATATATGGCCTTTATCATGTTGAGAAAATTTCCTTCAATTCCTATCTTTGGTAATATTTTTATCAAGAAAGGATGGTGGGGAAGTGGATGTGGCTCAAGTGGTTGAGTTCCCGTTTACCATATGGGAGGCCCCGGGTTTGATTCCCGGGGCCTCCTGGTGAAGGCAAGCCAGCCCGTGCGGCACAGTGAGCTGACAGCCCACGTGGCACAGTGAGCTGATGCTGCAAGATGACACAACAAAGGGAGACAAGCAGACAAAGAAAAACTCACAGCAAATGGACACAGCAAGCACAAGCAACAAGGGTGGGATAAAAATAAAATAAATCTTAAGAAAAAAAAAAGGATGGTGTATTTTGTCAAATGCCTTTTCTGCATCAATCGACAAGATCATGTGATTTTTCTTCTTTGATTTATTAATGTGGTATATTGTGCTGATTGATTTTCTTGTGTTGAACCACCCTTGCATGCCTGGTATAAAATCCACTTGATCATGATGCATAATTCTTTTAATGTGTTGTTGGATTCGATAAGCAAGTATTGAGGATTTTTGCATTTGTATTCACTAGAGAAATGGGTCTCTAATTTTCTTTTTTTGTATTATCTTTATCTGGCTTTGGTAATAGGGTGGTATTGGCTTCACAGAATGAGTTTGGTAGCATTCCTTCTTGTTCAATTTTTTGGAAGAGCTTGAGTAGATTGGTATTAAATCTTCTTTGAATGCTTTGTAGAACTCATCTGTGAAACCGTCTGGTCCTGGGCTTTTCATTTGGGGAGCTGTTTGATGACTGTTTCGATCTCTTTACTTGTGATTGGTTTGTTGAGGTCTCCTAATTTCTTCTAGGGTCAGTGTAAGTTGTTTGTACATTCCCAGATATTTTTCCATTTCGTCTACATTGTCTAGTTTTTTGGCATAAAGTTGTTCATAATATCCTCTTATGATCTCTCTTATTTCTGTGGGGTCAGTAGTAATGCTCCCGCTTTCATTTTTGATTTCATTAATTTGCATCTTTTTTTTTCTTAGTCATTCTAGCTAAGGATTTGTCAATTTTGTTAATCTTTCTGAAGAACCAACTTTTGCTTTTTTCTCTTGCCTTTTTGTTCTCAGTTTCATTTATTTCTGCTCTGATCTTGTTATTTCATTCCTTCTAGTTGCTTTGGGATTAGTTTGCTATTCTTTTTTTTTTTTTTTAAATAAAAAAAAATTTAAAACCCTTGTGTCGAGGGCTGACTTTCAATATATCGCAGCGAGGGAGCTGCTCTGCTACATACGAAACCCCGACATTGCTATTCTTTTTTAAGTTCCTCCAGCTGTATAGTTAGGTCATTTATTTTAGCCTTTCTTCTTTTTTAATGTAAGCATTGAGGACTATAAATTTTTCTCTCAACACTGCCTTCGCTGCATCCCATAGGTTCTGATATGTTGTATGTCTCGAGATATTTATTGATTTCTCTTGAAATTTTTTCTTTGACCCACTGATTATTTAAGAATGTGTTGATTAGTCACACATTCTTAGTTGATATATATATATGAATTTTCCCTTTTTCTGGCCACTTGTTGATTTCCAACTTTATTCCATGATGATCAGAGAAAGTTGTATAATTTCGATTTTGTTGAATTTATTGAGATCTGCTTTGTGACCCAACATATGGTCTATCCTGGAAAAAGATACGTGAGCACTTGAAAAGAATGTATATCCTGCTGTTTTGGGGTGCAATGTTCTGTATATGTCTACTAGGTTTAGTCCATTTATCATATTCAAGCTCTGTTTCTTTATTGATCCTTTACCCAGATGTTCTGTCCAATACTGAGAGTGGTGTATTGAAGTCTCCAACTCTTACTGTATAGATGTCTATTTCTCCCTTCAGTTTTGCCAGTGTTTGCCTAATGTATCTTGGGGCATCCTAGTTAGATGCATATACATTTATGACTATTATTTTTTCCTGGCGAATCATCTCTTTTATTAATATGTAATGTCCTTCTTTGTCTCTAATAATAGTTTTGCTTTTAAAGTCTATATCATCTGATATAAGCATAGTTACCCCAGTTTTTGTGTGTGTGTTTTTTTTTTGTTTTTTTGTTTTTTTTTTTTGGTTACTGCATGCACGGAGTATCTTTTTCCAACCTTTCATTTTCATCTACTGGTATCCTTTGGTCTTGGGTGAGTCTCTTGAAAACAGCATATTTTCTTATCCATTCCGCCAGTCTGTGTCTTTTGGGGAGTTTAATCCATTAACATTCAATGTTATTACTGTAAAGGCAGCTCTTATTTCATCCATTTTGATCTTTACGTTTTATCTGTCATTTTATTTTTGACACTTTTAATTACTGTTACTGATACAGTCATCATTTCTAGACTCTCTTCCAAGCTTCTCTCTCTGGTCTTTTCTTTTCAGGCTGTAACACTCCCTTTAGTATTTCCTGCAAAGCTGGTCTTTTTGTTATAAACTCTCCCAGTTTCTGTTTATCTGTGAACATTCTAATCTCGCCCTCATTTTAGAAAGATAATCTTTCCGGATATAAAATTCTTGGTTGGCAGTTTTTCTCTTGCAGTATCTTTAATATATCATATCACTGCCTTCTTGCCTTCATGGTTTCTGATGAGAAATCGGCACTTAATCTTATTGAGTATCCCTTATATGTTATGCCTTGCTTTTCTCTTGCTGCTCTCAGAATTCTCTCTTTGTCTTTCACATTTGACATTCTGATTAGTATGTGTCTCGCATTTGGTCAATTCAGATTTATTTGGATGGGAGTACGTCATGCTTCTTGGACTCAGATATCAATGTCCTTCAATAGGGTTGGGAAATTTTCCACCATTATTTCTTCAAATATTCCTTCTGCCTCTTTTCCCTTCTCTTCTCCTTCTGGGACACCCATGACACATGTTTGCATGTCTCTTGCTGTCGTTTAGTTCCCTAAGACCCTGTTCAATTTTTTCCATTCTTTTCTTCATCTGTTCTTTTGTATGTTTGCTTTCAGAGGCCATGTGTTCAAGCTCACCGATCCTTTCTTCTGCTTCCTCAAATCTGCTGTTATGGAACAGCTACCATTATGTTTACTAAAATGAGTATAGTGACCAGTTGAAATAAATAATTGCATGTTCGACATTAAAGGTAACCAAATAACACCTGAAAAGGGTTAACTTCTGTAAAGATGATGATACTCTATATATCAAAACCACATGTGACTTCAAGATCTCTAAGTGAGAAGACAAAATTGCTTTTTATTTTGATCTTTTTTGAAGTTTAAAATTTTTCTGATGATGAGCTTAAACTCATGTGCACTGTGTGATTTACATTAATTTTGTCATATAAGGCAGTGTTTACAGAAGGAAGGAAATGGTATTCACACTGAAAGGAATAATCTATTTTATATCATCCCATGATAATGAAACAATGAGATTTTACTGTTCAAGGAAAGCTGTACAATCTTCAGGTACTACAACCTTTAGTCTTCATTGAATAATTCACAGACCTCATTCAGTGATTCTTAAGAAAAGTTTATCTGGAAAGGAAGAAAGAGGACAGGTACCTGCATTTCCATTACAGATTGGGTATCATGACTATAAAGGACTTTTTTTTACAACATTATTAAATATATTACCAAATCTAAAATAAAAAATAAAAAAATAGAAAATCTGCTGCTATATGCTTTCAGTGTATTTTTAGTTTCATTTATTGCACCTTTCATTCCCATAAGGTCTACTATTTTTCTACGTATGCTTTCAAATTCTTCTTCGTGCTCCCCCAGTGTTTTAATATGCTTCATCTCTTTAGCCATTTCATTGAATTTATTGAAATTATTATTTAGCCATCTCATTGAATTAAGGAGAACTGTTTGAACATCTATGATTAGTTTGTCTCAACTCCTTTAAGTCATCTGCAGGCTTATCTTGTTCCTTTAACTGGGCCATATCTTCCTGTTTCTTGGTATGGACTGTAGTTTTTTTATTGGTGTTTTCACATCTGGCTAGCTAGATGTATATATTCTGGGTGCAGTTTCTCCCTTTAGTTTAGGGCTTTCTTGTCTTTTCTCCCTTGCTCGTTGGGTAGTAGGAGCCAAGGATGTAGCTGGTGCTGTAAGCTATGGAGGCTGAATCTGCCCACATTGCTCCAGTAATTGAAGAAGCTTCTCCCACCTTTCTCCTCTGTGAGGGGTAGGAACAGAGCTGCAGCCATGTATAATAATCCAAGTTGGGCAGGACAAGACTGTCCGTAGTTGCCTGGAGAGACTGATGAAGCTTCACACCCCTTCCTCCCCTACCTTGGGTGGGGATGGAGCTATAGTTGTGGGCAGCAATCTATGCCGTGTGGGTCCAAAATGACCACAGGTGCCCAGGTAAATTGACGTAGCACCAGATCCCCTCCCTGCTGGGGGTGGAAATGGACCCTCTGGAGTGGCCAACAATCTAATCCATGTGGGCCAAATATGCCTGCAGTTGTCCTGAGATGCTGAGGGAGTACTGTCCCTTCTGCCCTTTAGGGGGTGGGAACATAACCAACAATGCCCACAGTTCAGTCCCTGTAGGCTGAAAATACCTGCCGTTGCCCTGAGAAGCTGAGGAAGCACCAGCCCCCTCCTATCCTACTGGGTGGTGCGGGTGGTTCTACGGGCGCCCAACAGTTCAGTCCCTTTAGGCCGAGAATACCTGCCACTGCCCGGAGAGACTGCAGAGACACCAGACCCCTCCTATCCTATTGGGGATGGAGGTGGACCCATAGGCATCCAACAGTCCAGTCCATGCAGGTTGAAAGTGTCTGCCATTGCCCAGAAAGACTGTGGAAACATCAGCCTCCTCCTTTCCTAATGGGGGGTGAGGGTGGATCCACAAGTATCCAGCAGTCCAGGCTGTGTGGGCCAAGAGAGGCTGGGCAAACACAGTCTGTCTCTTGTCCTATTGGGGATGGGGTGGAACCACAGGTGCCCAATGGTCGGGTTTGTGCAGGCCAAAAGCACCTTCGGTTGCCCTGAGAAGCTGAGGGAACACCAGTGCCCTCCTATTCTATGGGAGGACAGAGGTGGAGATGGACTCGAAGGCACTCAACCAACTAGTTTGCATGGGCTGAAAACTCCTGCCATTGCCCGGAGGCTGAGGATACCCAGCTCCTCTCCTACCCTATTGGGGTGCGGGCATGTAGCCCCAGGTGTCCGACTATTCAGTCTGTGCCAGCAGAGAGCACTTGCAGTTGCCTGGACAGCCTGGTGCAGGTCCCACCAGCTTCATCTCTGCTGGAGGTGGGGCTGGAGTCTAGGCTAGAGCTGCAGTCCAATCTTGGTGGAAAGAAACCAGTCCCTAACACCTCACTGGATGTTCAGTCAGCCAGGCTTCCCCTCGTGCCAGAGGCAGAGTCAAAATGGCGGCTACTGGACTCTTTCCAACTTGGACAGGCTCAAACTCTAGCTATTTCTAGGATTATACTTTAGCCCGCTGAATTTACTAATCAGTAACTGCAGTCAGTGCCAAACTGTGTCTTCTCCTCGCCATGTTTTGGGAAATGGAGCTTGTGCCACAGGCACCAACCCCCGCAGCATGGAGGGCTCTACTCACAAATCTTCTCTCAGATAGGCAGTCTCCTCCTTCCATACTTTCAAGGATGTTGCAGGATACTCTTCTGGTCTCCTGGATCCCCCAAACAGGTGCTTTAGATAGCTCTGGGTGATTACTAACTTCTTTTTAGCACGAGTTGACTAAAAAGAACAACTTGTTAAGGAACAACTTACTCTGCCACCATCTTGGCTTCCCCTTGCCCAGTTGTTCGTCTTTTTGTTGTTCAGTTTTAGGATTTCTTTATAAATTCTGGATATTAAACCCTTATCAGTTATGTGATTTCCAATTATTTTCTCCCATTCTTTAGGCCATCTTTTTACTTTCATGATGAAGTCCTTTAATGCACAAGTTTTACATTTTGATGAGGACCCAATTATTTTTTCTTTTGCTGCTCGTGCTTTTGATGTAAGTTCTAAGAAAACATTGCCTAACACAAAGTCCTAAAGATGCTTCCTTACCTTTTCTTCTAGGAATTTTATAGCACTGAATCTTTTTTTTTTTTTTTACCAGGAGGTCCCAGGGATCGAACCTGGGTCCCTCCATATGGGAGACGGACGCCCAACCAGTTGAGCCACATCCGACCCCAGCACTGATTCTTATGTTTAGGTCTTTCATTCATTTTGAGGTAAATTTTATATAGTGTGAGATAGGGGATCTCCTTCAATTCTTTTGCATATGGATACCCAGTTCACCCAGCACCACTTGATAAAAGCACTATTCTTTCCCAACTGAGTGGATTTGGCATCCCTGTCAAAAATTAATTGGCCTTCATAGAACATTAATAATATATTATTATATACTACTGTACATATTTTTGCTTTGGTTGTATGTTTGCCTGATATTATCTTGAACCAATAACATACATTTGATCAGTTTCAAAGAAAAAACAGTATTATATATGCAATATTACCAAAAAAAGTAAATATACTAAAGTGAAAGAAACTAGACAAAAGGTACTACATGTTTGACTCCATCTCTACAAAATATAATACAAACAAATTAGAAAGAAGGAAACAGAATAGCAGCTATGTATGGCAGGGGAAGCAGAGAGATTGAGAGGTGATTATTAGCGGGTAGAGCTTTTTTTTTGGCTTGTTTTTTTTTTTGTTTATTATTATTATTATTGGAATAATGAAAAGACGCTAATAATGACTGAAATGATGAATACACAACTATGTGATTATACCAAATACCACTGATTGTACACTCTGGGTGGATTGTATGCTTTATTAATATGTATCAATAGATTTTTTTTTTTTTTTTTTTAAAGAAAAAAATCGGGAAAAAATCAACTGGTCACAGATTTGAGGTTCTAATTTATGAACTCTCAATTCAATTCCAATGGTTTATATATTGTATTAGTCAGCCAAAGGGGTGCTGATGCAAAATACCAGAAATCTGTTGGTCTTTATAAAGATTTGGGGTAGAAGCTTACAGTTACCAGGCCATAAAGCTTTAAGTTACTTCCTTCACCAAAGTCTGTTGCCACATGTTGGAGCAAAACAGCTGCCAACGTTTGCCAGGGTTCAGGCTTCCTGGGTTCCTCTCTTCCCGGGGCTTGCCTCTCTCTGGGCTCAGCTCCTCTGCTTCCTCCACAAGCTCAGCTGTAGACTATGAGGTTCTCTAGGCTTTGCCTCTCTCCACAAGGCCAGCTGTGAACTGCCAGGCAAATAGCTCGTCTCTTTTCCCGGAGCCTTCTCTCCTTCCTCACAACCAAGTTCCTCCGTGTGCTTACTCCCCTGGGCTCCAGCATTAACACTCAGCATCATAACTCCAACATCAAAACTCCAAGTTGAAAACTCCAACTCTGTCCTTTGCCATGTCTTTTATGTTTGAGACCCCACCCACCAAGGGGCGAGGTTCAACATCCTACTGACATGGCCCAATGAAAGCCCCAATCATAACTTAATCACGCCCAGATGAACGGACCAGTTTACAAGCAAAATCCAATACCTATTTTTGGAATTCAAAACTATATCAAGCTGCCAAACTGCTACATATATCTATCCTTGTGCCAGTATTTTCACCACTGTGGCTTTGTAGTAAGTTTCAAACTCAGGAAGTCTGAGCTTCCCAACTAGGTTCTCCTTTTTCATGATGGTTTTGACTGTTCAGGCCCTTTACCCTTTCAAATAAATTTGATAATTGGCTTTTTCATTTCTGAAAGAAGGATGTTGGAAATTTGATTGGGATTGCAATGAGTCTCTCTCTAAACTGCTTTGGGGAGAATTGACATCTTAACAATATTTAGTCTTCCAATCCATGAGTATGGGACATCCTTCCATTTATTCAGGTCTTTGATTTCTTTGAGCAATGTTTTATAGTTTTCTTTCCTTTACATATTCGGTTCAATTTACTCAATAGATATTTGATTCTTTCAGTTGCAACTGTAAATGGAATTTTTTATTAATTTCAATCACAGATTATTTCATTGCCAGTGTATAAAAACAGTACTGATTTTCAAGTGTTGATCTTGTATCCTACCACTTTGTTGAATTTATTTATTAGCTCTAGTAGTTTTGTTTTTCAGGACTTTCTATCATGACAACTTCAAAAAGCTAGAACTTCCAGTACATGTTGAGTAACAGTCATGACAGTGGGCATCCTTGTCTTGTTCTTGATCTTGGAGGGATACCTTTCAGTCTTTCACAATTGAATAAGGATGTTAGTTTTGGGTTTTTTATATGACCTTTATCATGTTGAGGCATTTAGCTCTACTCCTAATTTTCTAAGTACTTTTTAATGAGAAAGGATGCTGGATTTTGTCAAATGCCTTTTCTGTGTCAACTAAGATGATCATGTGTTTCTTCCCCTTTGTTTTTGTGAATATGGTCTGTTGTGGTTTGCACCTGCTGTATCTGTTCATCTTCCTTGTTTCTTTAGGAGGCACCCTGATCTGAATCGGGACCTCTGATGTGGGAGGGAGGTGCCCAATAGCTGAGCCACCTCAGCTTCCTGCTTTGTTGTGTCTCTTATTACGTTTTTCCTCCCTGCATCTTTTGTTGCATCATCTTGGCATATAGGCTTGCCATACCTGCCCATCACATCAGCTCACTGTCTTCTTTAGGAGGCACCAGGAACCTCTGCTCCCTGCTTTGTTGTGTCTCTCATTTTGTTTTTTCTTCTTGTGTCTCTTGTTGTGTCACAGTTTGCCGCACCTGCCAGTCATACCAGCTCGCTTTCTTCTTTAGGTGGCACCAGGATCCAAACCAGGGACCTCAAGTGGTAGGCGGGAGCCCAATCACCTGAGCCACATCCGTTTCCCATAATTGATTTTCTTATGTTGAACCACTCTTGCAAACCTGGGGTAAATCCCACTTGATCATGGTGTATAATTCCTTCAATGTGCTGTTGGATTCAATCTGCTAGTATTTTGTTGGGGATTTTTGCAGCCACATTCATAAAGGATATTGGTCTGTAATTTTCTTGAAATACAGTATCTTTATCTGGCTTTGATATGAAACTGATATTGGCCTCAAAGAATGAGTTTGAGAATGTTCCCTCCAACTAAATTTCTTAGAAGAGTTTGAGCAGGGCTGGTGTTAATTCTTCTGAGAATGTTTGGTAGAATTCACCTGTGAAGCCATCTAAGCCCTGGGCTTTTCTTTTTTTTGGGAGGTTTTTTATTCCTGATTCAATCTCTTATAATTAGTCTGATGAGATCTAGTTCTACTACAGTCGGTGTAGGTTGTATGTTTCAATGAATTTGTCTGCCTTTCACAAAGTTTTGTCAGTTTTTATTTTTTCAAAGAACCAATTTTTGGTTTTGTTAATTCTTTCTACTGTTTTTTATTCTCCATTTCATTTCTTTCAGCTCTCATCTTTCCTTCCGTTTTGTTTTGTTTGTTTTTTTTTTGGGGGGGGGGGTTAGTTTGCTGTTCTTTTTACAGTTACTCCAGGTGTGGGATTAGGTCTTTGATTTAAGCTCTTTCTTCTTTTTTAATGTAAGCATTTAGGGCTATAAATTTCCCTGAGCACTACCTTCGCTGCATCCCATAAGTTTTGTTTGTTTATTAAACATTTTAAAATAGAATAAACAAATTAGGAAGGTAAGAGGAAAGGAAACACTAACTGGATCATGCTTAAGTAAGGAAAGTTGGCTAATGACATGATTTAAAGACTATTAGTAAAGAATCAAAAAGAACATAGAAAAATAAAAGGAGATTTAAGGTACTGAGTGATACTTAAAAAGAGAAATGAGGCAGATTTCTGCATTTTGTTAATGTTTATAAAAAAGGCTCCATCATAAAACTGATCTGTAAAATTATTTTTAAAATGCAATATAACACAAAATGAACTTAGCAAATTTCAGTAAATTCTGTTATAAATTACCAAAATTTTATAAACAAATCCCCCCTAACTTGCATTTTGTTTAAAGTAATAACTTTATATCATAGAAATAAATTTCAAGTATGAAAAGTGCATTGTTGCAATAATACCTCTTTCCAAATCCAAATTTCTTGGTTTATAATAAAACTGTAAGGGGGGCGGGGGGCGGGGAGAAAAACCACTAGTGCTATCTATTGCAGAAGTCCAACATCTTAAAATGTTGCTCAACAAGTTGCAGAGAGACAAATCTGGAAGCAACATATAACTACTTGTGTTTTTACCTTTTTACATTATTTATTGTCTGTATTTTCTCCTTCCAAACAGAAATCACACCTTCTATAATGCTGCTCTTGAGTAAGCCATTCTGTGCTGTTGCCACTTGCATGTTTCCAAAATCATCATTTTCTTCAAGTGCCCATATCAAACTCCCTTTGGTACCAGAATGTTCAGATAATGATCTATCTGTAGTGGTGACATTATTTGTATTGTTAATTTTGCTAGGTAGATGGCTTCATATTCCTGAAGTTGATGGACAAATCCAGCATTAGGATTAATACAAAATCTTTCTTGAACATAAGCAAATGTATTTCTGCACTTCATTCCAAATGTTTCCATAATGCACAAAGGCAGTACTCCTGAAGATCCCTGCATTTCCAAGGACAAGAACTTTTCTTCCAGTTTGGAAGATCCCATCAATAAACTTTTTAGTCGTGGGGAAAAAAACTTATCATATTTTCAACTGATTATCTGCAATATCCAAGACTAAATAGCTAAATAATTGCTGAAAGTTTGGTTTAATAAAGTTTGCTTCAATATTTTGTCTTATGCATATTTTATGGGTTATTCCATGTTTCTGTAGTATAGGTAGCTTGCTTTTCATAGCAGAGGATTATGGGCCTAAACATCTCTCATCTCATAGGATAGGTCCACTCCTTGGAATCTTCTTTGCACTGTGGGAGGGTGAGGAATTCCAGCTTCATGTCCTCCAAGTTCCTAGCCTGTGGTCTGGTGGATGAGGAAGGAGGACAAGTTACCTGGTGGACCCTGGGCTCAGGCAGTGGCGGCACAATGGGGAACCGGTGGACTGGAGGAATGGTGGGGCGGATAGGAGGTTTACAACTAACACAGGCAAATTATAGGATCCTGGTGACAGCAACAGCTTGAAAGAGGAGAGTTGGGTGGCTCGTTCCCAGCCACCATGCTGCTGCTGTCTCCCTCCCCCAATCTCTCCATACCTTCAGGCCGCTAGGCTCTCTCTTAAGTTTTGTTTTGTTTTTTTTTAAACCAATTTCATTGGTACATATTAATAAGGTACAATATACCCAAATTTCCCTTAAGTTTTGATATAACATGTTCTCTTTTTCATTCATCTCAAGATATTTACTGATTTCCCTTGTGATTTCTTCTTCGACCCATTGATTAAGAGTACATTTTATTTAACTTCCATATATTTGTGGATTTTCCAGTTCTCTACCTGTTACTGATTTCAGCATCATTCCATTTTGTCAGAGGAAATGTTTTGTATAATATCAATCTTTTTAAATTTACTGAGACTTGTTTTGTGACCTAACCTGTGGTATATCTTAGAGAATGATCCTCGTGCACTTGAGAAGACTGTGTATTCTGCTGTTTGGGGATGAAATTTTCTATATAGGTCTATTAGGTCTAGCTCATTTATCCTATTATTTAAGTTCTCTGTTTCCTTATTGACTTTCTTCCCAGACATTCTATATATTGATGAAAGTGGTATATGGAAGTCTCTAACTATTACTGTAGAGGTGTCTATTTTGCCCTTCAGTTTTGCCAGTGTTTGTCTCATGTATTTTGGGGCACTGTGGTTAGATCCCTCTTCTAAGCTTAAATTTCCATAATTCCAGCCTCTTCCTTTGTTTCTCCAATCCCAAGAGTGGTAGTTCGTTTGTGTGTGTGTGTTTTGCAGTTGTTTCTTCCCAGATACATTATTACCCTCATTGCCTTTTTAGTTATACAGTTAACCACTTCATACCTAGTTAACAATTATTTAGATAACAATTCTTTATATTAAATTATCTGATCAAATAACTGGTTTTGTTTTCTGATCAGACCCCAACAGATACAACCATGAAATAGAAATTCAATAAAATGAGCACAGTAGTGTTCAAAGTTCAAAAATCTTAACTCAGAACATTGAAATAGAAATCTTTCCAATTGCATGGTTAAACACTGCATCTTTTATTTATCAACAGAAAAAAAAAAAAAAAACTGAAGTGAAAAAACTTTTGGAGAGAGAAAGTTAAAAAATCCTGTGGTAGTTATGTGAGGATTACATTGGTTGGCTGGATCATGTGCTAAAAACAATGACACTTCTGTTTTCCATCTCAGGGATAGAAAGAAAACAGTGTCTGTTTTTAACCTGGAAAAAAGTGTGTGTCAGTTTAGGCAGCTAGGATAGTGAGACTAGTTTATAAATATGAAATTTTTTTATATTATATTATATATTATATTATATTATAAAATGTATCACTTGCTTGGATACTGGATTATAGAACTTAAAATTTACAATGTTATTCCTGTCTATTTTGGGACTGGGGTGGTGGGGGGACAAACTCAGATTCTTCGGTGAAACAAATGCCAAGAGCAATTTATGAATATACAATAGAATGACATAAATCAGGCATCTACTCATTCATTTTTTTTATATCAAAACAAATATTTATTGAGAGCTTTTTGTATGTCAGGCAGGAGGGTGAAATGCTGCATATTTTTAAAGAGGGTAATAGAAATCTAAAGGCAAGAAAATTAGAAAAAGTTCAAGTAAGAGATCAGTACCTTAATTCACAGTGGTGGCACTATGTTGTTCACAGTATACATACAATAGCATACAGTGCCACAATGGTGTAAAGACTGCACCCTGCAAAAAAAGACCCAACCAAGGGGGTGGAGTAGGGGGTTCCATTTCACACAAAGGCACTTATAGACTTGCCTTGACCCTGGTGGTAGCGATGGGAGAAATAGGAGACAATTGTCAAAGTGAGGTGACTGTCTACAAGATAAAGGGAAGAATTAAGAATACCTCCCAGTTTCTAGCTTGTTCGCTTTCAGCCAAATCTTTAGAGAAGTTGGACAATCTTAGTTTGAAGTGCTTGATCCAAGAAGATGAGTAGGCCAACTCACTAACTGACCCTAACCCATTAAGATACAGGGCTTAAAAATCTAGAAAGGATCATATAGCTGAACTATCTCATTTTATGGATGTAAAAACCAAAGTCCAGAGAGGTTGTAACCTGGAGTTCAGTATGCTAAAACTCCTCCTGTTTCAAGTCCTATTTTATTAGACTAGTGGTGCTCAAACTTTAGTGTGCATAAGCTCTTAGAAGGCTTGTTAAAACAAACATGGTTGAGCCCCACCCCCAGAGTTTATGAGGTGAGACCTAAAAATATGTATTTCTAATAAGATCATTCAGGTCACCTTTGTCTAATTAACTGGCCATATAACTAGACTCTATTCTGTTCTGTTGCTTTACATACCTATTCTTATATCAATATTATACTGTCCAGATTTCTCATTCTTTAGTTAAGTTTTGAAATCAGGTAAGTCCTCCATATTTGATCTTTTTTTTTTTCCCCCTTCTTTCAAATTGTTTTAGGTATTCTACATCTTCTGCTTTTCCATACAAATTTTAGAATCAGCTTGCCAATTTCTACCAAAAATGAACAAACAAACAAACAAACAAACAAAAAACTACTGGAACTTGAATATGAAACTAAAGTTCAATTAAATAAGAATTTATATCTAAACATTAATGAGTCTTCCCAATCTATTAACATGGTATAATTATTTATTTAATTAATTTCAGCAAAGTTTTGTAATTTTCAGGATAAAGGACTTCCATATATTGTTAAATTTATCCCTAAATATTTCATGTATAGGGAAGCTTTTAATTCTTGATCAATTTTGCTAGAAGTTTATAAAACAACTGATTTCCCCTCTCAACTAACGAGATTTTTATTTCATTGATTTTTTTGTATTGTTTGCTTTCTATTTTACTAATTTCCACTCTTTAGAAAAAAAAATCTTTTATTTAATTCTGGGTTTAATTTGACTTTAGACTGTCCTTATAAAATAAAAGCACTTAAAGCTATAAATTTCTTTATTAAGCACAGCTTCAGCTTCATTCCTTAGTGCCTTCCCAAGGCTTCTGGCTGAAATTTTATGGGCCAAAAGTTGTTTATTTCCCAGAAAGAAATGATAGTTATCTACTGATAAGTAGCAAAAAGAACATCATAAAAAAGAAAATCTCTGAACCAAATAAGTCCTCCCAGAAATGTCAGAGTCTGCATTAGGCTCTACATACCAGTCATTTCTGGATCACGGGAACATTGACAATCTGGACTAAAAAATGCTTGTAGGCTAGTTACCTGGAAAAGTGCATTTATAACACCATCAATTCAGCATAAATCCTTCTTATCTGCACATAAAGTAATTTACCCCTAGAATAAATCTGAATATCTGAATATTAATGATACCACTTTCCCTATTTTAACTCATAGGTTTTTCACTGATGACTGATTAGCTCAATGCACACAAAACACATCACAGGAAAAGCACTACTGTTAGGGTGAAACGTGGGTATCTTATCAACTCTGTAAACAAAAAAATTACTAAACAGATCTTACTAAATTAAGATTGAAATAATTTGAAAGGTTGTGTGCCAAATACATTTTTGATAGATAACCTGACTTAGTAACACAAATTCAGACCAAAAGAAGCAACTGCTCTAATACAGTTAACTGTAAGTTATTTTCATAAGGACTAAATTATTTCTGTGGCAATCATCTACACAATGATAACTACACAAATAAGTTAATAGTTTTTAGTACTACTTATAACAAATATTTTACCAAATCAATTATAATTGTTTTTTTCTACTGAGAAAGTATTTTCTCAATTAAAAGTAACTAGCAACCAGTAATACAGTAACCATATTATTCTTCAGAATCAGAGAAACCTGAATTTGAGTACTGTATAAGCTCCACCTCTTACAAACTAGCTACGACCAAGTTATATATATTAGCTCAATATTAATCTATGAAATAGAGATAATAAGAACACCTAACGTATATGGTAGTTGTAAGGACTGAATTAAGTTAATTTATGTAACATCACCACTTAGCATACTCTACCGACAAACTCTATGAGCTTGCTAACTGTGGCAGTTTGGCATTGTTTATGAATTCCAAAAATAGATACTGGATTATGTTTGTAAGCTGGTCTGTACCTGGGCATGATTAAATTATGATTAGGGCTTTGATTAGGCCAGGTCAGTAGGATGCTGAGTCTCTGCCCCCTCAGTGGGTGGGGACTCACAGATAAAACAACACGGAAAAGCAGAGGAGTGAGTTGGAGTTTTGATATTGAGTTTTGAGTTTGTGTGGAAGTAACCACACAAAGGAGCTGAGCAGCTGAGCCCGGAGAGAATTGAGTCCCAGGGAGAAAGATGGAGCCAGTCGCCTGATATATACAGCTGGCCTTGTGGAGAGAGCAGGGCAGCTGAGCCCTGAGAGAAACAAGCCCCGGGAAGAGAGGAACCCAGGAAGCCTAAACTCTTGGCAGACATTGGCAGCCATCTTGCTCGAACACATGGCAACGAACTTTGGTGAGGGAAATAACTTATGCTTTATGGCCTGGTAACTGTAAGCTTCTACTCCAAATAAATACCCTTTATAAAGGCCAAAAGATTTCTGGTATTTTGCATCAGCACCCCTTTGGCTGACTTATACATTAAGTCTGTTGTTTACCAAGAATACTTATATTTTAAAGTTCACAAGAAGTATAAAGAAGAGTGATTATGGTTGTTAGAACAGTTGTGGAACAATGTGTTAGAAAAAGAAATGCATTAAAATATCATTTTTATCTTAAAAGAAAAAAAAGTTATAAATTTAAAAAATATGTTGTCTTACAGCTTCTTGCCTACACACTGCTTCCCAGGAAAAATGGAGAAATAAGTGATGCCAGTGGATAATACAGCCTGACAATTAGATTTAATCAATTTGCTAATGTTAATACCCAAAACAAACTGTGATATAATTAATATGAAAGTTAGAATGCAAATACATTCAAATTGTCAATGCTGAGATGTATAGAATGTATCTGCTGAACAGGGCAGCAATGTCTAGAAATGGGGCCTCGAGTCATCCTATTCATCCTCGACTCCATTCACTCACTTTCCAACAGAAAACTGTCTACAGTTCATTCAAAAATTTGAAGGAAATTCCAGTTTTTAACAATTCTTACTTAAATGCCAATTTTATGATATAAACACTTTATGTTATTCCAATTTAACTCATTATGCAAAAACAAAATTTTAATATCCTAGTTCAACAACATTTCAATGTGAATTAATTACAGTAACACTGATCTGAGGGCAGCTATAAAACCAAACTCTTAAATGCATGCCACAAAAAAATATAACACATACCATTTACACATAACAAATGCCATGCATTTTGAAGCTCTGCTTTAAATCTAATTTTTCCCAAAACAAATGTTCCCAAAACTTCTGGTAAAACTACAGAGAACCCAAAACATAAAAAGGGATAAGGGAGTAGAAGGAGAAGGGAAGTACAAAAAAAAGAAGGAAGATGGGGACCTCTCAATATGTTTACAACTTCATACTAAACAGAACACATTACTTTCTGGCCATTCAGCAGACTCCCCTTTCAACTTACTTTAAAATGAGATCTTCAAACTGCATCCTGAACCTACTAAAATAGAATCTTTGGGGACAAAGGCTCAGATATCTGCATTTTTAAAATCTCCTTTAGTAATTAAAATGCATTGGCCAACCAGGCTGAGGACTATAAAATATGCAGACTATTTAGTTTAAAATTAAAAAATAAAATAAACCTTGATCTGCTGTCTTCGTAGCATGGCAAGTTCTCTCATGTCACGGAATGGCTGTAGCAGATACTGATAGAGTTCAGTTGTGGCTTCTGCAAGGCTGCTGTAGGCTTCATCCTCCATCTGATACAAGCCCAGAAGTTCTACCATGCTCTCTGTATTCTTGTGCTTATCCAAGAGCTGTGGAGTAAGAAAATTTCACTATTAAGGGAGCAACTATATAGCATAAATACTTGTTTTGTAAGTCTCTCCCTATCATCTCAGGTCCTCAGAACCCTGAATAAGAGAAGTAGGAGGGAACAAAAAGCACCACTTTTTATCACTCATCTCCATGCCTCAGGTGTCAAGCTGCTTGGGACCACTGCCTGAATCATCCTTTGTAAAATGTTTTCACTATATCATTCCTTTTCTCCATTTTCTAGGGCTCCATAGTACCTGCCTAGTATTAACCCTTTAAAATTTTTCACACCATCTAGTTTTCTCCAAATTTGTTTTAAAAAAACTTATTACTATTTTACAAAGTAGTTTATCAGCTCATTATTATTTTACTAACTTCCCAAATCTGCGACTGTGAGATACTATTTCCTAGGAAAGAGATGATATCTCTGTGTAAACAGGGGAATTCCTATGGCCACACACATGTGCCCAAGACAAACACACACACAGAAAGGACCAGGGAAGTCCCTACACTTTTGCCTCAAGCTATTCCTCAAATTCATTGTGTGGCTAAGCTCTGAAGGAGAGCACTCACACAGGCCAATCTGCAAATACTGGGAAAGATATTTTCTTTTTTCCGTTTTTTTGTTTTGTTTTGTTTTGTTTTGTTTGCTTGTTTTGTTAACTCTCCGGAAGAATAACAGAAGGCAGAGTTTCTCCAATATATCATTTATAATGTCCAGGATACAATGCAAAATTATTAGATGCATGAAGAAATAGGAAAACAAAACTCAATACGCAAAAGGCAGGGAGCAGATATGCTCAAGCAGTTGAGCTCCTGTTTCCCAATGGGAGGTCCCGGGTTTGGTTCCCGGTGCCACCTAAAAACAAACAAACAAAAAAACAACTCAGGGGAGCTAATGTGGCTCAGTGGCTGAGCGCTGGCTTTCCACGTATGAGGTCCAGGGTTCAATCCCTGACCCCGGTACCTCAAAAGAAAAGGAAAAAAAAAAAAAGGGAAAACAACACAATGAATAAACAAAATGTGATACACATACAATGGAATAGTTTTCATCCATAAAAAGGAATGGTGCTCTGATATATGTCACAGCATGGAGAAATCTTGAAAACATGCTAAGTGAAATAAGTCAGATGCAGAGAGACAATGTAAGATTCCACTTATATGAAATATCTAGAATAGACAAATTCATAGAGACAAAGTAGATTAGAGATTACAAGGGGCTGAGGGAGTAGATTATGGGGAGTGATCAATTAATACATATAGAGTTTCTGTTTGAGGTAATGAAAAAATTTTGGTAATGGATGACATGGTGAATGTAATTAATGCCATTGACAAACACAGTTACAAATGGTTAAAATGGCAAATTTTATGAGAGAAAATGGAGCAGAAAAAATATTTCAAGAAATAGCCAAAAAATATGCCAGTTGTGTTGAAAGATGTTATTTTTATATATTCAAGAAGCTCAGAGAAACCAGAGCAGATAAATACAAAGTAATGCATGCCTAGGCTCATCTAAAAGAGAAAATCTCGAAAACAGCCAGAAAAAAGGAATGCATTACATAAAGAGAAAGCAAGTAACTGATGGATGACCTCAAATCAGAAACAATGAAGATCAGAATAGGGAAGTGGTTGTGGCTCCCGGGTTCGGTTTCCAGTGCCTACTAAAGAAGACGAGCAAGACAGTGAGCTGATGCAACAGTAGTGAGCTGATGCAACAAGATGATCCAACAAGGAGACAAACGAGAAAACACAATGAGGCACACAACAAGCAGGGAGCAGATGTGGCTCAAGTGATTGGGCACCTCCCTCAGTCGCAAGTTTGGTTCCCAGTGCATTCTAAAAGCACAAAGCAGGCACAGAGAGAGCAAACGACGGGGGGGGGGGGGGGAATGTGAAAAAAAAAAAAAAAATCTTAAAAAAAAAAAGAAAGATCAGAATACAATGAAGTGACATCTTAAAAATGCTGAAGAGGGAAAAACAAGACCCAAAACACACCACTATCAATCCAGAAATCTATTTCCAGAGAAAATATCCTTCAAGAACAAAGGCAGACTTCCGGGAAGATGGCAGACAAGAAAGACACGGAACTCTCTCCTCTCCCTCCAAAAATAGTTAGAGGACAATCAGAAACAGCCTGAGGAAAAATGTTTTAGCGTTTAGGACACCAGGGGAAGGCTAGGCACCACTCAGAAAAGAGAGGGGGGCAAAGGAAAAGAACCTCGACAGCAAAACTGAGTTAAAGCTACAGCTGCCGGTGTCCTCACCCATCCTATAGACAATTCTCAATTCTCAGGTCCTGGGCCAGTGGCTACAAACTAAGGGGGCCACAAGGATGCACCTCCTTAGGTAAAGGGAAAGAGAGGGATATAGTCTAAGGCTGAATCAGCTTTTGACCCACAACTTTGGTCTGCAATGTTCCACGAGCCCTTCCAGCCTAGGGGGGAACACACTATTGTTTGCCTTAGGAGGTGGCACAATTAACCTCTCTACTGACCAGGACGGGTTGTTGAGGACACAGAAGGAGTGGAATTATTTCCTACCTGGGAAAAGGGTGGGGGCTGTCAGTAGAGGTTGGAGAACAGCCTCTGAAAAAGTTGGAATTTCAAGGCTGAGGCAGGATCCTCTGCCATATTATTGCTGTTGGTGATGCAGTGAACACACTCCGACCAGGCTTTAAACTTAGCCAAACAGCTCATCTTCTGGCTGACCAGGGAAGTACACATGAGGAAACTAAAAGTAAATGAGAGGTTTTATCCACTATTTACAGCCTCTCTCCCCAAGGCCCATGGAAGTGGGTCTGTAGCCCATTACTGCATCCAGGGTCCAGATCTGAGCAATGAACAGGTACAATCCTGAAGACCCAGAACAGGCTGGACCAAGACTCAAAGAACACCAGTAACAAATTGAGAATTTGAGTAAAGACATTAATAAGATGCCTAGAAATCAGCAAAAAATTACAAACCATACTAAGGAAAATGGAAGAAATGGTCCAAGAAAAGGAATATATCAAAGCCCCAGATAAGACACAGGATTTGAGACACAGGGGCTCTGGGAATTCAATGACAAGACAAAATACAACAACATATGTGTCATGGTAGTTCCAGAAGGAGAAGAGAAGGGAAAGGGAGAGAAAGAGTATGAGAAAATAGTAGCTGAATATTTCCCAACCCTCACAAAAGAAATGAACTTACATGAACCAAGAAGCACAGCATAACCCAATCAGAACTATGAATAGACCTACTCCAAGGCTTATCAGAATGTCAAACCTCAAAGATAAAGAGAAAATTCTGACAGGAGCAAGGAAGATGCAAACTATCACACACAAGGGATGCCTGGTAAGACGTAGTACAGATTTCTCATCAGAAACCATGAAGGAGAGATGACAATGGTATAATCCAATTAAGATACTGAAAAAGAAAAACTGCCGGCTGAGAAACCTTTATCCGTCAAAATTGTCCTTCAAATATGAAGGTGAGTTTAAAATATTCACAAGCAAAGAGAAACTAACAGAGTTTGTAAAAATTAATCCACCTTGCAGGAAATATTAAGGGAAGCCTTAGAACCTGAAAGAAAAAGACAGGAGAGACAGGCCTGGAGGAGAGTATAGAAGAAAGAAGAGCAGAAAAGATCACCAAAAGAGTAAAAAGACAGATAAAAATAAGATATGACATATGAAAACCAAAGAATAAAATGGTGGAAGCAAATAATTCATTTACAGTAATATCACTGAATGTGAATGGATTAAACTCCCCAATCAAAAGATATACGTTGAGGGGTATGGATGTGGCTCGAGCAGTTGAGTACCTGCTTCCCACATGGTTCAGGTCCCAGTACCTCCTTAAAAAAAAACAAACAAATGAAAAACAAGTAAAACAAATGAAAAATCCAACTCAGAGGAGCCAATGTGCTCAGTGGTTGAGTGCTGGCTTCCCACAAACGTGGTCCCGGGTTCAATCCCCAGCCCCCAGGGTGTACCTAACCAGGGTGCCACAAAATACATGAGGCAAACTCTGGCAAAACTGAAGGGAGAAAGAAACATCTCTACAATAGTAATTGGAGACTTCAACATACCACTCACATCATTGGATAGAACAACTAGACAGAAAATCAACATGGAAACAGAGAACTTAAAAACAATATGATAAACAAGCTAGACCTAACAGACCTACACAGAACACTGCACCCAAACTCAGCAGGTTAAACATTCTCCTCAAATGCTCATGGATCTTTCTCCAGGATAGAACACATGTTAGGTCACAACGCAGGTCTCTGTAAAGCATCTTCTCTGATCATAATGGAATGAAACTGGAAATCAATAATAGATAGGAAAAAGGCAAATTTGCAAATGCGTGGAGGCTGAACAACACACTCCTAAATAATCAGTGGGTTTAAGAAGCAATTGTAAGTGAAATTAGTAAATATATTGAAACAAATGAAAATGAGAACACAACTTATCGATACTTATGGGATAGAGCAAAGGCAGTCCTGAAAGGGAAATTTATAGCCCTAAATGCCTATATTAAAAAAGAGGGAAAACAAAAAAATTTTAATAAAAATTAATAGATTAATAATAGTTTGACATTCAAAGTGACAATGTTTAGCAATCAACATGTATAGGTTTTCAGGGACTAGCCCAAAAACTGTAAATGAAAAAGAAAAGAAAAAAAAACCTCCAAAAAATAGGGAACGGATGTAGCTCAGTGGTTGAGCACCACCTTCCCACGTATGAGAGGTCCTGCGTTCAATCCCTGGTACCTCCTTTAAAATAAAGAAAAAAGGAGAAGAAGAAAGAGCTAAAATTGAATATCTAACAGAATTGGAGGAACTAGACGAAGAACAGCAAACTATTTCCAAAGCAAGCAGAAGTAAAGAATTAATAAAGATTATACCAGAAATAAATGAAATTCAGAACAAAAAATAATAGTGAAATTCAACAAATCCAAAAGCTGGTTCTTTAGTAAGATCAATAAAATCAACAAACCCCTAGCTGGAATAACAAAGAAAAAAAGAAAGAATATTGAAATAAATAAATCAGAAATGAGAGGGGTGAAGTTACAACTGACTCCACAGAAATAAAAAAGGATCATAAGGTTATTATGAGAAACTATATGCCAACAAACTAGACAACCTAGATAGAACGGACAAATTCCTAGAAATGCACAAACAACCTACACTGATGTTACAAGAATTACAAGAACTTAACAAACGAATCACATTTAAAGAGATTGAATCCATTATCAAAAATCTCCCAACAAAGAAAAGCCCAGGACCAGACAGATGGCAATACAGGTGAATTCTACCAAGCATTTCAAAAAGAATTAACACCAATCCTGTTTAAACTCTTCCAAGAAATTGAAGAGGAGAGAAAATTACCCAACACATTTTATGAGGCCAACATCACCCTAATACCAAAGCCAGATAAAGACACTACAAGAAAAGAAAATTACAGAACAATCTCTCTAATAAACATAGATGTGAAAATTCTCAACAAAATACTTGCAAATCGAATCCAACAGCATATCAAAAGACTTATACATCACGACCAAGTTGGATTTATTCCTGCTATGCAAGGCTGGTTCAACATAAGAAAATCAATTAATGTAATATACCACCATTAACAAACTGAAGGGGAAAAAAAACACATGATGATCTCAATTGATGCAGAAAAGGCATTCGACAAAATCCAGTATCCTTTCTTGAGAAAAACACTTTGAAAGATAGGAATAGAAGGAAAATTCCTCAATATGATAAAAGGCATATATGAAAAACCCACAGCCAACATCATACTTAACGGGGAAAGGTTGAAAGTTTTCCCTCTAACATCGAGAACAAGACAAGGATGCCCACTGTCACCACTGTTATTCAATATTGTACTACAAGTTCTAGCTAGGGCAATTAGACAAGAAAAAAAAAAAAAATTAAAGGCATCCAAATAGGAAAAGAGGAAGTAAAACCCTGTTTGCGGATGACATGATCCTGTACTTAGAAAATCCTGAAGTATCCACAACAAAGCTACTTGAGCTAATAAATGGGTTCAGCAAAGTGAAAGGAAACAAGATTAACACGCAAAAATGTGTAATGTTTTTGTGCACTAGTACTGAACAATCTGAGGAGAAAATCGGGGGAAAAGATTCCATTTACAATACCAACAAAAATTCAAATACTTTTTCGTCTCAATTTCTAGTGGAAATTTTTATTTAAAAAAATCAATAAAATAATAATTTATGGCCAGAATCAATGTAACCAAAGAAATACAGGACCTATATGCAGAAAACTACAAAACAATGCTAAAAGAAATCAACGAAGACCTAAAGAAATGGAAGGACATTCCATGTTCATGTACTGGAAGGCTAAATATTGTGAAAATGTCAATCCTACCCAAACTGATTTATAGAGTCAATGCAATACCAATCAAAATTCTAACAAACTACTTTACAGAAAGAGGAAAAACAATTACCAAATTCATTAGGAAGGACGAGTGCACTCGAATAGCCAAAAGCAATCTAAGAAAGAGGATGTGGGAAGAATTTCACTTCCTGACTTTAAAATATATTACAAAGCTACACTGGTCAAGAGAGCATGGTACTGTCATAATGATAGAAACATCGATCAATGGAATAAAGTCCAGAGATAAAACCTCGCCTCTATGACCAACTGGTTTTCAACAAACCTACCAAAGCCATGTTAACAGAACAAAACAGTCTCTTCAACAAATAGTGCTGGGAGAACTGGATATCCATAACCAAAAGAATGAAAGGGGACCTCTATCTCACTCCCTATACAAGAATCAACTCAAAATGGATCAAAGACCTAAATACAAAAGCCAGGACCATAGAACTACTAGAAGAAAATGTAGGGAAGTATCTTCAAGACCTTGTGGTAGGTGGTGGTTTCTTGGACCTTATACCCAAAGCATGAGCAACAAAAGAAAAATTAGATAAATGGGACCTCCTCAAAATTATTAAACACTTTTGCACCTCAAAGGACTTTGTCAAAAGGGTGAAAAGGCAGCCGACTCAATGGGAGAAAATATTTGGAAATCACATATCTGATAAGGATTTAATATTCATGATATATAAAGAGATGCTACAACTCAATGATAAAAAGACAAACAACTCAATTTTAAAAACGGGTAAAAGACTTGAATAGAATAGTCATTTGTCCAAATAAGAAATACAATGGCAAAAAAATATATGAAAATATATTCAACTTCACTAGCGATTAGGAAAATGCAAACTAAAGCTACCATGAGATATCATTTCACACCTTTTAGAATGGCCACTATCAGAAAGACAGAGAACTACAAGTGTTGGAGAGGATGTGGAGAGACAAGAACACTTATTCACTGTTGGTGGGAATGTAGAATTGTACATCCACTTTGGAGAACTGTTTGACAGTTCCTAAAGAAGTCGAATATAATTTGCCTCATAACCTGGCAATACCACTACTGGGTATATACCCAGAAGAACTGATAGCAGTGACATGAACAGACATCTGCACACCAATGTTCGCATCAGCATTATTCACAATTTCCAAAAGATAGAAACCGAGGTGCCCATCAAAAGATGAATGGATAAACCTGGAAGACATTTTGCTGAGTGGAGCAAGCCTAAAGGGACATATACTGTATGATTGTGCACAATAAATATATTGTGCAATCTCATGGAGTTACTAACTCGAATATAGGTCACCAGAAAACAGAATGAGGTTAGACAATGGAAAGCTAAGGGTTAACTTATGCAGAATTGGTAAAAAGAATGTGTGTTAATCTTTGGAAATGAAAAGGTAAAAGCCCAATATAATGTTTGTAAGTAGCAACAGTATTATGTGGGTATGAAAGTGGTTTAAAGGGAAAAGTCTAAGATTGTATACATTACTAAAAGGAAAGCTAAAAAATATAACTTGGGACTGTATAGCATAGTAAATCCACATGTGAAATGTGAATACAGGTAAAATTGCATATATAAGACCATCTTTCTTGGAAACCAAACAAATGTATGTTAACCTAGAAGATGTTAATATCAGACCAAAAAAAAAAGCATTATACTAAGTAAAAGAAAACCAAAGTACTACATAGTCTATGATTCCATTTATATAAGATGTAAATATAAATCAATTTATAAAGATGAAATTAGATTAGTGATTATGCAAGGCTGGAGAGGGATAGAGGGATTGAGAGGTCACTGCTAAGGGGTGTGGAGTTTTCTTTTTGGAGTAATTAAATTGTTCTAAAATTTTTTGTGGTGATGAATGCACAACACTGTGATTATATACTAAAAGTCACTGATTACACACTTTGGATCATATGGTATGTGAATTTGTCTCAATAAAACTGCTTTAACAGGGGAACAAGTGTAGCTCAAGTGGTTGTGTGTCCACTTCCCATGTACAGGATACAGGGTTTGATCCCTGCTGCCTCTTAAAAACAAAAGCAAGCAAACAAAAAAAACCCAACTCGAGGGAGCCGTTGTAGCTCAGTGGTTGAGTGTCAGCTTCCCACATACGATGTCCCAGGTTCAATTCCCAGCCCCAGTACCTCAAAAACAAAACAAATGCCGCCCCCCTCCCCCCGCCCAAGAAAGAAAACCAAAAAAAACAAAAACAACAACAAAAAAAAAAACCTGCCTAACAAATGAATAAATAATTGTGCAACAGCCAGAAATAGCAGCTATATACATCAGGGGAAGCACAGAGAGATTGAGAAGTGAAGTAAAGAATTTTCTAGTTTGTTTTTTGTGTATTATTATTATTGAAATAATGAAAAAACTCTAAAATGATTGAAGTGATAAATACACAACTATATGATTATACCAAATACCACTGATAGTACACTTTAGATGAATTGTATGCTTTATTAATATGTATCAATAAAATTCTTTTGTTTCAAAAAGTTAACTCAAAATGGATCAACAGTCTAAATTAAAAAGCTAAAACAATAAAACTCTTAGAATAAAACAGGTGGAGAAATCTTCAGGGTCTTGTATTAGGCAATGGATTCTTAGACATGACATAAAAAGCACAAACAAAAGAAAAAAAAACAGATAAACTGGACTTAATCAAAATTAAAAACTTTTGTGCAAAGGACACCATGAACAAAGTTAAAAGAGAACCTCAGAATGGGAGAGAATATTTGGAAACCATCTATCTGAAAAAGGTACAATACCTAGAATATATAAAGAATCACAACTCAACAACAAAAAAAGGATCATAGATTCAGAGACACTGCAATCAAAGTGGTTTTTGGACAAAGGAAAAGTCACGTAGGGGTTGTAAAATGTCCAAGATGGACCTTATCCTTAAGAAGTCTACAATCTAACTGGGGAAACATTATCAACAAACATAAAGGTAAAATAGTGATTATAAAGGACAGTAAAAGTTTTAGAGAAAAGATGGATCAGAGTGGGCTAGAGCAGTTAGAAAAAATGTTCTAAAGGCTGAAGGAAAGCAACCAAGAGTTGAGAAATTACATGAATAAAAGCCTAATAGAAGAGAAATCTGGGTGGGAGGAAGAGGACAGCACAACAGCATCATGCTCTCTGAAGTAGAGATTATACACTAGGGAGAAGGAGGGTATCACAATGAGATATTAATGCATTCTAGTAAGCACTGAACCCATCCACAAAGTACAAATAAAGAACAATACATGTGATCAATCTGCCCTATTTAATCTTAAATCAACAGAGTTCAAGTTAACAAAGTGACTATTATCAAGTGATGGTCATTTAGTACCTAAAGTGTGTTTTAAACCCAACAACATCTGGGAACCAGTGAGAAATACATAATCTCAAAGCATACTCTAGGCCTACCAGAATCTGTTGTTTAACAAGAGCCCCAGGTGATACGCATTAAAGTTTAAGAAGCACCTATTCAGTAGATAACTTTCATTTAGGCTCTGTAAAGTTACAATCTGTAAAAACATGACGTGTGTTATATTTCCTTAGACTAAACCAATTTTCCCTTCTCACCCTATCTTTGACAACATTTACTATTATTCTGTATTAGATCAATTAACACTAACTAAAACGGAGCAAAAATTCCCATTTCTCATGATTCAGTTCTTCTATTAAAGCATTTTCAAATATATTCTGAAGAAAAACCACCATTACTACTGAAGGCAATCACAGAATAATCTTCAGCTTTAAAAGGCAGGTACAGAGTGACAAAGTCTATCTGGGTGCAAGGAAGCAGTAGATGGGCTATTCAATGAAGGTGGATGCTTTAAGGCAAAAGCCATAAAAATCATCAAATTAACTGCCTTCATTCTAACATCATGCTTATTAACTTTTTTATTAAAAAATCATATTCTAACCTCTTACACATACAGAGAAAACCTGGCAATCTGGAATCCAAGGGAATAAGTTAAAAAAAAAAAACTGCAATAGAAACAGAATTCAATAAGTGGCTATAACTTATATGCAGAAATCAACAGCCCTTTCACAGTAAATATAAGCAATAACCAGCAAATATTCCATTTACAACAGCAACAAAAAGGAAAAAATACTTAACCTGTAAGAGCCATGTAAATAAAATTGTTAGAAAGTACCAAAAGATGATATAATAAATGGAAGACTAATTATAAAGATATTAATTCTTATAAATTAATCTATAAATTTAACTGGGTAGAAAAAGAATTCTTCTTGGCATTTTTATGGTATAAGAAAAAGTTTATGGGAAACGGATGTGGCTCAAGAGGTTCGGCGTCCGTCTACCATATGGAGAGACCGGGGTTCGATCCCCAGTACCTCCCGGTAAAAAAAAATAAAAAGAAAAAGAAAAAGCTTATTTTAAAGTTCACACACGGAAAAATGGGAGGCAAATAGCCAGAAAAAAATTTGTTTGGAAGAAGACTAAATTGTGGAGGGAGGTAATGGCTTTACCAGATATTACAATTATCTAATATAAGCATATAGATAGAAAGTACAATGAAGTAATAAAGAGTTCAGACAAATGAAAATTTACTATATCATCCAATGAACTGTGTTGAGATAACTGGGAGTTCTTCAGGAAAAAAATAAGTTGGAGCCCGACTTTATTCCGGACACCAAAATAAATTCCAGCTGGACAATAATTTAAATGTAGATAACAGACTTCCGGGAAGATGGCTGACTAGTAAGACAGGGGAATCTCTTCTTCTACAGAAAAAAAGCTAGAGGATAGGCTGAAACAGCCCCAAAAAGGATCTTCTAGGGTTTGGGACAACAACTTTATTCTGGACACCACCCAGAGAGAGGGACAAAGGAGGCACAAAGGGAGTTGAAACCAGATTACTACTGCAGGCACCTTTCCCCACACTAAAGACAGTTTGGAATTCTCAGGCCTGCAACGACAGACACAAAGAGGGCTCCAGGGATCTACCATCCCAGGAAAGGGGAGAGAGAGAGTCTGCCTAAGGTAGACTCAGCTCCTGACCCACAAATTTGGTCTGCTGTGTCCCAGGAGCCCTTAGAGGCCAGGTGAGACCACACTGTGGTTTGCCCTGGGAGCCAGGGAAGGACTGGAGAAATCTGACCCAACCCTCCCAATCTCCCTCTCTTCTAGCTGGGATTAATTGTTGAGGAAGCCCCAGGAAAGGGGAGAGAGAAGGACACAGCCTAAGGATGACTCAGCTTTTGACTCACAAATTTAGTCTGCAATGTCTCTAAGCCAGATGGGGCTGCGCCATTGTTTGCCTTGGAGCCTGCAAGGGGCTAAAGATAGACAACCCTCCCAATCTCCTCCTCTATTAACAGGGACTGACTGTTGGGGACTCAGAGGAGAGTGGAAAATATTTCCTGGGGGTGGGGGGTGGGGTGGGGTGGGGAAGGTGGCTGCCAGAGAAGACTGGAGAACTGTCTCAGAGAAAGTTTAAATTACAAGGCTCCTAGCCTCCCACAGGAAGCTCTATCACATTGATCTGGTCTGTGTTTCAACAAATATACCTTGACCAGGCATTGAACTGAGAGCTTCCAAAAAGCACCATCTCCTGGCAGACCAAGGAAATGCATGCAAGAAAATTAAAAAGTATGAGAGGCTTTTTCTGGCCTCTATTGCCTCCCTGACTAAGGCCCTAGGAAGCGACTCTACAAATAATTACCAGGTCCAGTGCCCAGTTTTGAGCAACCAGCAGGACAATCCTAACAATCCAGGTCGAGCCAAAAATCAAAGAGCAGTGGTAACCCACAGACTCCCGCCACTAAATCCCCACAAAAGAGAAAGAGATTGAGCATCTGAGTAAACTACATCCTAATCAGATGCCTGGATATCAGCAAAAAATTATGAGGCATACTAAAAAAACAGAAGACATGGCCCAAGAAAAGGAATACATCAAAGCCCCCAGAAGAGACACAGAATTTGAGAGAACTGATCATTAAGATGCGCACAAATTCCCAAAATCAAATAATGAGTTGAAAGACAATACAATTAAAGAGATAAATAACATCAAGAAGACATTGAGCGAATGCAAAGAAGAATTTGAAATCCTGAACAGAAAAGTAAATGCAGATAACAAAATCATGAAAGTAGGAGCAGCAAGGGAGGATTTTGTTTTGCTTTAAATAATAGCACAGGACTTTTTAAGCATAGCCTAAGATTCAGAAACTATCAAAAACAAAAAGACTAGTAAATCTTACCACAAAAATTTAAAATTTGCTACATAAAAGTAAACAAATGACAAAAAGAAAAATACTTCAAATACATGTTTATACAAAGGGCTAATTTCTTGAAGCAATTTTAAAAAAAGAATAAAATGGATTAACAGAAATGAGTTCTAAACAAATGATGACACACATAAGAGAACTGCAAAATAAATAACAAACTAAAATTTTATACCAATAAAGTATAAATACACTGCATTTTGAAGAGGATATAGAAACAAAAGACAAGCTTCTACATCTTTGGAGGAAGTATAAATTGGTAGTTCCTCAATAGAAAGCAATTTTAAACACAATGCACATTCCCTTTTACCTAACAATTGCCCTTACAGAAATTTATCCTGTGTGTATACTTGCACATGTGGGCAAAGATAAGCTATTTTAGCAGCAACAGCAAATGATCAAAAACCTACATATCAAAACAAATCTATTCAATAGAGTATATTGTAGTCATTAAAATGCAACCTAAGAGGAAAAAACAAAACAAAACAAAAAGCCCTCTAATAAGAGTATAGTATACTGTCATGAGTTTTCAAAAAGACAGGAATATATATATATTCTGTATGTTTATGACTGTACCTGAAAGATATACAAGAAACTCTTATGGATGGTTGCTTCTGGGAAGGGGAATTTGCAGATAAGAGCAATGAAAGGGAAGAGTAAAGGCTTACATTTCACTTATACCTTTTTGAATCACCACCTATCATGTTAATACATATACATATACTTTTTTAAAGTGAAGAAATTCAGTGGCATTTAGTAATTTAACAATGTTATGCAACTACCACCTCTATAGTTTTTAAATAAATTTATCATCCCCAACGGAAAGTCCATCTCCATTACACATTTGCTCCCCAGTCTCCCCTTCCCCCCAGCCTCTGGCAAGCGCCAATCTGCATTCTGTCTCTATAGATTTACCTATTCCGAGTATTTCATATAAATGGAATCATACAACATGAGACTTTTGTGTCTGGCTTTTTTCAAGGTATTTCTTTTTAAGTTTATCCATATTGTAGTATTCCACTGTATCAGTTATTTCATTTCTTTGTATGGCTAGATAATATTCCATGAATGTATACACTATTTTTTTTTTTTAAGGAAGGTTTAGACTCCATTCTTCCCCCACTCCCCACCCCAAAAGTATTCTGGCTTACAGATCAAAAACAGAAAACTAATTTATCCCCTTCCTTTTAACACACAAAAGTGCACATAAAACTTTTTCCAGTGTGAAAAGTCTAAAAATGATACATACATCTCTTCCTGTACCAATCTAGTTACTATTCAGAAGTGGCTAAATCATGGAATAAGTCATCTACGTTAAGATACAGCATAAGAGTAGTAGTGTCTGCCAAGGAATGATCAGTTTCTAATCATAGCGCTCTTCTCAGGTCCCAAAAGTCAGTTCTAACTGGTAGCAAAGGTGTTCATCTCCACTAGAATAAATTAAGGAGGGATGGGACAAGAAAAAATGGGGGAAAGAAAAGTCTTTATAATTAAAAATAAACTATCTATTTACAGTTTTGAAAATGATAATTATCTCCTTGCATGAAAATGTGCATGCACAGAAGCCCTTTAAAAGTATTCCACTTTCTTTGCAATAACGATTTCTATCAAGTTTCAGGAATACAAAGCTGTTGAAGAATGAGAGGGGAAAAAATGGTAGCACCATCTTTCAATAGTGAAGTTCCCCTGAGTCACTTACAAGTGATCGAATGCCAGGATGCAACAGCAAGACAACCCTCAGACACTTAGCTTCTTTGAGCTCTTCTTACAGGGACACTAAAGTAAATGCAATGCACCAAACAGTTAAGATACTAATTTCTGACAACACGAAGACATCAAATCACTAAATGCTTATTAATTAAATCACTATACCACTCTATAAAAATACCTCAACAACTGAAAAGATGGAAAATCAGTTATTCTATTCAAATATTAATATTTGTTTCCCACATGCCTTTTTACTCAAACTGAATAGTACTTTATAAAGCTATTACACAGCAACTGAACTTAATACTCCTGCAGAGAAGCACAAGGCATCTCACCTAACACTGCTAATTTATTAATTTGTCTTCTCTGCTATAAGGTTTCATGTTTTTCCAACATCAGATTACCCTAAAAGCAATTATAGTTCCAATTGTAATCAATTTTAATCTAAGTATCTGAAATAATCTTAAAGGAAATGCATGTTAAAACTTCATTTCCAAAGATGCAGTTTAAATTAAATAGATAATATCTAAACCACTTCCTATAATCCAAGATAAAAGAATTCAACCAGCAAAACAATGTCATCACTAACCCATTACATAATCTAATTTTCTATTTTGCTAATAAAAAACTGGCAAAATGCAGGGAAGGACTGTGCTATGGACATTTGCAAGTTATGAACTGATGATAAATGTGCAAGATGTATAAGCAATGTATGTAAAAAAAGGATACAAAGAAATTGTCAAGAGTGTTGGATTAATAGGATTAAGAATATTTGGAAAGTAGAGAGAAGGCTGTAGTTTAAAATGTGGAAGATGCAGGTTTGCTAAATTTGAGAGAAGATTCATTGATGGATACTAAACCAATCAAAATATACATGGATCTGAATGAATACACCATACCTCCAAAGAAAAATTATTAAAAGGGCTTAAGTGCAACCAACACAACATAGAGACACTCACAGCTTGACTCAGAGGAAAGGAGGGATGGGCAGGGAATCAAAGGAAAGTAAAGATTGGAACTATTTTTGCTTTAAAATCTGACACACATTTCATGCAGATTTAGAAAATTACTTTGCTCTATTGATTCACTTAAAAGAAATGGAGCAAGGAAGTGGATGTGGCTTAAGCGATTAGCTGCTGCCTACCACACGGGAGGTCCCAGGTTCAGTTCCCGGTGCCTCCTGGAGAAGATAAGCAAGACAGCGAGCTGGCACAATGGGCTGGCACAGCAAACTGATGCAACAAGATGATGCAACAAGGAGACACAAAGAGGAAATAGAATGAGAGAGACAACAGAGCAGGGAGCTGAGGTGGCTCAAGTGAGCACCTCTCTCCCACATGGGAGGTCCCAGGTTCGGTTCCCAGGGCCTCTTAAGAGAAGACAAGCAGACACAGAGAGCACACAGTGAATGAACACAGAGAACAGACAGTGAGTGCAAACAATGAGGTGTGGGGAGTAATAAATAAATAAAATAAATCTTTTTAAAAAATGAAGCAGAAATTTATAATGCATGAATTAAACTTATTAGCCTAATATGAAGAAAAATTCTCCCTTTCCCTTCTTCTTAGCTTTTCTAATGGATACATTTTTCATTTCACTCCCCTGACCTAACACTGACATGAAGAGGCTTTTAATTTAGGATGGCCTATACACAGGTGTTAGGTTGCCTCAACTACTTGGTATTTCAAACAACCCTGGCAATTGCAAAAATTTCTCTGGGCAAGGATCTATAACTTTTACCTAGTTCTTAAAGGACTCAGTGATAAAAGATTAAGAAAAAACTTTGAAAGCATTGTAAAAATCACTACAATAGAGAAAACTGCCAAACTTCCCCAAACCCAATTCAATGGTTAACCCAGTGACCAATTACAAATAGGAGAGAGGAAGAAACTGCAAGAAGTAAAAAAGCTCTTGGAGTCTCTCATGCCCCAGGCCCCTGCAGTTGTGGTCTATGTCCCATTAGTGGATAATTGGCCTTGTTTTGATAACTTATGCTGGTCCATTTTAAAGATTTAGAATAAGTTGAACCAAAAATCAAAGAGCCATGAAAAAATTACACTAGGCAAGAGAGAGAAATTGACCATCAGAGTAAACTCACCAACATAATCAGATCCCCAAAAATTACAAGTCATATTAAGAAAAAGAAAGGTGCAGCCCAAAGGAACAATCAAAAATCCTGACAACACAGATTTCTTCACACCAATCTCCTAAATCCATTCAAGGAGTTGAAGGAAAATATGTCTAAAGATAGACAGAAAGAAGACACTGGGTGAGCATAAAGAACAATTTGAAAGCCTAGAAAGAAAATCAACAAGGTGTATAGGAAAGGCAGACACAATGGATGAGATTAAAAATACATTACATGCATATAACAGCAGATTTAGATTTGCTGAGAACAGAATCAATGACTTAGAAGACAGAGCATCTTAATTTGAAAAGACAAAGCAGAATGGAAAAAGAATGCTAAAAACAGAACAGGATTTTCAGATAACTGAATTACAATGTGAAATGCACAAACATATACAGTATAGGTTTCCCAGAAGGAGAAGAGAATAAAAAAGGGACAGAAAGAATATCTGAGGAAATAATGAATGAAAATTTCCCAACCATTATGAAAGACATAAATATCAATATTCAAGAAGGGAAATGCACCCCAAACAGAATAAATCTGAATACACCTACTATAAGACACCTACTATTCAGAATGTCAAATGCCAGAGATAAAGGATTCTGAAAGCAGCAAGAGGAAAGCAACGCATCACATAAAGGGGAAGCTCAATAAGACTATTACTGTAGAGTCATGTATTTCTCCCTTCAAGTTTTGCCAGTGTGTGCCTCGTATGTACCACTCTCTCATCAGAAACCATGGAGATAAGAAGGTATGACATATCTAAGGTAATGAAAGAGAAAAACTGCCAATAAAGCTTATCATTTCCAGGAAGAGAGTCTTTCAAAATTGAGGGAAAGATTAAGACATTCCCAGATGAACAAAAGCTGAAGGAATATGTTACCACCTGACCTACCATACAAACAATGCTAAAGGGAGATGGTAAAACAGAAAGGAAAGGACCCTAGTCAGTAGATTAAAGCAGGCTTAAGAAAGATTTCCAGTAATGGTAACCACATCTGTAATTATACATGTTTATTTTAATTTTACCTTATTCCGTTTTTGTATGTAGCTCCACTTTTTACTTCTTACAGGTTCTAAAAATGCAAGTGCATAAAATCTATGTAAATCTATGGTTTTGGACATACAATGAATAAAGTTATAATTTGTAATAAGTGCAACAAAAAGGTGGGGTCTGACAGGTATAGGAACAGTGTATATGTATGCTATTGAAGTTAGGTTGGTATCAAATCAAAAGTGATTGTTGACTTCTGGGAAGATGGCGGACTAGAAAGACACGGGACTTTCTTTTCCTTCAGAAAAACAGCTAGAGGACAGGCTAAAACAGCCTAGGAAAGATCTTCTAGGGACAACAGGCACAGGCTGGACACCAAACAGACAGAGGAGAGAGGGAAAAAGGAGGGAAATCATGATGACACACCTGTGAGTTGAAACCAGTGGCTGCTGCTGCTGGCACCATCCCCCACACTAAAGATACTTCAGAATTCTGGGCTCTGGGCCCACCACAACAGACAAAGGGTGCTCCAGGGCTCTACCAACCCAAGAAAGGAGAGAGAGAGGGACACAGCCTAAGGCTGAGTCAGCTTCTGACCTACAGATTTGGTCTGCTGTGTCCCACAAGTGCCTCCAGGCCAGGTGGGACCATAAGGTGGTTTGCTCTGGGTTGTTCGCCCTGGGAGCCAGGGAAGGAATAGAGAAATCTAACCCTCGCAATCTCCCTCTCCTCTAGCTGGGGCTATGTTGAGGACACCCCAGGAAAAGGTAGAGAAAGGGACACAACCTAAGGCTGAAAAAGCTTTTGAATCACAAATTTGGTCTGCTGTGTCCCAGGAGCCCTTCCAGGCTGGGTGGGGCTGCGCCATTGTTTCCCTTGGAAGCCTGCAAGGGGCTAAAAATATATAAGCCTCCCAATACCCTCCACTATTAAGAGGGACTAATTGTTGACTCAGAGGGGAGTGAAAATATTTCCAAGGGAGGGGACTGACAGAGAAGGCTGGAGAACTGTCTCAGAGAAAGTTTGAATTACAAGGCTCCTAGCCTCCCAACAGGAAGCTCTATCACATTGATCTGGTCTGTGTTACAACAAATACATTCCGACCATGCATTGAACTGAGAGGTGCCAAAGAGCACAATTTGCTGGCAGACCAAAAAAGCGCATGCAAGAGAATTAAAAATAAGTAAGAGCTTTTTCTGGTCTCTATAGTCTCCATCCCCAAGGCCCAGGAAGCAATTCCACAACCAATTACTGGGTCCAGTGTCCAGTTCTAAGCAACCAGCAGGACAATCCTAATAACACTGGTACAGCCAAGAATCAAAGAGCAGTGTTAATACGGCCTCCTGCCATTAAATCCCTACAAAAGAGAAAGAAACTGAGCATCTGAGTAAACTACATCCTAATCAGATGGCTCTATCACATTGATCTGGTCTGTGTCACAACAAATACGCTCCGACCAGGCATTGAATTGAGAGCTGCCAACAAGTGCCATCTCCTGGCAGACCAAGGAAGTGCACATAAGAAAATTAATAAGTGAGAGAGACTTTTCCTGGCCTCTATAGCCTCCCTGCCCTAGGCTCTAGGAAACGGCTCTACAACCAATTACAGGGTGCAGTGCCCAGTTTTGAGCAACCAGCAGAACAATCCTAACAATCAAAGTTGAGTCAAAAATCAAAGAGCTGTGGTAACTCACAGCCTCCTGCCACTAAAATCCAATAAAAGAGATAGAGCATCTAAGTAAAACACAACCTAACCAGATGCCTAAGCACCAGCAAAAAATTACGAGCCATACTAAGAAAATAGAAGACATGGCCCAAGAAAAGGAATACAGCAAAGTCCCAGAAGAGATGCAGAATTTGAGAGAACTAATCAGTGAGATGTGCATAAATTTCCAAAATCAAATTAATGAGATGAAAGAGAATATAGTTAAAGAGATAAATGACATCAAGAAGTCACTGAGCGAATGCAAAGAAGAATTTGAAATCCTGAACAGAAAGGTAACGGAGTTCATGGGAATGAAAGACACAATAGGTGAATTCAAAAAGACATTTGAGGCATACAACAGCAGACACAAAACGACAGAAGAAAGAATAAGTGATACCGAAGACAGAGCAGCTAAAATTAAACAGAGAAAAGAATGGAAAAAATTGAGCAGGGGCTCAGAGAGTTGAATGACAACACAAAAAGCAACTACATATGTGTCATGGGAGTTCCAAAAGGGGAAGAGAAAGGAAAAGGGGCAGAAAGAGTATTTGAGGAAATAATAGCTGAAAATTTCCCAACTCTCACAAAAGAAATGAACTTACATGTCCAATAAGCACACCTTACCCAACTGAGAATAAATCCAAATAGACCTATGCCAAGACACATATTATTCAGAATGTCAAATGTAAAAGATAAAGAGAAAATTCTCAGAGCAGCAAACGATCACGTACAAAGGACGTCCAGTAAGACTTAGTGTAGATTTCTCTTCAGAAACCATGGAGGCGAGAAGACAGTGGTATGATACAATTAGGAACCTGAGAGGAAAAACTGCCAGCCGAGAATTCTTTGTCCAGCAAAACTGTCCCTCAAATATGAAAGTGAATATAAAGTATTCACAAACAAACAGAAACTAAGAGAGTTTGCAAAAAAGAATCCACCTTTGCAGGAAATATTAAAGGAAGCCTTAGAACCTCACAGAAAAAGACAGGACAGAGAGGCTTGGAGGAGAGTACAGAAGAAAGAAAAGCAGAAAGGATAACCAAAAGAGTAAAAAGAAAGACAAAAATAAGATGACATATGAAAACCAAAGAATAAAATGGAGAAAATAAATAGTGCATTTTCAGTAATATCACTGAATGTGAATGGATTAAATTCCCAAATAGAAAGATACACGCTGACAGAATGGATAAAAAAACATGAGCCATCCATATGCTGCTTACAAGAAACTCACCTCAGACCTAAGGATACAAACAGGCTGAAAGTAAAAGGTTGGAAAAAGGTACTCCACGCTAATAGTAAACAGAAAAGAGCAGGGGTAGCTATACTAATATCAGACAAAAAAGACTTCAAATGCAAAAAAGTGATAAGAGATACGGAAGGCCATTATATATTAATAAAAGGGACGATCCTCCAGGAAGATATAACAGTCATAAATATCTAAGTACCTAACCAGGGTGCCCCAAAATATATGAGACACACTCTGGCAAAACTGAAGGGACAAACAGACATTTCTACAATAATAGTTGGAGACTACAACACCCCTCTCACATCATTAGATAGAACAACTAGACAGAAGATCAACACGGAAACAGAGAACTTGAACAATATGATAAACAAGTTAGACCTAACAGACATATACAGAACACTGCATCCAAACTCAGCGGGTTATACATTCTTCTCAAGTGCCCATGGATCTTTCTCCAGGTTAGACCACATGTTAGGTCACAATACAGCTCTCAATAAACGTAAAAAGATTGAAATCATACAGAGCACCTTCTCAGATCATAACAGAATGAAACTAGAAAGTAATAACAGACAGGAAAAAAGTAAATTTGCAAATGTGTGGAGACTGAACAACACACTCCTAAATATTCCGTGGGTCAAAGAAGAAATTGCAAGTGAAATCAGTAAATATATTGAGACAAATGAAAATGAGAACACAATGTATCAAAACTTATGGGACACAGCGAAGGCAGTCTTGAGAGGGAAATTTATAGCCCTAGATGCCTATATTAAAAAAAAAAGAAAGAGCTAAACTCAAATATTTAACTAAACAACTTAAGAAACTAGAAAAAGAACAGCAAACCAATCCCAAAGCAAAAAGAAGGAAAGAAATAATAAAGATTAAAGCAGAAATAAATGAAAATGAGAACAGAAAAATAGAGAAAATCAACAAAACCAAAAGCTGGTTCTTTGAGAAGATCAATAAAATTGACAAACCCCTCACTGGACTAACAAAGAAAAAAAGAGAAGATGCAAATAAATACAATTAGAAATGAAAGGGGGGAAATTACAAATGACCTCAAAGAAATAAAAAAAATCATGAGAGGATGTTATGAGAAACTATATGCCAACAAGCTAGACAACCTAAATGAAAGGGACAAATTTTTAGAAACACATAATCAACCTACACTGATACTACAAGAAATACAAGAACTTAACAAACCAATCACAATTAAGAGGATTGAATCCGTTATCAAAACTCTCCCAGCAAAGTCCAGGACCAGATGGCTTCACAGGTGAATTCTACAAAGGATTTCAAAAAGAATTAACACCAATCCTGTTTAAACTCTTCCAAAAAATTGAAGAGGAGGGAAAATTACCCAACACATTTTATGAAGCCAACATCACCCTAAGACCAAAGCCAGATAAGGATTCCACAAGAAAAGAAAATTACAGAACCAATCTTTCTAATGAACATAGATGCAAAAATTCTCAACAAATACTTGCAAATCAAATCCAAAAGCATATCAAAAGATTCATACATCACAACCAAGTGGGATTTATTCCTGGTCTGCAAGGCTGGTTCAACATAAGAAAATCAATCAATGTAATACACCACATTAACAAACTGAAGAAAAAAAAACACACGATCATCTCAATATATGCAGAAAAGGCCTTCGACAAAATCCAACATCCTTTTTTTGATAAAAATACTTCAAAAGATAGGAATAAAAGGAAAATTCCAAAATATGATAAAAGGTATATATGAAAAATCCACAGCCAACATCATACTCAATGGGGAGAGGTTGAAAGCGTTCCCCCTAAGATCAGGAACAAGACAAGGATGCCCACTGTCACCACTGTTATTCAACATTGTACTAGAAGTTCTAGCTAGGGCAATTAGACAAGACAAAAAATCAAAGGTGTCCAAATAGGAAAAGAGGAAGTAAAACTCTCACTGTTTGCGGATGACATGATCCTGTATTCAGAAAATCATGAAGTATCCACAACAAAGCTACTAGAACTAATAAATGAGTTCAGCAAAGTGGCAGGATACAAGATCAACACGTAAAAATCAGTAATGTTTTTGTACACTAGTACTGAACAATCTGAGGAGGAAATCAGGAGGAAAATTCCATTTTCAATAGCAACAAAAAGACTCAAATACCTAGGAGTTAATTTAACCAAAGAAGTACAGGACCTATATGCAGAAAACTACAAAACAATGCTAAAAGAAATTTAAAATGACTTAAACAAATGGAAAGACATTCCGTGTTCATGGATTGGAAGAATAAATATCGTGAAGATGTCAATCTTGCCCAAACCGATTTATAGATTCAATGCAATACCAATCAAAATCCCAACAGCTTACTTTACAGAATTAGAGAAGGCAATTACCAAATTCATCTGGAAGGGTAAGTGCACCCGAATAGCCAAAAGTATTCTAAAAAAGAAGAGCAATGCGGGAAGAATTTCACTGCCTGACCTTGAAACATATTACAAAGCTACAGTGGTCAAAACAGCATGGTACTGGCATAAAGACAGACATATCAAACACTGGAATAGAATTGAGAAACCCAGAAATATACCCTCACCTATACAGTCAACTGGTTTCTGACAAACCTACCAAGCCCAAGCTAATGGGAAAAAACAGTCTCTTCAACAAATGGTTTTGGGAGAACTGGGTATCTATAGCCAAAAGAGTGAAAGAGGACCCCTATCACCCCCCCATACAAGAATCAACTCAAAATGGATCAGAGATCTAAATATAAATGCCAGGACCATAAAATTACTAGAAGAAAATGTAGGGAAACATCTTCAAGACCTTGTAGAAGGTGGTGGTTTCTTAGACCTTATACCCAAAACACATGCAACAAAAGAAAAAATAGATAAATGGGACCTCTTCAGAATTACACACTTTTGCACCTCACAGGACTTTGTCAAAAGGGTGAAAAGGCAGCCAACTCAATGGGAGAAAATATTTGGAAATCATATATCCGATAAGGGTTTAATATCCAGGATATATAAAGAGATGTTACAACTCAACAATAAAAAGACAACTTACTCAATTACAAAAATGGTCAAAAGACTTGAATAGACATTTGTCCAAAGAAGAAATACAAATGCCAAAAAACACATGAAGAAATGTTCAACATCATTAAAGATTATGGAATTGCAAATCAAAACTACAGTGGGTTATCATTTCACACTTATCAGAATGTCCACTATTAAAAAGTCAGAGAACTACAAGTGTTGGAGAGGATGTGGAGAGATAGGAACACTTATTCACTGTTAGTGGGAATGCAGAATGATACAGCCACTGTGGACTGTTTGGCAGTTCCTAAAGAAGTTGAATATAGACTTGTCGCGTGACCCTGCAATACCACTACTGGGTATATTCCCAGAAGAACTGAAAGCAGTGACACGAATATATATGCACACCAATGTTCACAGTGGTATTCACTATAGCCAAAAGTTGGAATCAGCCCAAATGCCCATCCACAGATGAATAAACAAAATGTGGTACATACATACCACTGAATATTACTCAGCTGTAAGAAGGAATACAGTGCTAACACATGAGATAACATGGATGAATCTTGAGGACCTTATGTTGAGTGAAGCCAGCCAGGCATTGAAGGATGCATATTACATGACCTCACTAATATGAATTAAGCAAATTGAGCAGACTCAGAGAGCTATTGTCTGGAAGACAGGTTTACAGGAAATAGAAAGGGAGAAGAAGGTTGTGAGCCAAAGCCCATACAGACATAATCTATGATAAGGTGAAAGTGTGTAGTTGCGCATTGAAGGGATATGACAGGAGGGTAGTGGTATTATTGGGTTGGGCAGTGCAGGTTCAACAGGTGGATACATTTGGGAGGGCAGACTGGAAGGTCCAGGGAATTGGAGCGAGGGTTGGGAGAGGGACCAGGTGAACACTGAGGATTGGCGGGTATGTGGTTGAAAGTACAAAGTTGGGAACACTCATATGGCAATATGACAAGGAAGGGTTACTGGTTTAGGATGTTGGATGGGGGAGGGCATTCGAGACAGGGCGCATATGGAGCAGGCTTCTAGGGAGTGTGTGAGTCATCATTTTGTCAGCATGACATAATGTGTTCTATCAGTGGGTGGAGACCCACATAATGAGCAGGAAGGAGTTGGACTTCCATCCTAGGGAGGACCAATATGTTCACAAACAGAGGGGCGGGAGTCTCTCGAGAGCATGGGAGGTTCCTAATAGGGGAGGACAAACCAGTGTGTCAAGACCTCAGTGTTGTTGCAAGAACTATGAATCTTGTCATCCAAGGAGTGAAGCCAGGGGGTCACCATGGGCCCTGAGGGGAGGGGGAGGGAGGAAGAGAATAGATGGAACAGGGGTTACTGAGTGGGCAATGGAAGTGTTCTGCATGATCTTGCAATGATGGACACGGGCCATGTTTAATATCATCAAAATTTATAAAAGTGTACGGTCTAAAATATAAACCATGGTGTAAACCATTTATCATGCTTAGTAGCTATGTTTCACTATTTGTATATGAGTTTTAACAAAAGTGCCATCCACATATAAAAAGGTATTAATATGGGAAGGGGGAAAGAGGAGAGGATGTTGGTTATATGGGAGTTCCCTGTATTCTGCATGTGACTTTACTGTGACCTAAAACTTCTTTGAAAACAAAATGAAAAAAAAGTAAGACACTGGGGAATAAATGGAAGAAAATGTCATTGTACATACAGGATACCAGATATTACAGTGATGAAAGGCAAAATGTCAAAAAAAACTTTTTAATATTTTTCATTATTTTTTAATATCCCAATCTTTAATTTTTTTAATTTTTAGGTTTTTTTTAATTTGTATGTATTTTCTTACATTTAAACCTATCATTATTATTTCATTTGCCTATTAATTATATTTGGCTATTTTATTGGCTTCATTTTTGAAGAAGCTTTGGATCACAGAAGGGTTACAAATGGGGCAGGGGAGGATCATTGGTGTGGGGTATCAGTGATGGGAGATACATGGGAGGAGGTTCACCTGGACATACATATAAGGTCTATAAATGTGTTCAAATGTTCACAGGGCATTGTCAGAGTGGTTGGAGACTCACACAATAACCAAGAGAATATTGAATTCCCATCCTGGAGAGCTCTGCCACATTCTCTAACAGAGCAGCAACAGTCCTCCAAGTGCAGGGGCAATGACTGGCAAAGGAGGATGATCCATTGATGGGCCCTTGATATTGAGGACTATGCTTATGAGCCTTTGCTCTTGAAATTGACACTTAGCCTAGTGTTATGGGATGCCTAAGAGTTGTCTCCTGAGCGCCTCCCTGTTGCTCAAATGTGGCCTCTCTCTAAGCCAAACTCAGCATATAAATGCATTACCTTCCCCCCCCCCCCCAGTATGGGACATGACTCCCGGAGATGAGTCCCCTTGGCACCAAGGGATTACTACCAAACACCAACTAGCAATGCGACTAGAAAAAGACCTCAAATAAAAGGAGGGAAAGGTAAAGACAAATGAGTTTATAGGGCTAAGAGACTTCAAAGTGAGTCGGGAAGTCATCCCAGAGGTAATGCTTATGCATATTTCAGCAGGATAGCATAGACTGCCAAAGTGGATACTACCCCAAATAGTGGGGCTCCTGAGGGCTCTGGAGACACCCAGGTCCTACTGTCAGGGCAAATAGCTCTAGAGTTTGGTGCCTTGCCAGTGCGCCTACTTTGTACTTTGTGATCCTGACAGTGAAGACAGTTGGACTCAATTATGGCTCATCTAGCCCTTCTATTTAAACCTATATTTGGAGCTGGAGTTGGTAGGTGTACATCCAAGAGACTGGAATCTTTGGGCTGTCCATGTGCTGGCACCTCAGCAGAGTTGCAACACCTACTCTCCAGTTCACTGGACTCCCCAGGACAACTAACAAGTAGGTAAGGATTGATAACCACCATACCAAGGAAACAGAGCCTACAACTGCAAGCAAGAGAGTCCCATCCATCGGTTGTACAGAATCGAAGCCCCCTCTCAGTTAAGAGGTGGAGTGGACATCACCATCCCAGAATCCTCAGGATTGGGGAATGAACTATGGACTAGAGTGGACTTAACTGGCATTCTACTGTGGACATACTGTGATTTTAGCAATGGAAGAAATTACAACATTGATGTGGAGGCAGTGACCACTGGAGGCTCTGGGGGCAGAGAGGAAAAAGCAGTTGTGATACGGGGGCTTTTTCAGGACTTGGGAATCATCCTGAATGACACCACAGTGACAGATATAGGCCATTTTATATCATCCCATAAAATGCAGAACCGTGTGGGAGAGAGTATGGACTACAGGGCGAACTGTGGTCCATGCTCAGTGGCAATACCCTAGGATGTGTTTATCAATTGCGATGAATGTGCCACACTGATGAAGGAAGTTGTTTATGTGGGAGGGTGGGGGTGGGAGGGGGGCATATGGGAATGCCTATATTTTTTGTGTGACATTTAAGTATCTTTTAAATTTTTTTTAAATTATTTTTTAAAAAAGAAAAAATGACAACTACAATGAGATATCATTTCACACCTATCAGAATGTCCACTATTAAAAAGACAGAACTACAAGTGTTGGAGAGGATGTGGAGAGATAGGAACACTTATTCACTGCTGGTAGGGACGCTGCGGAGACTGGGAGTTCCTAAAGAAGATTAATATAGAATTGCCACGTGACCCTGCAAGACCACTACTGGGTATATACCCAGAGAAATGAGAGCAGTGACACCAACAGACATCTGCACACCGATGTTCACAGCGACATTATTCACAATTGCTTAAAGTTGGAAACAACCCAGGTGTCCATCAACAAACTGTGGTCTATTCACATGATGGAATATTATGCAGCTGTAAGAAGAAATGAAGTTGTAAAGCGTATGACAACATGGATGAACCTGGAGGACATTATGTTGAGTGAAGCAAGCCAGACACAAAAGGACAAATACCGTATGATTGCGTTACTATGAACCAAATATATTGTATAACATACTGTATGATCCAAAAAAAAAATTTATGTATACAGTACACTTCATTGAGAAATGTATGGTTTTAATCACCTGTGTTTTTTTAGTTTTTAATTGTTTATGTTTTCAATTAAATGTACATAATAAAGTTTTAAAAAATTGATTATAGAAAGAAAAAAGAAATGATTGTTATAGGGAGCTGGGGTACCTCAGCGGTTGACTGCCTGCTTCCCACATAGGAAGTCCAGGGTTCAATCCCCAGTACCTCCTAAAAACAAACAAAAAAGTGGTTTTTATAGATTCAGGATGTTAAATTTAAGCCCCATGGTAATTACAAAGAAAATTTCTGAAATATATACACAGAAGAAAATGAGTAGGTACTTAAAATGGTTGGCTACAAAAAAATTAAATGTGAAAGTAGGCAGTAACGAAAGAATTGAGGAACAACAACAGTATTAGACTTACAAAGACTAAACAGCAAAATGTTAGAAGAAAGTCCTCCATTATCAGTAGTTGCTGTAAATGTAAATGGATTAAAGTTCCCAGTAAAAATACAGATATTGGTAGAATGGATTTAAAAAGCATGACCCAAATATATGCTGTTTACAAGAGAATCACCTTAAATTCAAAGACACAAGTGGGTTGAAAGTGAAAGGATGGCAAAAAAAATACACCATGTAAATAGTAAATAAAGAGCTGGTGTAGTTATACTCATACCAGATAAAATAGACTAATTCAAAAACTGTTACAAGGGACAAAAAAGGACACTATATACCAATAAAGGGTATTATTGAACAAGAAGGCAACAATTATAAACATACATGCACGTAACAGCCAAGCCCCAAATTATATGATGCAAATATTGACAGACTTGAAGGAGAAATAGGTATTCTACATAAATAGCAGGTAACTTCAACTGTGGATAGAACATCCAGTCAGAAGAACAAGGAATAGAAGACTTGAAAAATAGTATAAATCAACTAGATCTAACAGTCATATACAGACTACTTCATCCAGTGGTAGCAAATTATACATTCTTCTCTAGTATACATGGAGCATTCTCCAGGATAGACCATGAATATGACACAAAACAAATCTCAATAAGTTTAAATATACTGAAATCATACATTCTAACGTCTCTAACCACAATGGAATGAAGCTAGAAATAACACCAAAAGAGTGTACTAAAAATTCACAAATATGTGAAAATTAAACAACACATTCTTAAGCAACCAATAGGTCAATGAAGAAATAAGAAGGGGGAAGCGGCTGTGGCTCAATCAGTAGGGCTCCCGTTTACCATATGGGAGGCCCCGGGTTCGGTTCCCGGGGCCTCCTGGTGAAGGCAAGCCCGCCCGGACGGCGTGGTTAGCTGACCCAGCGAGCGCAAGCAGCAAGGGGGGGATAAATGAATAAATAAATAAAATCTTTAAAAAAAAAAAAAGAAATAAGAAGGGAAATTAGGAAATACATTGAGGCAAATGAAAATGAAAACTGAACCCACCAAAACTTATGGGATGCTGCATAGGCAGTGCTGAGAAGGAAAATTATACCTCGAAAAGCTTACTTTAAAAAATATCTCAAATCAGAACTGTAAACTCACAACTGAAGGATGTTAAAAAACAAATACAGGGGGGCAGATGTGACTCAAATGGTTGGGCGTCCATCTCCCATATGGAGGGACCTGGCTTCGATCCCCGGGACCTCCCGGTAAAAAAAAAAAAAAAAAAACTAAACCCAAAGTGAAAAAAGGATGGAAATAAATATTACAGCAGAGATAAATGGAATAGAGAATAAAAAATAGAGATAATCAATGAAACCAAAAGTTGGTTATTTGAAAGGATCAATAAAATGGACAAACCTTTAGCTAGACACACACACAAAAAAAGAGGAAGCAAATAACTAAAATCAGAAATGACATACTTTCAACACCATAGAAATAGAAAATATTATAAGAGGATACTATGAAAAACTGTCTGCCAACAAATTAGATAATCTAGATGAAATGGACAAATGCCTAGGAACACACAAATTACCAATGACTCAGGAATAGAAGATCTCTACAGACCAGTAACATATGAAGAGACTGAATCAATAATCAAAAACCTTCCAAAAAAGAAAAGTTCAGGACTAGATGGCTTCATTGGTGAATTTTACCAAACATTCAAAGTTTAATTCCAAAAAATAGAAAAGGAGGGAACACTTCCTTACTCATTCTATAATATGAGCTAGATAAAGATATCACAAGAGAAGACAAGACAAGACCAATATCCCTTCAGGAATATAGATGGAAAAATCCTCAACAAAATACAAGCAAGCCAAATCCACCTGCATATTAAAAGAATTATACGCCATGATTAAGTGGGATTTATTCCAGGAATTCAAGGATGGTTCAACACAAGAAAATCATGTAATGCCTTATTCCAGAACAAAAGAAACAAATGACCGTATCAATTGACTCAGAAAAGGCGTTTGACAAAATCCAGCACCCATCTTGATTAAAAATATGCAGAAAACTAGGAATAGAATGAAACTGCCTCAACATGATAAAGAGCATATATGAAAAATTCACAGCTAACATCATATTTAATGGTGAAAGACTGATCATTTCCCTTCTACAATTAGGAACAAGACAAGGATACTAACTCTCACCAATGCTTTCAACATTGTACTACAATTCTAGACAGAAAAATTGGACAAGAAAGAAAGAAAAGGCATCTAAATTTGAAAGGAAGAAGTAAAACTTTCCCTATTTGCAGATGATGTGATCTTGTATATAAAAAATCCTGCAAAATCCACAACAAAGCTGCTAGAGCTAATAAATCACTTCAGCAAAATGGTACAGTATAAACATGCAAAAATCATTGCTGTTTCTATAAATTAGTAATGAACAATCAAAAAAGGAATTCAAGAAAAAAAAAATCCATTTACAACTGCTAAAAGAATCAAATACCTAGAAATAAATTTAACCTAGGATATAAAGGACTTGTATACAAAAAAAATACAAAACATTGCTGTAAGAAATTAAAGACAACCTTAAAAAAAAATAGAAGGACATTCCACATTCATGGATTGGAAGACTAATTATTAAGATGTCAATTCTACCCAAAGCGATTTACAGATTCAACACAATCCCAGTCAAAATTCCAACAACCTTCTTTGTAGAAATGGAAAAGCCCATCACCAAGTTTATATGGAAGAGTAAAGGGTCCCACATAGTGAAAACCATCTTGAAAAGGAAGAATGAAGTTGGAGGACTCATACTTCCCAATCTTAAAGCTTATTACAAAAGACACAGTAATCAAAACAGCATGGTGGTTCACACCCATTAGAATGGCTGCTGTTTTTTTAAAAATGGAAACTAAGTGGAGAGAATGCAGAAAAATAGGAACACTCATTCATTTCTGATGGCAATGTAAAATAGTGCAGCCACTGTGGAAGACAGTTCGTTATTTCTTCAGAAAACTTAGTATAGAACTACCATATGACCTGGCAATCCCACCACTAGGGATATACCCAAAAGAATTGAAAGCAGAGGCTTGAACAGATAATTGCACACTGATGTTCATGGCAGCATTACTCACAATTGCCAAAAGATGGAATTAACCCAAATGTCCATCAACCAATAACTGGATAAATAATTTGTGGTATATGCATACCATGGAATATTATTCAGCCATAAAAAGGAAAGAAGTCCTGATATATGAGACAACATGGATGAACCTTGAAGACATCATGTCAAATGAAATAAGTCAGACACAAAAGGACAAATATTATATGAGCTCACCAATTTCAAACAATTAGAATAAGCAAACTCACAGAGAAGAATCTAGAATATAGGTTACCAGGGGACAGGGTAGAGATAGGGAATGGGAAGTTAAGGCTTAAAATATACAGGGTTCCTATTTGGAATGAGGGAAACATTTTGGTAATGGACGGTGGTGATGGTAGCACAACACTGTGAATGCAATTAGCACTGAAATATATGTCTGAATATGATCAAAAGGGGAAATATTAGACTGTATATATGTTTACAGAATAAATTTAAAAAAACAAAACAAAACAAAACAAAAAAACATGGAACTATACTACACCAACAGTGAATGCTTAAGTTAAACCACGGACTTTAATTAATAGTACAATTAAAACAATGTGCAATCATTAATTGTAACAAATGTTCCACAACAATGCAAGCTGTTTTTGGTGGGGTGGTAAATGGGAATTCTGTATTTTATGCATAATTGCTTTGTAAACCCTCAACTTCTCTAATAAGGAAAGGGGACCAGCATGGTGCTGGCATGATGACAGACATATAGACCAATGGAATCAAGTTGAGAATTCAGAAATCAACCTCATATTTATGGACAAATAATTTTTGACAAGGGTGCCAAGTCCACTCAATTGGGAAAGTCTCTTCAACAAATGTTGGTGGGAAAACTGGATGTCCATATGCAAAAAATGAAGGTGGACCCCTACCTCATACCCATACCATATACAAAAATCAACTCAAAATGGATCAGAGGCCTAAATATGAGAACTAACTATAAAACACCTAGAAAAAAATATAAGGAAGCATCTTAGGACTTCATATTGAGCATTGGTTGCTTAGCCTTTCAAGAGGATGAACAACAAAAGAAAAAAATAGGTAAATGGGACCTCATCAAAATTTAAAGCTTTTGTGCATCAAAGGACTTCATCATGAAAGTAAATGAAAGTACATATTTTCTCCCTAGAATGGGAGAAAATATTTGGAAACCACATATCCAATAAAAGCTTAATATTCAGAATATATAAAGAAATTCTACAATTCAACAAAAAGATAAACAACCCAATTAAAAAATGGGCACAGAACTTGAATAGACACTTCTCCAAAGAAGATCTACAAATTGCCAACAAGCTTGTGAAAAAATGCTCATCATCATCAGCCTCTAGGGAAATGCAAATCAAAACCAAAATGAGATACTTCACACCCACTAGAATAGCTATTATAAAGAAAACAAGAAATAACAATTGTTGATGAGGATGTGGAAAACAGGAACTCTCTTGCACTGTGGGTGGGAAATGTAAAATGGTGCAGCTGCTGTAGAAAACAGTGTAGTGCTTACTGAGAAAGTTAAGTATAGAATTACCATATGGCCTGGCAGTTCCACTTCTGGATATATATCCAAAAAAATGAAAATCAGGGACTCTTAATAGATATTTACAAACAAAAAAGAAATAAAATAAAAAAATAGATATTTACAATCCAATGTATATAGCAGCATTATTCACAATTAATTGCTAAAAGGTGGACTCAACCCAATGTCCATCAAAGGACGAATGAATAAAGAAAACATGGTATACAATGGAATATTATTCAGGCACAAAAAGGAATGAAGTTCTTACACATGCTGTAACATGCATGAATTTTGAAGACATCATATTGAGTGAAATAAGCTAGACATGAAAGGACAAATATTGTATGATATCACTTATATGAAATGTAAGTGTATGCAAATTTAGAGTCAGAAACTAGAATACAAGGGCTAGGGTGGGGGTGAGGAATGGGGAATTAATGCTTAATTGGTTGAGAGTTTCTGTTTGGGGTGATGTAAAAGTTTAGAAATGGATGGTGGTGAATGTTTTTATTTTTTATTTTATTTTATTTTTTATTTTACCAGGAGGTCCCAGGGATCAAACCCAGGTCCCTCCATACGGAAGACAGACATCCAACCATCTGAGCCACATCCGCCCCCCATGGTGGTGGTGAATGTTTTTAACACCAATGAATTGTATATTTGGAAATGATTAAAACAGGAAATTTTAGGTTATATTAGAATAAAAATGTTTTTAAAAAAACATAGAATGGAACACAAAGAGTGAACCCTAATGTATACTATGCACTACTGTTAATAATGTAATTATCATGTTTTATCAATTGTAACAAAGATAGCATACTAATTCAAAATGTTAATAGGGAACCCTGCACTTTCTGCATGGTTTTTCTTTAAGCCTACACCACTCTAATTTAAAAAGAAGAAATAATAATAATAACAATCCAGGTCATCAAAAGTAAGCTGCTGGGGAATAGATGTGCCTCAAACAGTTGGGCGCTTGCTTCCCACATGGAAGATCTCAGGTTCGGTTCCCGGTGCCTTCCCCCCATCCCCCCAAAAAACAAAAAGCAAAAACAAGAGAGAAAAAAAAACAACTTAGGGGAGCAGATGTGGCTCAAGCAGTTGTGCACCTGCTTTCCATGTGGGAGGTCCTGGGTTTGGTTCCCAGTGCCTCCTTAAAAACAAAAAAACAAACAAGCAAATAAATGAAAAAACCAACTCAGGAAGCCAATGTGGCTCAGTGATTGAGTGCCGGCTTCCCACATATGAGGTCCCGGGTTCAATTCTAGGCTCCAGTACCTAAATAAATAAGCAAGTAAGCAAGCAAGCTGCAGGATGGGCCACCTAAGTGCAAACACTGTAATGTGATCTTCAGCTAATGCTACTGATGAAACAGTTCCAAGAGACCCTTCAGGCACTTCCATTCATTCTGGGATTCACTGCTAGCTGTTTAAATAGCACTTCCTATAGGTAAACCCTTGTAAAAATCCAAAACAAACCTACTGTAGTAGGTAACAAATTTCACATTCCATTTTTAGTAGGTTTAAGACCCTAAGTAGTATGCAATCTTGCAACTAGAAATTACCTAGAAATAATTTCTCATTACTATTGTATAAAATTTTAACTTCTCACAAACTTACTTCTGGTTAGTTGACCAAACTTGCTAATCATTAACAAACACTCTTAGTAGAACACCTAAGGTTTAATTCTTCAATATTTCACAAGACAAAAGATATGAGACTTCTAGCAAGCGCGGAAGCTAAATGACCCTGTTATGCCCTTTCCCTCCCTGCCTGGACCAGCATGCAAGTAGACTTGGGGACTTGTAATCTGTAATAGGGATTTATAATCTGTAATGGGGACTTGTAGTCTGTAAATCATCCCTTTTTACCCTTTTTATCCCTTTTCCTCTCTCTGCCTGGACCAACCCACAAGTATACCTGGGACCCATAATCTGTTAATCTGTTATTTTCTCCTATTTCTCTTCTCTCATTTTCTTAATAAACTACTGGCCTAACTAAAAAAAAAAAAAATATATATATATATACACACACACACACACACACATATATATATGAGACTTCCTATGCTCCCACATTAAATCACAAGGGTATTCTAAAGCTTAAACTCCAATAGAGGTGTGTCCTAAGCTTACAAAGCAGATAATTACAATTATGGTTTTAAAACTCTTGCTAAGAAAGACATTTAAGAGAAAGACATTTGCCAAGGAAAACTTTGCATGCTACTTAAGGTACTCCATTAAAGCGCATCCATACTTCCCCCTCAACTTGTAGTGAATTCATTAAACCCAGATAAGACTCCCTTATTTAGGAAGTTATTGACAGTTTTAAGAGATTTTTTTCTTCTAGTCTTTAAACATCAAGGTCCCCCAAGAAATTTACATTTACCAATTTATATAAATTTTATTTACCCACAAATTCACATTAAAAGGACACCTTCCAAGCCTTTTGGATCCTTCCAACATTAAAAAACTGATATCCTTTATCCACTAATATTAAGAGTGCTCCCAAGATGTGTGGCCCTGAACTAGGGGCAGTAAAGAGAATTCCAAGACACTGTCAAGGCCAATGACCTTGAGAAGTTAACAATTCAGTAGTACAATGTGTTCTATTAAAAAAAAAAAACTCCTTTCAACAATTTACTGACAACTTTGAGCAAAATCAGATGTAGTCCTTAAGCTGAAACCTTTAAATAGATGCAAAAAGGAATACTGTAGCAAATAGGACGAAAAATAAAGTCACAGATTTAAAAAAGGAAAAACTTCACTAAACAACAAAATTTTCTAAGTAACATGCCTAAGAATGTGTTTTACTTACAAGTATAAGTAGATTGAAAACCTACTGCCAATTCCACAAGCTAAGTCAATCTGAGAATAAGGAATAAAAGACAACACTGAACATGGCAGAATGACTAAACTCACAAAAACTAAACTCAAAGAAATTAGTAATAAAAAGATGACAGGACTTCCATAAAGATTTTACTTTTTTGAAAATGTTGCTGCAATGTAAAAATTAGCAAAGACTTTAAACAGCTGGGGAAAACAAAAACACTGTGCACTATAAACTACACCAATATCAAGCCCAGACCAACATCACTAATCAATCACACCTCCCCTTTTCCCTTTACTGCATCTCAAGAATTTCTCTCAATATAATCTTCTAGTAGAAATTAAGGTTGCCATTTAAGTTGAACCTGTATTTTGTCCATGATAGCTAAAATGCTGCTCAAGTCAACTAAAAAAAAAAACCACCAAAAATATATATTTAATGTTTGGCGGATTTATACTAAAGTTTACTTATTTTGAACACTCTTAAAAAGTTTAGATTTCTCCCCATTATATAAAATAAAACATTATGTTCAATATAACCTTTATTCTGAAAAGACATTTTTGAAAACTGTAACCTCCTTATTAAAGAGTTCTAGGAACTATAATAATATTTTTCAGCAGCCCCTCATCTTTGACCCAATTTGAATTAAAACAAACCAGACACACTTGTTTGCTTACATCATTTAAGAATGAAAAAACATGAATAGAAATTTTGAAGGTACAAAAAAAATGCAATCTGAGAAATATCTGTAAATCAAATTTATAGAAAAAGTACTAATTTTGTTCTTGCAATTTAAAAGTAACAAAATACTAAAGAGAATATATGTGATTAAAATTTCTCTCTCACTTCCTTCCAACAAGAATTTGAGGTAGAACACAGACTCCAGAAGTGGTATGATAAAAAGGTAAATAGTTAAAACAGATCCCTGGAAGTCTAGGATCACCTTATGATGAGTGACTAGCATGAAGTAAACTAACAGGAAGAAGTGAAAATCTGAATTCAGGAGGTTGTAAGAAAGCATTGTGGGATAAGTGAGCAAGAATTATTTCCTAAATACTCAAGTCTAGCAAAGAAAAAGTATGTAATATTCTAAGAAATCGTTCAGATTCCTGGCCTAATTATAAGATTCAGGTATATGTCTGTACAGGCAAGGTTAACAGTTGACACCACAACCTCAGGGATATGTGCACCATAAAAAGAGACATTTAGCCACGGCAACTCCAACCTCAATTTGAACTAATACTAAAAATAATAAATTGCTTTGAGAAAGTACCTGTTAGCATCCATTAGGGGAAATTAAGTATATTTTAAAATACTGTTTTAGTAAAGTTTCTTGTGCAGAAACCTGGTTAAATAAGCTCCACTTCAAATTTTACCTATCTTACACATTGTGGAGCTCCCTATGTATACCCATTAAGACATTTTCCCTATTATTTCCTGGTATTTTTAAGGATTAGTTTGAAAAAACTTTTGCATTCTTTCTACTCTTACAGTACATATAAAAGTATAATAAACATTCTATTCAGAACCTTTATCTCTAAAACAGGAGAGAAACCTGAGCCACCTGTAAAGACTTGAGATATTCCTTAAGTGTGTATAAAACCATAAAAAATCCGCATGCATCTTTTTGTCAACTGATTTTTTTCATTGCATCAGACCACTCAGTTGGAGGAAAATGGATTTAAAAACTTGCTTAAATTACCAGGCTACATATAGAGGATAAAAATAGAAGCTCAGCTTTGCTACATAAGACAAACAATTTTGAGTGAACAAACACACCAGAAAAGAAGGACTGATTTTATTTGGGCAATTAATGCTGGAAAGAGCTTTAGGGGGGCAAAGAGTAATGCTCATTTACGTTAAGTAAGGTATCTTACCTTACCATAAGATTTATTTTACCTTACCATAAAATTAAGTGGCTTTAATCTTCTTACCAGTACTGAGCAGCAAACAGAAAGCACTTACTATATAGAACCTATTTCATAAACGGAGAGAGGAAATCTAAAGTCAGTTTTTAAAAGCCATGGTTTTCCTACCACCGAAAGGCATAGGTCTGGAACCCCTCTTCTTCCCTTTCCCGTTCCGGAAAAACAAGCATCACAAATGAGTGCACCCCAGAACGGGACTCTGGCCTTTAGCAATGAGTAAACAAAAGCAATGACTGGAGCCCAGACTAGGTTCTTACCTCCTGGATACGCTTCCTGGCCCGCTGAAGCACTTCTTCATAACCCTTCTGCCGCAGCTCACTGAGGCTTTCATAGTACTCCTCGGGGTCGTCGGTCTCGGTGAAGAGGACCTGGGAGAGGATCTTCCAGCCGCAGGTGTCCAGGCCGTGGCCCAGGTAGACTTGGAGCTGGTAACACAGGGTGTCGATCTCCTGCTCAGTCATCTCGGGGGCGCCACCGAACAGCACCGTCCACATGCCCGAAGGCTCCTCGGGAAACACGGGCAGGCACGGTTCCAGCTGCGAGTTCACAGAGCACAGCTGCTGGTGCACGGCGCGCAGATCCTGGAAGGAGAAGAGCCCGGCCCAGCTGCACTCCTCGGCCGGAGTCTCTAGCTCGGCGGCGGGCGGCGGCTGCCCAGCGTCCGAAAGCGTCAGGACCGCCTCGTTCTCCCTCACCATTTCCAGCACCTCGATCTCCTCGGAGACCGCCCCAGAGCTACTCACTACTCGCACTGACGAGACATGGACTTCCCTGGGCGCCGGCGACGTTACCGCAGCGACGGCACCCGCCACATCTCTGGCTTCAGATCCCCTCCGGACCGGGCTGGACTTGGCCCGCACTGGGCTCCTGAGTGGACTCTCCGCTCCTTTGCCAGGCGAACCCCGTGGGAGCGGGTCCCCGCGAAGGCTGCGCGCGCTCCGCGAAGAGCCGCCCTCTGTCCAGGCCGGGCTCCTCCGGGCCCCGGGACTCCTGCCCAAAGCCGCAGGGGCAGTGGCCTCGGGCCGGCCCTTGCCCGCCGGGCTGCTCGGCCCGCGGATCCCGTCCGACGTGGATCCCCCGGCCTCAGCGACCCCTCGCGCCCCTGCCTGCTCCCGGGAGCCGCTCCTCTGCCTCTGGGCCGTCCGGTTGTGGCAGGTTATGGCAAACTTGCCCTCAATCTCGTTCCAGGCCACAATAAAGACAAATTTGTGCTTCTCGCGCTCGTCGAACACATGGGGCCGCACCGCCACCCAGTCCGACTCCAGCGTCTCCTCGAGAGCGAACGACATGGTGGCTCCGACGCCGGGCCACGGGGGAAGCGCCGCCGGCCCTGCCCGCCAGAGGACTCACCGGCTGGCTGTGCTGAGCCCTCCTTTCACCCTCGCCGGGCGCCTTCAGCCATCTTAGCCCGCCGGCCAGCTGTCCCCGCTCGCTCGTCAGTACCTCCGCACTAGGACCCTCCGCCCTCCTTTGTGGCGCGGCTCGGGAAAAACAATAACGTGTCCCGGTGAGCAGGTAGTTCACATGGTCACGTGCGGCCGGATCTGTTTACAAGCCCCGCGTTGCAGCGGCGCCTCTCGCCTACCCCGGCCGCCGAGCGAGGCCGCGGTGCTGTGCCCGCGGCGCGCTGGAAGCGAGGAGCGGGTCCTGAGCCCCGGTCCGTGGTCGGGACCGGCTGTGCTTGCGGCTCCGCCGCTCGCCCGGGCCGATCTCTCTGCCCCTCCTCCTCTTCCCAGCCACCCGGAACCCGCCTGACGGATAAACGCTTCTCCTAAACTCTGAGTCTCAGCATCGCCACAATGTTGCCATTCGGCTGCTCACGTCAGCGGCTCCACGAGGGACGTAAACACGGGCACGTGCCGCACGCTGGTGACGCGACGGCGGCGCGCGCAACCAGCCTGCCGCGCCGGCGCCGCCCCTCGGCGTCCCCCACCTCCCTCCGCCGGTGACCGTGCTCCCTACTTTCCTTACGCGTAGCTTCCTCCAGGGTGCCGGAGCCTGGGGCGTGCGGGCTGTGGTCTCTGAGGACCGAGGAGTGGCAGGTGTGCCCTGCGGGACAGGTGCCCTCCGAACCCCGGTGAAAGAGGAACAAAGGCGGAGGAACTGAGACTTGTCGAATTTTCAGGCATACATAGGAACCCTAAACCGTAAAGTTGCCTACATTTTTCCTGCGGGAATCGGGATGGATAACTCCTATGCATTCCGGAAGAAATCACCGTGTAACATTAGGGGAACTGTGTGTTAAAATTTTAATAGGTTCCCCATACTGTTATATTCTTTCCTTACACCCTTGAGAGACAATTTAAGATATGAAGGGAAGGTTGCTGAAGATAACCAGTAGCACTACAAAATAAAATAAAATGAAAATTCTGTCATGCTCTAATAGGATCAAAGTTTACTTTTCATTCCATCCGGTGTTTAATTGCTTCAGGTTTCATGATTGTGTTCTGTTCTGTGAGCCTCATTTTGAGGTCATTGGGCTTGAGCCCTTTAGAAATTTTATTCAATTATCAGAGTTCCAGAATGAAAAAAAAAGTCCAAATCTGAAGAATTCTACCATTCATTCTAAATTATAATGAAATATTCTTAAAATTGCCCTGTGAATCTTTTAATCAAGTTTATATTATTGGCTCTTTCCTATTAATGAGCAGTTAATATTGCAGGTTTTCTGCATCCACAGCATAGTAAAATGGAAATTAATTATCCTTTTACTTTTATCCACATTTCTAAAATGTATGCAAGTTTCTTTGGATTAAATTTGCATTTTTAGCTATTGTTCAGTATTATCCTGACATCTGAAGGAACAGCCAAAAGTTTTAGGCCTGTCGCTTAGCTACACATTTAGATCTATAGATCTGCTTGGACAAAAAAGAGAGAGAGACATTTCTTTGGACGGACAGGATAAGTAAAAAGGACTTGGATTTTTTTTTTCAAGTTTTTGAAGTCCTTTGAAACAACAGACTTTCAAGGCTTGCAACTGTGAACTTGTGTTAACTCTCAAATGCAAATTTAAAAAAACCTTTTGAAAGGCAGGAAGAGAAAATGCTTTGCAAATCCAAATCAATACACCATAGACATTATAGAATCTCCCACCTTTTCTGTTAAAAAGATGCTATTAAAAGTTTTTCCAATAAAAAGTTACTGATGAGCAGCAATGTACAGCAGGGGAAGCATAGAGAGATTGAGAGGTGAATTTTCTTGTTTTTTGTTTATCATTATTGAAATAATGGATATGCTCTAATAATGATTGAAGTAATGAATGTACAACCATGTGATTATACCAAATATCATTGATTATACACTTTGGATGAATTATATACTTTATTAATATGTATCAATAAAATTGATTTGTTTAAAGAAGTTATTGATGATTACTAGCTCTCTTCTTGCAATACATTATTGTTAAGTATTAATACTGAGAATAAATGCTAACAGAATGTGGTTATGAGAAGTATTTTTATTTACATGTATATTAAAATTTCAATATTTATCAACAGATAGGAAATTATGTCTCAATACTGTTAGGAAAAGTTGGCTTGTGGTCACACAGGTGTTAAGTATTTCCCTCCAATACTCTGGCCACTGTTTTCTCAAAAGAAAGATATTTCAGTGTTTCTTATTTACTCTATTTTAGTAATTGTTATCCTAGAAATAAAAGGAAACAAAAAAAATTCCCATGGCAGTTTACTGTAGTACTCTTTTATTTAGGTCTATATCTGATTGTCAGGCACGATCTCTGAGTGTTTAAAGTACTCCTTAGGAATAAATTAAGCTACAGAAAAACCACATACTTGGGAAACGGATGTGGCTCAAAAGGTTCGGCGTCCGTCTACCATATGGAGAGACCGGGGTTCGATCCCCGGTACCTCCCGGTAAAAATAAATAAATAAAAATAAAAAATAAAATAAAAATGCACAGTAGTTACATTAAGAAGAATGAAAACCAAAATGTACTTTATTTCAGATATCTAATAAAACATGGCTTCAGTACTTCTTTTAAAAAAAAAAGAAAAACCACATACTCCATACCAACCTTGAAAGGGCTTGAAAATGATTATCACTGACGTTTTTTTAAACTATCGAGGATTGTTACATAATCTGTGAAATGTTTTAACTCTAGGCCTTTTATTAAAATTATAATAGTTTACATAGCAATTTTCAAAATACATAGCATTTTCATGTACATGTTCATTTTATCCTCACAATAATCATGTAATAAAGGTATGAATAAGTATCTTTAATTTCACATATAAGAACAGCATCTCTGAGTAGTTAGGTCACACATTCCAGGATTGGGAGCAGGGAACGACATGAGTTCAAGGGCCTAATTTCAAATCCACTGCTGTGCCAATTAGATTCTCCCAGAAGCAGAGAAAAGTTAGCAATGGAAAGGTTAATGGGGGACCACACCTGTGAAAAAAAAAAGGGACAGAAAGCAGGATTGGGAAGGCTACTCCAACAGGAAACTCGGGAGAAAGAATTCCCCTTAAGGAAGTTCCCCATTGGGTGGAAATTGTTAAGCCTTGCTCAGTCAGTGGCTGGGGACCACCTGTAGAAAAGCATTACCTGCAAACCTGAAGCTAACACTGGAGACATCAACAGCTGGAGGCTGTCAGCTAACTACGTTCCTTATAACGGAGCAGTAAGTGCTTTCCTGAAAAAGGATCTGAGTGACATCTCACATCTACCACAATTTACCTTGTATGCCGTGTGGATCCACTTCTCCATTTTACATTTGGGGAGCAGCACTTCCAGGGCTCTGGTGTGCCTCTTGCTAAGGGAGGTTAGTGGGTGGCATCAACTACAGTCTCCATCACTACAACTGGTCTCATGACCCCAACTGTTAATCATCATCTCCCTTCCCCACTACCCATTCTAAAGTCCCCTCACCCTCTGCTGGCCTCAGTGGTTTGTTCACCTGGTAGTATATCTCAAATTCAAAGGGTCTGAGTCCCTGGTAACTTTACCTATGTATAGCTTCTATCACTACATTTGTTACAATTGGGCAAGAATGTACTTAGAGGCACCCAAGTTCCACACACATTCCACTCTGCTCCCATCATGTAACAGCAGCCTTATGTCTTCCTGCTGATCAGTGTCAATTTCCCCTGACAAGATGATGACACCTCTTCTTGCCTGCTGTTTCCTGGCCACAAAGAGCCCAAAGTGTCCAGGTGGCTGCTGTGCTTGTAGTTCAATGGGACCTTTGCTATATCCCTTGCAAGAATGGGGACCAGGTTCTCTAACCCTGCAGAATCCAGAGCTGTGGGGACCACCCCAGTGAGTCATTGAAAGTGATGGTAAACAAGAACATTCCTGCTTCTACCTTGGAAGCTGGAACCATGTATTCTTCCTATTAAGGACACAGTGCCATATAAAGTTCTATGATTCAATGCCTCTACCATGTCCTGGAGGATGGAACCCCGTCCTCACAAGGTATTACCTCTGAGCAAGTTCTACCTTCAGCATGCCATTCCAACACTCAATTACGCCAGTAGCATCTCGTTACACAGTGTAGCAGTTTGGCATTATAAATGCCAAAAATATATATTGGATTATGTTTGTAAACTGGTCTGTAACATGGACGTGATTAAATTTTGATTAAGGCTTTGATTGGGCCATATCAGTAGAACATTTTCACAGGGAAAACTATACAGCAAAGAAGAGAGTTGGAGTTTTGATGCTGGAGTTTTGAGCTGGAGCCCAGGAAGTAAGCACGCAGAGGAGCAGAGCAGCTGAGCCCAGAGAGAATCAAGCCCTGGGGAGAAAGACAGAGCCAGTCACCTGATAGTCTATAACTGGCCTTGTGGAGAGAGCAGGGCAGGTAAGCTCAGAGAGAAACAAGCCCTGGGAAGAGAGGAACCCAGAAAGCCTGTACCCTTGCAGACATCAGCAGCCATCTTGCTCCAACATGTGGCAACAGACTTTGGTGATGGAAGTAACTTACACTTTATGGCCTGGTAACTGTAAGCTTCTACCCCAAATAAATACCCTTTATAAAAACCAAATGGTTTCTGGTACTTTGCATCAGCACCACTTTGGCTAATACACAAAGGATATGATATTACCAGTTGTTTTAGTTTGTGAAAGGGCTGCTAATACAAACTACCAAAAATGGGTTGGCTTTTATAAAGGGGATATATTTAGGGTAAAAGCTTACAATTCCAATGCCACGGAAAAAAGTCCAACTCAAGGCACCATAAGAGGTACTTTCTCATCAAAGTCAGCTGCCACATGGGGAAGCAAGATGGCCACCAATCTCTGCTGAGGTCTCTGCCTTTCTGCAGCTGTAGGAAAACCTGGCATAGGGCTTGTCTCTCAAAGGGGCCCCTCTGATTTGGTGGCTCTGTTTTTTCTGGAGTTCAGCTGTAAGCTATTAGGCATATGGCTCATTTCTCCCTGGGCTTCAGTTCTTTGAGCCTCCAGGGGCTTCTCTCCTTGCAGCTTAGTGGCAGGTGAAACTGTTGCCCTTCCTCTCACATGGCAGGATCAAATATGGCAGCTTCTTTTATCTGTGTCTGTGTCTCTCTCTGTGTGTCTTCATTTATATCAGACCCGGCAAAAGGGCAGAGACTCAACTTGAGTCACATCTCACTGACATAGACCAATCAAAAGCCCTAAATTGATATTATCAGGTAATCTAATCAAAGGACCCTCAACTGAATTTAATCAACCAAAGGGTATCACATCCACAGGCATAGATCGGTTTAAAAACATAATCTTTCTCTTTTTGGGATTCACCAGATTCACAATGCCACACCAGTGCGTCTGTAAAATGGGTTCCCCGTTATGATACAATGTTGTGTTTCATGTCTATAGAACAGGTATTTTATCAGTGGCTTGATGGTTGTGCTGGCTTGGGCCTGCAGGCTGGAAAGTTTAACCCATACCCAAACTGAGTGTCTATTCCTGTGAGAAGAAGAAGAAGAAGAAGAAAAAAAAGAACACTGGCTCTTCTAAAATAAAAAAGTCTGATTTGCTACCAAATGACCCCTCAAGGAACAGTGTCACATTGGGGGCTCAGTGTTGGTCTCTGTTGCTTGCAGGTTGAACATTCAAAAATGACAGATGCTAGATTAGCCTTGGTAAGTGGGAGTCCATGTTTTATGACCTACAGAAAGCTCCAATCTCTACCACTGTGGCCATATCATCCATTTGCCTCTCATGCCCATGAACATCAACTGGTCAATTTATTTTGTCCACTTGGTTGTTTGGCACCCTTTCCTCCTGGGTGCTTTCTGATGGCTATTAATGTATGGTACAAAAATCTTCACACCTTGTACCAACTCTCATTTATCCATCTACATATCTCCGGTCTTCTAATCTTTCTCCTTCCAGGCTCCCAACCATTCACCACTGTCCATGAGTTCATATATATTTCAACTTCAGGCAACTTCTCCTTTTACACAAGATGGAAACACAGATGCTCCTGAAGCTCTACCCATTGGAAGAATTTTCCTCATCACTGTCTTCATAGCCATCCTTGAATAAGGCTGTAATGTAGCCAGCATCCACTTTGGTTTGCACTAACATACCAAAACAACCCATCCATAAAACATGCTATGGCTTTTTCCTCTTCCTTGAGTCAATTGTATTGGGCCCCAGGAACACTGCTACATAATAGGTGCCATGATGGGGCATGCTGGACCCACTGCTCATGCAGCTAGTTTGTGCCATTTCTTCCCACTCATGTTCAGTCCTAAAGGTACCATTTCCATATTATTATGGATTGCTACTAGGCCCAACTGACTTTATTACTTGTTGTTCAACTCATGACGGGCAATTTCAGACTCATGGTCATTAACATGGGCTCCTAGCTTGCTAGAAGCTGTTTTACAAAAAGTATAATCCTCTACTGCAGATTGAATGGCCTTGCTCCATAACCGGGGAAACCTGGGCTGTGATTCTTCCACTTGTTCTTGCCACAAAACTTCACATTGTATCTTTTTCTACTACTGACATCTCTAATACCATAGAGATTGCTAACACCATTTGCCCCAAGCAGCAGGAACTGCTATAGAGCCATTCTCTCTTCTGGGTCCCAATCAAAGCTGGCAGCCTTCCATATCACCTGATGTATTGGCTAGAGTAGTTTTTTCTATGTGTGGAATGTGTTGCCTCGAAAACACAAAGAGACCTAACAGTCACTGTGCTTTCTTCATTGTTGGCGACGATGCATGATACAATTTGTCCTTTACTTTGAAGGGAGTGCCCTGGCATGCACCTGATCACAGGATGTGCAAAAAGTTTTATTGGGTTGGCAATATCTGAATTTTTGTTTATCTCCCTCCATCTAGATCACATGTATCTCACTAATATCTCCAGCATGCCAGCATCTTCTTACTTATCCTCCCAGATTAGCATGATGTCATCAATGTAATGAATCAATGTGATTTGTGATGTTCTACCATGTGTCTGATGATGTAGATGTCTTCTGTCTATATTATGGCAGAGGGCAGGAGAGTTAACATAGTCCTGGAGTAAACTGTTTCAGATCTTCCTTCCTGACTGGCATAGAAAAGAACACATTTGCCAAATCAATGGCCACAGTACCAGAGACAGCATTAATCTTCTCTAGCAATGAAGCCACATCTGGCTGGGCACCTGTGATTGGGGTACTTCTTGACTGAGCCAACAATAGTCTCCAGCATCCAACTGACCAGACCAGCAAATTAAGCAGAGATATGATAGGTACCAAGATGCCTGCATGTTTCAGAGTGGCACTAATCTTTGTCAACCCTCTCCAGAGTGAGATACTGTTGTTGATTGGGACAGGAGGCAGTTTCAGGGGCCTCTATTTGGCATTTCCCACTATCATAGTTCTCACTCAGATCCAATGTGTGGGTTGCTCCAACTGCCACATATGCCAGTCCCAATTATATGTTTTGGGACTTGGGGAATGACCACCAGGTGAGTTCACAGACCCAGTGGTCCCAGACTTTGACCAGGACTCTATTATTTGGCTCCTGTCTATCCCCACTCCAGCATAGCCCATGATAAAATTTTGGGTCTTTGGGTATCAATGTCAACTCAGACCCTGTCTCCAACAGTCACTGAAATGTATGAGTATTCCACCTACCCCAGTGAATTCAAGAAAATGACTATAGATCACCTTGGGGAAGGAGTAGGGAAATCATTATGTATTGCAGGGTATTTTCATTTGCTAAGCTGCTGGAAGCAGATGCCATAAAATGCATTGGTTTTAACTATAGCTTGCAAACTTACAGTTTTTAGAAGCTATGAAAATGTCCAGATCAAGACATCGCCAAGACCATGCTTTCTTCCTGAAGACCAGCTGCCAATCATCCTGATTCCTCTATCCCATGGCAAGGCACATGGCAGCATCTGCTGGTCTGTCCCTTCTCTTCCAGGTTTCACTGCTTTCAGCTTCTTGCTTCTGTGGCTTTCTTTCTCCTTTTTTGAATTACATTCTCTTATCAAGGACTTCAGTAAAAGGAATAAGACCCACCCTGAATTAGGTGGGTCACAGCTTAATTTAAGATCCTACACACCAAAAGATCCTACTTACAATGGTTCACACCTACCACAAGAATGGATTAACTTTAAGAACATACTTATCTGGAGTGCATACAGCTTCAAACCATCACATAGGGTTCTTCACACAAGGACCCAGCCATCACTGCAGTCAACAGACAGCAGCTGTGAAAACTGAAAACTGGCTGGTCCAAAACCTGGGCAAGGGATTTTTTTCTAGGGTAACTGCTCTCAGCTTCCTGCTCATTCATTCTTGCTCTATTTTGATTATGTATATTAAGCAGTGCCTCCTAGCTGCCTAGTTATTTTGTTCCTAGGGGTGCTGTGTTCTATTAACCATCTCCACAACTGTGGACATTATGACCCTCTGACTTCTGAAGGTTAAGTGCTACTACCCGGCCTCCATTGTTCTGGAGCCTTCTCATCCTATTGCTATCAGTGAGCCAAATTCTGTGACCACTTCTCCTACCTTTAATCCTGACCTACAGGAACTTCCTAGTGATGCTGAACCCCTTTCGCCAGGACACTTCTAATGCCCTTGGTTAACAATGTGTCCTTTCTGGGGAACAGACTAGCGGAAGACTCTGTTGGTCTTCTGGCCTCACATAATATACGCATTCCAGTACACCTACTTCCCTAAGCCTCTTACTTCTTTCCTCTTCCATATGCTATGGCAATTTCAGCATTTCAATTCAGGCTCCGTGAGGGCCATCACTTTTTCAAGGCTTCTAGGAGTCACCCAAGCAGCAAGTTTTCACCATCCCCTAGGGTCCTAACCTGGGTGTTAAAGTCTTTTGTCCTGAGAAAATGATCCTAAACAGTAAACAATTGCTAATTACCCTCAGCTTTTCATTATCAATCTGTAGGGTCACAGTGCTATACATAACAACCACCCCAATTCCTTTATCCCTATATTTATCATTCCCCTTACAGTTCAAATGCCTGAATCATTGCACCATTCAAGTATTCCTCTCCACAGGTACATTGTTCCAAGTCACCACCAGTGAAAGTTTTAGAAAGTGGACTATCACATTTTCCCAGGAGTTGCCTGTGCTCTACCCATCACCCAGTATGGTGTTCTTTGTGTTAGCCAGGCGGTGAGTGATCCAGTCCCCAAACATGGGGTACCAAACATGCCAGGTGGGCTCTCTGGGTAGCAGGTACTGAGATGGAGTAAGCAGTGTAAGAGATTTATGGGGAGGAACTCCTATGAAAGAGTGGAAGCAGGACTGGGTAAGGGAAGCCATCAGACTGGGAGGTAGACTTGACAAAGTCTCTTACAGCCCAATGGGGAGCTCTGGAGCAAACATTGCCTATTAGAGGAGGTATACATTGAGTGGAAATGGTCATTGGAGGGGGGCCATCCCAAGAAGATTGTGCTGTTGGCTACCATCGTTACACATGATCATTGGCAGGGACCACCTTGAGAAGAGTTGGCTGGAAAGCTGAGGCTAATCCTGAAGGCATGATCAACTAACCATACTCCTGGCAGCTGGGTAGCAAGTCCTTCCTTGACAGGGGATCCGAGTGGTGCAGGTCCCTGTCTGCCATAAGTACTCTTTTTAGTATTTTACATTATATCAACTATGGCCAATTATCCTTATTTTACATCTATGGAATTATCCATAGTTCATCATTCTTAGCATGGGTCCTCTTAAAATCAGAGCTGCTGATAAGGATTAAAGTGCTAATAAAAGTGAGAAGAAACGAGGCACGGAACAATGCGAAGCTCTGTGAAGCAATGCATGGCTGCACGGGCACTGCTTTTTTCACTGCGTGAAAAGGCACAGTAAGTCTCTCACATGGGTACTCCCTCAGCAAGAGGCCCATGTCCAGTAGGGATGCAAGGAAGAATCATACTCTGTTAGGTAAACGTAATGGAGAAAGAAGGGCTCCTTTCCATCTCCCATTGCCCACAAGTCAAGTTTCACCCCAGCAGCAGCACGCGCTTCCACGTTACATCACCCAACCCTACAGAAGCCAGATTCTATGTCCTGCCATGTGGAGTTTCAACCAACCCTGGAAATGGATGGCGACTCAGCACCAACAGGCTCAGCATGTGTGGTGTGCAGGTCACGCAAGCCTTCCTTACCTAGGACCCCAGCCTGCTCTGGGAGCTCTGCAAAGGCAGCAGTGCTGGGTGGTCTGGGATAAAGGCAGTGCCTTCAGAAAGAAATAGGCAGTTGAGGAGAGCTCAGAAGGTGAACAAAATTTACATCTGATAAAATCTTATTCTAAAGTTTGATAAAATCTTATTCTAAAGTTTGACAGCACCTAAGAGCAGCATGCTTCATTAAGGACTTTAATATTTCTTAAAAAAAAAAAAACAAAAAAAACCTCTTTTAGGTGTTATTACAAAAGCTGCATATGTTCATTTAGTCAAATTAAAAATGAAAGATTAAGCCAAAATAGAAATTTTAACTCATTACTGAAAGATAACCACTTTTAAAACCTTGGGATATACTTCTTATACTTTTCTCTACACTTAATTACGAAAATTAGATACCACTGTAAATACTGTTATGTAAACTATTTTTCACTTAAAATATGTCCTAAAGATGCTAAATATTCATCTTCATTATCATTTTAAAAGATTACATTATGTATATACACAATAATTTATTTTATCAATCCTTTCAGGACAATATTTAAATTGTCAGCAGTTCCATCCTTGTAGTTAAATCTTTGAGCACTTCCTTAATTATTTTTCCTTTTACTCTTTCTTTATAAAACAGTTTTATTGAGATATATTCACATACCATACAATCTATCCAAAGTGTATTATCAATGGCTTTTACTATAATCACAATGTTGTGTATTTATCACCACAATCTCCTTTTACTCTTGATGTCCTATCTAGGGAATCCTTTGAAACTCATACTCTTAACCATTGTGTTAGTTAAGATCCTCCAAGAAGCAGATACCAAGATGGGATTAGATGTGCAAGAGATTTACTAGGAAACGCCTGTGAAAGAAAATGGGGAAGAAACCGGAAGAAAGGGGAGAACTGTTAAATTGAGATGCAGGTCTCACCCAAATGAAGGAGAGGAAGAAGAAACAAAGCTTCATTAGAAAGCATCTTAGACTGTAATGAAGCTTAGAAAGTTTTGGCAAGGCCAGTGGGCAGTCCCCGAGCTAAAATCACTTGTCAGAGGAGTCTCGTGTCTCACAGAAACAGTCCAGCCTGTGCCCTACATCCCAGTCACACAGTCAGTGGCTGGGAAGCTGGCTGTGAGAAGAATGATGGAGGCAGAGCGCGGCAGCCAGGGCTGTCAATTTTCCTCAGAGATCGGAAAGGCACATTCTCATGACTGCCACAAACACCATCTGTGCTTTAAGAAAAGTTGGTATCATTGATTCATTGATTCATGACACACTGAGAACACGAATATGAAGATTGTGTGGTGCTCGCCTCCTAGTAACTGACTTCAGTTTGAGTGGATTATCAGGAATAATTTTTCAGTAATTAGAAATGGAGATAAGTAGACAGATTTCCAGAATATCCTGAGGCAAGTCTTCACAGTATGGCTTTATAATTTTGTTTGAGGTAATTTTTCAGAGTATCAGACAACTTCTAAGCTGAATATGAAATGGATTTTAGATTATTCCTCAGTGTGTAGCACCCATATTTCTACTCTTCTTCCCTAATGCAGAGAATTTGGATATGAGTTTAATATAATAATTTGAAGTCTAAAGCTTGAAACAGTAATTGCACTTCTAAAGGTTGTTTTATTATATTTTTGAGAAAGAACAATGTATGCATCCCAGTGTACACTTTTTTCTTTACTTTACTTTCATATTCTCATATCCTTTGGAGTATATATATGGTCTTGGATTAGTTTGTGTGTGTGTGTGTGTGTGTTTGTGATCTTGGGTTAGTTTCCTATTGCTGCTTGCAACAAATTACCACAAATTTAGTGGCATAAAACAATACAAACTTATTCTCTTATAGTTCTGGGGATCAGAAGTCCAATATGGGTCTTAATGGGCTAAAATCAAGGTGCCTATAGGGCTGCATTCCTTCTGGAGGCTCTAGAGGAGTAGCCATTTCCTTGTCCTTTCCAGCTTCTAGAGACTGCCCACATTCCTTGGCTCATGGCCTCCTTCCTCCATCTTCAAAGACAGCAACAGTGGTTTGCGTCCCTCTCATATCATGTCACTCTGACCCTGCTTCCATTGTGACACCTCCTTCTCTCTGTCTTCTGCCTCCCTCTTCCACTTTTAAGGACCTTTGTGATTATATTGCACCCCCCCACCCCCCCAATAATGCAGGATAATCTCCTTATTTTAAAGCCAACTGGTTAGCAACTTTAATCCCATCTGCAACTTTACCCTGACTATATAACACGACACATTCACAGATTCCAGGGACTAGGACAAAGACATCTTCAGGAGCCAGTATTCTGCTTACCACAGGTCATATAGCCAAAACCTCCAATACATTGTTGATTAGAAACACTATGGGAAGCGAATGTGGCTCAAGTAACTGGGCTCCTGTCTACCATATGGGGCGTTCTGGGTTCATTTCCCAGGGCCACCTCGTGAAAGTGAGCTGGCCCGTGTGGGCGAGCTGGCACAATAAAAAGAGACAAAGAGGAGAGACAGTGGGAGGCAAAACAAACTGGGGAGCTGAGGTGGCTCAAGCAATTGAATGCCTCTCTCCCACGTTGGAGGTCCCAAGATCAGTTCCTCATCCTGAGGAGAAGATGGGAAGAAAGGACAAGCTGACACAGAGAGCACACAGCTAGTGGACACAGAGAGCAAGACAGTGAGCACAGAAGCAAAAGGGGCGGGTGGGAGGGAATAAATAAATAAAATAAATCTTAAAAAAAAAAGAAACACAAGTGGTATTGATAGTCTTCTTCTGGTCTTTAATGGAAACAATTCAAAATATTTATCATTCTTATGATATTTGGCATAGGCTTTTGGTAGGTACACATTATCATATTAAGGAAGTTCTATTTATGTTCCTCCTTAATTACTGTACTGTAATAAACCACCCCCAAAACAATCATTTAAAACAAAAATTTATTATTATCACTCATGTTTCTGTAGGTTAACTGGGCTCAGCTTTGCAGTTCTCACTTGGAGCTTGACCAGGATGAGTAACCAGTAGGACTCCTTTGCTCACGTTATCAGGGGCTTCCATGCTCCTCCATGTGGCTTCTCTCTACAGCAGAGCAGCTTGTAGCATGCAATGAAATAATCATACCATTTTTCTTCTTTAATCTGTTAAGATAGTGAATTGTATTAATTGATTTTCATTGTATTACTTTTTATTTTTCTATATTTTAAGTTTTTAAAATTTACTTCATAATAAAATTAATAATTAAAAAATACTTAAGTTGACAACTTTTACTATACACTTATTGCTTATGTATTTCATGTGTGAATGATATACTTCAATAAACATTTTCATGAAAAAATACCATGTAGTCATTAAAAATTAATTACAGGCTACCACCATCTCCACCAGCACCAGCTGTGCCAGAGCTGAGAGGAGACCATGGACCCCACTACCCAGTCTCTCCTCTTTCCTGCCACTGGCTGCCAACCTTCTTGGGACTTGTTCCAACAATCTATTAAAACATGATGGATCACTATGAAGTTCTAGGCATGCAAAGACATGCCTCACCCAAGGATAGTAAAAAGACTTAAAATAAATTGGTCTTAAGTGGCACCCTTATAAAAATCCTAAGAATAAAGAAGAAGCACAGAGAAAATTCAAACAAGTAGCTGAGACATATGATGTTATTAGATGCCAAGAATGGGACATCTATGACAAATATGGTAAAGAAGGATTAAGTGGTGCTGATGGAGGTGGAAGTCATTTTGGAAAGTCTATTTGAGTTTGGCTTTACATTCCATCATCCAGATGATGCCTTCAGGGATTTTTTGGTGGAAGGGACACATTTTCATTTAACTTATTTGAAGATGTTTTTGACGTCTCTTAGGAATAGAAGAGACCCACGTGGAAGCAAAAGCAATGGCATGGAATCTTTTTTCTCTGCCTTTAGTGGGTTTGGGGTTTCCATCTTTTGGAGGTAAATTTTCTTCTTTTGATACAGGATTTACTAGAATTGGTTCACTGGGGACCCGGGACCTTACTTCTTTTTCTCCAACATCCTTTGGTGGTTGAAGACTGGGCAACTTCTACTAAAATTGTTAATGGCAGAAAAATCACTAAAAAGAGAATTGTTTAGAATGGTCAAGAAATAATTGACATGAAGATAATGGCCACTTAAAGTCCTTAATAAATGGTAAGGAGCAGCTGCTATGCTTGTATAACAAGTAATTCAAAGCACATGTTTAATAGACATGTTAAACTATAACAAGCACCATTTAGGATTAACAGGAACATTTTTTTTGAAGATTTCAAATGCACTTTACTTTCAGTATAACTGTACCTAATCTAAAGTATTTATAAATAGTTTATTGGTGCACTTATTTGTAATAGATTTTTGAATTTGTTGTTGAGGTAACAGTAATAGGACCATTTTTTTGTGTCTTTGAGAATGCTGAAATGTCTGTATGCACTTTGCCTTTTTATTAAACTTAATCCAAGGTGAACTGTGATTCTTTAGTAGTGTTAGGACAAAACTGTATGCCAGCATGCATCTTGGTCTTTTCCCTGTTTTTGAAACATGAGTCAAATAGTTTCAATCTGCTATTGCCAGCATGAATCTTCTACAAAAAAAATTTCCATTGTTTAAACATGTAATTAAAAAATAAAATTGGTAAACCAGGTCTTTGTCATTTGCTTAAAAAAGAAAGAAAGAAAGAAAGAAAAGAAATGCTTGTCAAAAATCAGTTTGCCAAGGCAGATGTGGCTCAAGCAGTTGAGCGCCTGCCTCCACATGGGCGGTCCTAGTTTCAGTTCCTGGTGCCTCCTAAAGAAAAAACAAACAGACAACAAGCAGACACTGGGAGCAAACAACAAACAAACAAACAAACAAAATGAGCAAACAGACGAGGGAGCCATCTCAGGGGGCTGGGGTGGATAGGGGGTAAATTGTAGGGTATAAACATTATGATACTATTCAATTTTAAAATAAACAAAATGACATTCTGTATTATATATGGATTTGAACTTACATGGTAAAATATTTGAAAGGAAAAGGAAAAAAGTGTCCTCTAAAAATTTGCCATTGCTGTTTTGTTGGTATACTCTTTGCTGCACCCATAGCTTTCAAAACACTGACCTGATATCACTATTAAAAACTACTGGGGATGGGGTCGGATGCGGCTCAACTGGTTGGGCGTCCGTCTCCCATATGGAGGGACCCGGGTTCGATCCCCGGGACCTCCCGGTAAAAAAAAAAAAAAAAAAAAAAAAACTACTGGGGAGCAGATGTGGCTCAAGCAGTTGAGTGCCCGCCTCCCACACGGGAGATCCCAGGTTCGGTTCCTGGTGCCTCCTAAAGAAAAAGAGCAGGGAAGCGGCTGTGGCTCAATCAGTAGGGCTCCCGTTTACCATATGGGAGGCCCCGGGTTCGGTTCCCGGGGCCTCCTGGTGAAGGCAAGCCCGCCCGCATGGCGTGGTTAGCTGACCCAGTGAGCACAAGCAGCAAGGGGGGGATAAATGAATAAATAAATAAAATCTTAAAAAAAAAAAAAAAAAAAAGAAAAAGAGCAGACATTGGGCAAAAACGACAAGGAGACAATGAGAAAAAAACAAAAAAACAAAAAAAACACAAAAAACCAACAGGCAGAAAATGAGAAAAAATGAGAAGAAACCAACGAGCAGACAAGGAGCAGGGAGTGGATGTGGCTCAAGCAGTTGAGTGCCCGCCTCCCACACGGGAGGTCCCGGGTTCGGTTCCCAGTGCCTCCTAAAGGAAAAAAACAAACAGACAACAAGCAAAAAAAAAAAACAAAAAACAATGAGCGAACAGATGAGAGCACAATCTCAGGGAGGCAAGAACAAAATAAAAACACTACTCCCAGATGCTAAGGTATTCAGTTATTTTTGTGTATATTAAATCACACTGCTGCAGTGGTAGAAGAACACTGGAATAGTCAGGCACAGGAAGTTAAAAGAAGAAGCACAGTGATCAATTCTGCTATTCGAAAGTCCCATATTTTTCCGGATTTTTTTTAAAATCCAGATTTTATACAATTTTATAAAGAAAAGATATTAACCTTATAACTAACAATAATATGCTTCTGATCTTTTATTCATCTATCTCTGTTTTGCATAATTGCCATTCCTACATGGAACTGTGGTTGTCTTCATTTATTGCACTTCAGTTAGCTTTTCCATGTATCCACCTAGTTCTGACACTGTTTGGTATTCCATAGTTTTCCATCTTGATAATGTACTGCAGCTTACTTAGCCTTACCTCTATTGTTGAACTTTTGAGATATTTCCAATTTTCCAGTATTATAAATAGCATTTCTATGACCATCTTTGTACTAACCACTTTGTCCTTTCTGGTCATTTCCTTGGGGGTATAATCCTAAAGTGGAATTAGCAGGCCAAAGGGTATAAATAGTTTGATGATTCTAATTACATATGCCAGCATTATACCAATTTACCATGGCCCCAACAATATCGAGTCCAGTTATCTTAATATATTTTTAAAATTTATCAAGTGTATAGTGTTTGTTAAAAGTTACTTAATTAAACATTATCCCAGATGATTTTTTTCTCATTTTTGTCTAATTGTAAAAGTAATGCTCTCTCACTGTGAAAAAAATCGAGCATGTAAAAGTGCCCTCTAATCATGCCTCCACTCTGAAAAAATAGCATGTTCAAATTTGGTTTACATCCTTTCACACAATTTTCTGTGCATGCAATAGTTTTCTTCTTGAGACTACAGGCAATGTTTGGATGTTCTTTAGAAATCCACCCAGCAATACCTCCTGTATGTTTTGTTCTCTTCTCTCTTGCATTTGCTGTTCTTTCATTTATTCTCTTTCTTTTCAAATTTATAGCACTTCTTTCTTCACCAGTTCTTTCCCCTGAAATTTCCAAAGTAAACTGGTCTCCCCCAACTTGATAAAACCTTTACTTGCCATCACAGACCTTTCAGGCTTGTTTTTATTCTTTGCTTCACCGTGTGTGATTCAAAGCCCTAGCAGCATTTTAGAACACTACCCTGGGTGCCACCCCCAATTATTTTAAGGGGTGGGACCCAGGAATCTGCATTTTTAAAAGAGCACTAGGTGACCCTAGTGTGTAGGCAGGGCTGCAAACTACTGGGTTACTCTAATCTCTGGAAGGACTGCTCTAGGTCTCATATTTCTACTTTTCTACTAATCACTTTCTCCTTAACTCTCTATAAACTGGATGCTGAGTCTTCTTTATTAAACCAATGACTTCTTTGTGCTCATATGCAGTGGCCAGACAATCCTGTGAATGGATGGTAGAGCTAGAAGTTGGCTCTTCTGTTCCTGGTATACTATTCATTCTAATTTACATGTTTCATATTTGTTTGTTAGTATATGCTATCTATTGCTGCACTGCAAACTATCCCAAAACCTAGTGGCTTAAAACAAGAAAAAACATTTATTTGTTTTGATTCTGAAATTTGGGGACTGCTCATTTCTGCTCCAGGTGGAGTTGACTAGGATGGCTTGACTGGGGCTGGAGAATCCAGGAGGTCTTGACTCACACGTCTGGTGCCTCAGCTGCCTTTTTCCCTCCAACAGGGTAGCAGGCCCTCAAGAGAGCAAAAAAGGAAGCTGCCAGGTTTCTTAAGGCCCAGGCCCATGGCATGTGGTACATAAATAATGTCACTTGATTGAATAGTTAAATGAATGAAAGAATAAAACAATAATAAACATAGAACAGAAAATATTAAACAATACACAAATAGACAATAAAAAGGTTTACATTGGGGGTCGGATGTGGCTCAACTGGTTGGGCGTCCATCTCCCATATGGAGGGACCCGGGTTCGATCCCCAGGACCTCCCGGTAAAAAAAATAAATAAATAAAAATAAAAATTAAATTAAATTAAATTAAATTAAATTTTAAAAAAAGGTTTACATCTTTTATATAAAGGGAACATATTTAACTGTAGAGACTGACTGAATTCCATTTGGCACTAAAAGAGAGGCCAAGGAATGCTATAGATATTCTATATCAAGACAGATTATGTCATGCCAGGCCAGATTGTGTCAGGCTGGGGACACTTCCAGCTGGATCAGGAAGAAGTATCGATACTAGGTGCCCCAAGTCAGGCTGGACAGAGGTCAGGTTCACAGAATTTGGCTCTGGGAGTACAGATCAGGTGCAGGAACAAGCAGTATGGAGTTTCTGCAGGTCAAGACAGTGGGTCCAGATTAGCAAACTCAGACCTTAGGATCAGAAACCTTGGACAGGGAAATGAGAAACATAAGGTTGAGGCTCAGGCCAAAGAGTCTGGGAAAGATCCTGGGCACCAGAATTAAGTATGAGCTTGACCCTTGGCACACTGCCTTCTGAGCTCCTTCACAAGCAGCACACGGCAGGACTGATCTCAGAAAGTGAAAACAGTGTGGCTGGAGAGGCCAACAGTTCCTGACAGGGTGGGCTCAGTGAAGGCCATTAACCTCCAAAAAGATCAATAACTCCAAAAAGCATGCCACAATGTTCAAACCATCCATTTCAGTATTTTATTGCATTACCACAAAGGTCCTTTTTGGATAGATACAAAATTTTTGTCCTACAAAGCCACAAAATATAGAAAATACCCTCAGTCTTCCTAACTGCCTGATGAATAACTCTCCATCCATATTGAAAACTATCGTGCCAATATTCTCACTGTCCTGATTTTGTGATAATCAGGGAAGGCTAAACATTCGCTATATTAGAAACCATACATGTATCCCCATACCTAGTTTTTCTCCCTAGGTCTGGTTTTTAGAATGCTGGTGATAAACTAAGCCCGATTTATTACATGACCATCCTGTATGGGAAAAGACTGTAACTTTGGGTATCTTTGGTGAACCTTAAGAGATATAGCAGGGGGACGGATGTGGTTAGGGTGGTTGGGCATCTGTCTCCCATATGGAGGGGCCTGGGTTCGATCCCCAGGACCTCCCGGTAAAAATTAAAAAAAGAAAAATATAGAAGGCGCATGGGCCACTAGGCCCTGTGCACCAGTGCACTGCCAGGCCCTGCGAGTGGGTAAGCCCCCCAGGTCCCGCGTGTGGGTGTCACCAGGCCTTGAGTGTGTGTGAGCCACTAGGCGCCATGCGTGGGTGCGCCATCAGGCCCCGCGATTCACACAGCAAGATGATGACATAACAGGAGAGTGACACAAGAGATAGCCAAGATGAGACGCGCCAAAAAACCAGGAACTAAGGTGGTGCAAGTGGTAGGATGCCTCTCTCCCACATCGGAGGTTCCAATGATTGAGTCCCAGTGAAGACAGGAGGAGAAGGATGATAAGAGAGGGCAGGTAACGGACACAGAGAGTTGCCCAGTGAATGGACACAAAAACAGCAAAAACGGGGGTGGCGCATAAAAATGGGTAAAAGTAAGTAAATAAATAAATAAATCCTTTAAAAAAATGTATAGGGGAGTAAAATACAGACTATAGTTGGTAGTAATACTTTTACGATGCTCTTTCATAATTTGTTAACAAATGTTTCACAACAATGCAAGTATTTGTGGTGATGTGATGTGTGGGAGCCCTGTATGATGTTATGCATGTTTGTTTTGTAAATTCACAATGTTTACTGAACACTTATAGTTTATGTATGTTCATGTATGAAAATATACTTCAATAAATTGTTTTTTAGAAAAAGAAAACTATCAAACCTATTATGCAACAAATTTTATATTTTTATTATGACAGAACTATCAAGTATAACAATTCCATTTTGGAACTGAATCTAGGCAAAAGTATGAAGCAGGAAGTGTTTTCTATATTGCTTTTAATATATCTTTTTGAACTCTTTTCTCCCTCCCATCTCAGCACCTCTTTTCTATTTGCTTACTGGATCGTCTCCTCTCTACCCTCTTTTGCAGAAAGAAGCAGTTTTAGTATGAGCTTAAATTAGTCATTTTTGTCATAATTTCTCAGAATGTAGTGTGGTAGTCAGCCTCCAGATGTTCCCCAATAATCCCCACCTCCTTATATTCAAACCCTTGTAAAGGCCTCCTCCCGTGTTGTACCATGGACCACTGGTCTATGTGACCAATAGCACACAGCAGAAGTAATGGTAAGTCACTATGTCACTCCCAATATTAGTTTAACTAGATTAGTTAAGACTGGGGCTTCCATCTTGGGCTCTCTAATGCTTTTTTTCTTTATTTTGTTTTGTCTATTGCTATTTCTCTCTCTCTCTCAGGTACTCACTTCTGGTGGGTACGCTGTTATGTTGTGAGCAGCCCTATGGAGAGGACCACACAGTGGGGAACTGAAGCCTCTGGCCAACAGCCAGAGAGGAATCGAAACCTGTCAGCAACCCTGTGAGTAAACTTGGAAGTCATTCTCCAGCCCCAGTTGAGCCTTGAGGGGACTGCAGTCTCTGCTGGCAGCTTAACTACAACCTCCTGTGAGACCCTGAGGCAGTACTATCTAGCTAAACCACTTCCAGATTCCTAACCCACAGAACTGAGTGAGATAAGAAATATTTGTTGTTTTAAGTTGCTAAATTTGGGGTAATTTGTTATACAGCCATAGATACCTAATACATGTGATCTGTATCAGAATTCTCTGGTGAGCCTTACTTAAAATGCAATTCCTAGGCCCCATCTCAAAGAAAAAGAATCTTTGGAAGAGAGGTCAGCAATCTATATCTATCTATATCTGTTTATCTGTATCTATCTATCTGTCTAGCTATATTTATCTGTATCTATCTATCTATAGGTAGATATTTAATTTTTATTGTGGTAAAATATATACACATAAAATTTCTCATCTGAAATGTGCTATTTATATATTTTAGGTATCAGGGCCAGGGGTTGAACCTGGGACCTCTTATGTGGTATGCCGACAATCAACCACTTGAGCTACACCAACTCCCGAATCTATATTTTTAACAAGCTGCTTATGAAGTCTTAAATTTGAGAACTAATGCCTTCTGCCTTTAGTCCATTAATATTACTTCTTCCAAATGTATTTGTACTTTAATACTAATTTCAAAGGCTTTAAGCAACAAGTATTATCCAAGACTTATATACAAAGCCTAGAAAGTTTTGCCATTTTTTAGTTCAAGATATGATTTCAAATATTCTTACTTTTGGTGGTATGCTGGAAGCAGTTAGAAGATGAACATTAAGCAAGCCAGTGATGGTTACAACCACTCACTCCCACAGTAAAAGTATCTACACTAAACACACTATTCCCTTGGTCACCCTTCAGCCCTGTGCTGCTATTTAAGCATCACAATTCACTGCCCTGTATGTTCTCACTCATAAACTCAAGGCCAAGTTCATCCACATTCCAGCAAGATTACACCAAGCTTTGTGATAGACATGTGGTAGTCCTCATTATTTTTACACCTTCCTATGTGCCGTATCATATGTCCCAGTCAACGCAATGTGCTCCCTGTAAAGAACTCACACTGGTTGAGAACCACTGCCTAAACTCAGCATTAGAAATGGTTGCTATATTAGTTAAGGTTCTGACATGAAACAGAATGCACATTCAAATTGTGATAATTCAAGGAGAGTTCAATGCAGGGTCTGGTAACAAAAGTATGAGAAGCGGGTAGGGAGACCACAAGGCATAATGTAGCATCAAGAGGTTAGGAACTGCAGAGTTTTGTTACCACCGGTCTTGGCAAGGGGACTCCTGGAAACTGGAGAGAGGGTTGTGGGGAGGAGGCCATCTTACTGGAGCCTGCAATCTTTGCTTAGGGCCAGCATTCAACCTCTGTGACCCCCATAGTAAGGGAGCAGAGGAATGATACTCAAACAACACTCTCCTTCCTTTCTCTGAACCCCTGCCAGTGCTCTCCATCACCAAACCCAACTGGAAGCCAGAGAGTAAAGCAGTCCATTGAGGCAGTCCATAGAGGTCAGCTTTCTGGAAAGGGCAGAGAATGGATCTGGGAATGGTGATGGGAAGAAGTAGAAGATATCTAGCACAGTCATCTATCCATCTATACATAAAGTTATCCTGAGAATTTTTTAGTGCTAAAACTACTTTAAACTCAGTGAAACATGACTTTATTAATAATCTGGAACCTGATGAAAGCTTCTTTGCTCTCTTCAACCCTTGATGATCACAAGTATTGCGGTCACATCCTCTTTCAGTCTTCATATTTTTCAACTGAGTCTTACCATTTTTATTCTATTTTAATATATGACTCTATCTTTGTTACCGATCTAGGTTCACTGCCTGATGCACACAAAAGCCAATCTGTGACTCTTGGGTTTCAAAGAGGGAAAGCGTTTTATTACAGAGCTGCTGTGTAAGGAGATAGGAGGCAAGCTTCAGATCTGTCTTCCTGAACTGGGAAGACTCTGAGGGTCTTATAGTATTCTGGTAAAAGGTGTGATTATGATAATGACTACAGTGGTCTGAAGTGACAAAATCCAGGGTGGAATTTTGGTTGAGCATGCACAGACAGGTTACATGCTTAGTAATAGGATACATGTACAAAAATGGCAGCCTTGACATGATGATGGGCATGATTGTTAGTTTATAATGAGGTATAGGTTACTATAGGCTAAAGCTCTGTATTACTGTGCATGTCTGAAGGGCTAATTCTGACTGAAACTGGTTTTATTTAGGAGAAGAAAAACAAGAACTGGGGTGGATGACTCAGTTTTCCTCATTAATAAACATGAGGGGTTGTTAGCAGGATCATAAGACCAATAAGTTACAAAAAATATAAGTGGATAGGCACAAAGTCACAAGATTATCTATTTCTTAGAAGTTACAAGGGAAGGCATCTCGGTTACAGTTCAGTATTCTTCTGTATATAAGAAGGTTAGTAGGCATAAGCAGTTTCTTGGTTACATCTTTTTCATGATTTTAAGTAAAAGTAACAGAGGAAATTGCCTATCAAAAGCTGTATGTGTGATTAGGTGACAAAGTTGGGGGGAGATGAAAGTGCCCTAGAGAATGCTACAGAGAATCACAGGTAGAAGTATGAAGCTTGGAATAAATGGTCCTTGAGCATAAGATCTAAGGGGAGTGGAAGGAAAGAATGGCCAGAAAGAAAGAAGTTAAGTAGCTCAAGGTACACTTCTTTTTTTTTTTTTTTTTTTAAGATTTTGTTTATTTATTCATTTATCCCCCCCCTTGCTGCTTGTGCTCGCTGGGTCAGCTAACCACGCCATGTGGGCAGGCTTGCCTTCACCAGGAGGCCCCGGGAACCGAACCCGGGGCCTCCCATATGGTAAACGGGAGCCCTACTGATTGAGCCACAGCCGCTTCCCTCAAGGTACACTTCTGAACATTTTTCAGCAGAAGAAATGAATGATTAGACTGACTCACTCTAGCAGTTTGATATTATTTATGAATTCCAAAAAGAGATATTGATTACATTTGTAAACTGGTCTGTTCTCCTGGGCGTGATACCCCTTTGATTGTATTAAATTTAGAGGTTTCACTTTTACTTTATTAAATCAGGATTAGGGCTTTGATTCAACCACATCATTAGGGCATGCAGAGTTGAGTCCCCACCCCCTTGGTGGGCTATATAAAAGGATGCTTAATCAAGAATAGGGAAATAGATACATGGGGAAGAAGACAGAGGAAGAGATACAGCTCCATAGACATGGCAGAGGCCCTGGGAAAAGAAATGAGCTGTTTGCCTGATAGTTTACAGCTGACCTTGTTAAGAGACCAGAGCAGCTGAGCCCAGAAAGAAAGGAGCCCTCCAGTCTGCAGCTGAGATTGGAAGAAGCTGAGCCCATGGAGCCTTAAGAGGAAGAGGAAAGTTGAACCCTTGCAGACATAACCCATCATCATGCTTCAACACATGGCAACAGAGTTCGGTGAGGAAGTAACTTTGAGTTGGACTCTTTAGGGCCTTGTAACTGTAAGCTTCCACCCCAAATAAATACCCTTTATAAAAGCCAACAGATTTCTAGTACTTTGCATCAGCACCCCTTTTGGCTGACTAATATACTCACCATATCTTTGTAATTGGTAAGCATGATCAATAAATATTTTCCTCTTCCTCAACTTGGGAAGTAGTTGAGGGCTCTAAGGATAAACATTCAGTACCAGAAATTCTTCGGTTTTATAGGCTTTAAGCCCATGGAATATGCTATGGGTGGAGAGGAGTTACCTATATGAAATTAGAATCATAAAATCCCAGAATTGGAAGGTATATTAGTCAGCCAAAGGGGTGCTGATGTAAAATACCAGAAATCTGTTGGCTTTTATAAAGGGTATTTATTTGGCGTAGAAGCTTACAGTTACCAGGCCATAAAGCATAAGTTACTTCCCTCACCAAAGTCTGTTGCCACATGTTGGAGCAAGATGGCTGCCAACATCTGCAAGGGTTCAGCCTTCCTCTTCTTAAGGTTCCATGGTCCCAGCTTATTCCAATATCATCTGTAGGCTGGGATGAGTCTCCTCTCTCCCAGGGCTCATTTCTCTCCAGGCTCAGCTGCTCTGGTCTCTCCACAAGGTCAGCTGTAGACTATCAGTAACTCTCTCTCTTCCCAGGGCCTCTGCCATGTCTATGGAGCCATCTCTATTCCTCTGAGTTCTTTTTCTGAGTGTTTATTTCCTGGGGTCCAGCATCCAAAAACTCCAACTAATTCCTCTGCCATGTAGTTGTCTCTGTCATCCTACTGATGTAGCCCAATCAAAGCCTTAATCATTATTTAATCAAATAAAAGTGAAACCTGTGAATTTAATACAATCAAATATGCCCAGAGGAACAGTCCAGTTTACAAACACAATCCAATATCTATTTTTGGAATTCATAAACAATGCCAAACTGCTACAGAAGGGATCTTCTACATGAGTCTGATTTGCAACATTCTTACTTTATGATTTTCCAGACATTTAAAGGTGGCCAGTGTTTCATCAGGCAACTTTTCCACTCCTTGCCTGCTCAATATAATAAAGTTCTTTATTCTATGGTAGAATATGCATTCTTACAACTTCTGCCCATTGCTACTTTTTCTGCCACCTGGACTTGCTTATGACAGTCTGTTCTCTTCTATATGAAAGCTTTCCAAATAATAACCTTCCTCTTGCCTCCAGCTTTCTTTTAACCTGGTAAAGTAATTAGCAATAATAATAAGGAGATGTGCATAACATTTTCTTTGCTCACTATGAACCAGATCCTCGGCCAGATGTGTTGTGTACACTATTGCTAATCTTTACAAAATCATAATGAGAACATTTATGTAAGCAAATGCACATATATGCGTATATATTTATATATCATTTTACAAATATTGGTTTGTATTGTGAAAATTTTGATTTTTACCCACAGTAAAATAAAAACAAAAACAAAAACAACCATAATGAGGTCAGTGTTATTAAACCAGTTTTACAGGTGAGGAAGGTCACACAACTTCTAAATGGCTGAACTGGGATTAACAAATAGGTCTGTCTAGGTCCAAGCTCCATATTCTTTCCCTAGTCCTGGTTCTTTCAATTCACAGATATCATCAGCATCCTGGTCACTCTCTAGATTCGTGTTTCCCAAAGTTATGTTTATCCAAATCTGGTTGAGCAGGATAATCATCACTGTTATGAAAAAAGAAAAAATACAATTTGGAAAACAGTGCTAATTCGAATGAAAGAAGTATCTATTCTTCAGGATATCTCAGAGCCTTTAGTATACTAATTGCATTGTGAGGCTCTATGAGGAATGTCTTGTATTCAGGATTTTCTAATGTTATTTGACCTTGGGACTCATTTTCTGGGCATTCACTCTGATGAAACCTGCTCTAGATATACTCTTCTGTTACCGGATATTGTCTAGGTTCTCGACTATGCTGCAAAAAATGAATTTCAAGAGCAGGTTGGGTTGATTAGGTCAGTAATTTACTAAGGTAGAGAGGGAAGAGAAATGGGAGAAAATAACACAGATCATGGGTCCCAGAGAGAGGAAGGGGCTGAAGAGTGATAAAGCGGGCTGATTTATAGACTACAATTGCCCATTATAAATTATAAATGCCCAAGTTTTACTTGCATGTTGATCCACGAGGGGGGTGGGGGGGGCATGGCGAGAGCAGGGCGCAGAAGACAAGAACAGGGTCAAAAGGCAAGAGAGAGCAAAAGGCCTTTGCACTTGCTTTTTGAACCATTAATTATTCTGCCCTTGTGCTAATGGCATGGGCGGAGTCCCAGCTGTTTGCTGTTTTGATTGATTCCCGCACCCATCAATCCCCCAGGATGGCCCAATGATAAGGTCCCTGGAGAATATCTGGGGCTTCTCCTGGCTGCTGGAGGAAATCTCGTTCTGAATGGGAGAATCTCATGAAGGTCTTCCAGCAGCCATCTTGGGGGTATTGAAGAACACGTGTTAATGGTGGCGATTTTTCTGCCAGGTTACAGATCTGTCTTTTGAGTCCCTATCTAACCTGCTTCACTTCTTTATTAACCTTGTTTTGCAAATGTGGTATCCCAAACTGAGAATATCTCTGATGTAACTGAACAATTAAAAAAAAAATTCTGTTGTAACATATAATTTCAACCTTATGAAAGCAAAATCTTTTGACACTCTGATAACTTAGATAATTCTTTTTTTATAAAAGATTTATTTATTTTACTTTATTTATTTTTTTAATTTATCCCCCCACCCCGCCCCCAGATGGTTCTCTTTGTCTGTATGCCCATTGTTTGTTCGCCTTCTCCAGGAGGCACCGGGAACTGAACCCAGGACCTCCCATATGGGAGGGGAATGCCCAACAGCCTAAGTCACATCCACTCCCTGCAGGCTGCAGCATCTGCTGGCCTGTGGCATCTGCTCATTTAGGTGTCTGCTTGTTGTGGCGGGGTGCAGCATCTAGCTCTGGTTGCAGCGGGTGCAGGTGTCTAGCTCTTGTTGCAGCAAGTGCGGGCATCTAGCTCACATTGCGGCAGGTGCAGGCGTCTGCTTGTCTTCTTTAGGAGGCACTGGGACCTCCCATGTGGTAGGAGGATGCCCAACTGGTTGAGCCACATCTGCTTCTCTAAATAATTCCTTAAAATTGCTTTTTTTTTTTCTGTACCAAGAAACTCTGTATGTAGCCAGCCTGTATTCTGATATATTGGGAGGAAAACACACATGACATATAGACACACTAACATTTTTTATTTTATTCTGTTTTATCAGAGAAGTTGTGGATTTATATAACAATCATGCATAAAATATGGAATGCTTCATGAATTTTCATGTCATCCTTGCACAGGGGCCATGCTAATCTTTGTATAGTTTCAATTTTAGCATATGTGCTGCAGAAGTGAGACCCCACAAATAAATTTTTTTTGAGCATCAATTTTTTTAGGGAATTATCTCAAACAAAATAACTTTATTTTTTTAAAAAAATCACTACTTTAGGGTTGATAGAAATAATAGGGTTGTGGGGATTAATAAAAAAAGCAATTCCAAATCAAGCTTTTCTTGAGATGCCAGGAAATTCTCTATCCCTTTGTTTAACTCTGAACAAAGTTGCAAGATTTTATCACTCAACTTCCCACAGTGTAAACCTAATTTGTTTAGGTTTCATTAGGCCTGTCTTTGTGGTTAGATCTTCTGAACCAAGATTCCAGAATAATAGCCTATAATTCTCAACATGGAAGAATTGGCTTCCTGAAGACTATTGTTTCTTCATTTACAAGTGTTATTTTTTTCTTGCCTGGTATTTGAATTTTAAAAGGAAGATCAGAAAACCCCAATTTCAGACATTTAAAAAATAAAAAACAAAAGTGAATCTTAAAAGAAATGAAGTTGTGACACTTGCTACAATATGGATGGACCTTGAAGACAACAATGGTGAATGAAATAACCCAGACACAAAATTATTATTATTTTTATGAGAATAATGAAAATGCTCTAACAATGATTGAAGTGATGAACACACAACTATGTAATTATACCAAATACCACTGACTGTACACTTTGGATGGATTCTATATTTTATTACTATGTATCAATAAAATTGATTTTTAAAAAGGACAAATATTGTATGATCTCACTGATATGTAATAATTAGAATATGCAAATACATAGAGTCAGAAATTAGAATATAGTTTACCAGAGACAGGGTTGGTGGTCTGGAATGGGGAGTTAATGATTAATTGGTACAGAGTTTCTATTTGGGGTGATAGAAAGTATTGGTAATGGATGGTGGTGATGGAAGCACACTGTGATGATGTAATTAACACCACTGAATTGTAGACTTGAAAGTCATTGAAATGGAAAATTTTATATTGTATATATATTAACACAGTAAAAAATTTTAAAATAAAAATAAAAGAACTGCACAACATGAAGAGTGAACCCTAATATAAACTATGGACTTTAATAATATAATAATATTGGCTCATTAATTGTAACAAATGTACCACAGTAATACAAAGCGTTAATAGTTAGGGAATCCAGTGTTTCTGAGGGAGGCGGGTATATGGGAATTTTGTACTTTATGCATGATTTTTCCGTAATCCTACAGCTGCTCTAAAATAAAACCTGCCATATAAAAACAATAGTTAAAAAAAAAGTTGACTCTACATACCAAATAAACTAGCTATGCCACTAAATATGCCAAAAAATTACATTAACCAAGGGTTAAGAATTAACAAATAATTGTGATTAAAAAATCATTATACTGATGCCTTTATATTATAAAATAGCCAAAGGTTAATATCTGAAATCACTGAAACTGGCTAGATTCAGCCTAGACCTGCTATTGTGATGGTCATTCTACACAGGTCTCTCCCTTTTTTATGGTTACTCTAGACTTAGCGTCACCTATGTGTATGCTTACTATTGTGATAATAATCACTCCACCGTCCTTTGTTTAATATCCATATAAAAACCTTGTAACTGACCTGCTCGCTAGCCTCCTATCCCAGAACCTTGTGCCTCACCCTGGTTTAGTGCCCAGCCCCCATCCTGTTCAGCTCCTTAGTATTTGTTAATGAAGAAATCCGTGTCAGCTCCACCCCAATTACTCAATAGAATTCTGATGTCATAAAATATTAGACTTTCTGCAGATCCAGGAAGCAGTTTGGGGCCATTAGGCCACTGTGCGCCTTTGCTTGAGCAAACAATACTCTTTCTCTCTTTGAAAGCCCCGTATCTCAGAAATTGGTCTTTAGAGTGTGTAGGGAGAAAGAACCCGCATTTGCTCAGTGTCAATAATTCCCTATTATTATTAACATCCAATCAAGTGACAATTGTTGGCCTCTAGCTTTTGCAGAAGTCAGTCAAATTCAGGAGGAGGTGATTAGGGATTTCCCCCTAGAATATAAGATAGATCAAGAGAGAAGAAACACTAAGTAAAGATTAACATCGTTATAATGATAATAACAATAACATCTTTAGAGAGCTTTAATGGGTTTAGCAGAGAACAAATAACAACATTTTCTTTTTTTTTTTTTTTTGAGGTACTGGGGGCCAGGGATTGAGCCACACCGGCTTCCGTGAGTTGGTTTTTTGTTTATTTTGCTTGTTGTCCATTTTTGTTTATTTCAGGAGGCACTGGGAGCCTAACCAGGGACCTCCCATTTGGGAGGTGGGAGCTCAACAGCTTGAGCCACATCTGCTCCATACAGCAGTTTTGCAGTTTTACAGCCTTGTCCCACCTAGAAATAATGACTGGCTGTAACAGAATGGGTGAATGCTGCAGGGCTTGATAAACTTGAGAAAGAAGTGAGGACCCTTGGCTGCTGCCCCATTGCATAATTCTAGGAGATAAGGATGTTTTCTTTTTGCCACTGCCTCAGTAATCCCTCAGGTTAGAGAAAAATGAGAAAGTGATTCAATTCCTTCCTCTTTTTTCTTGAATTGGGGGCAGGAACGCCAGAAAACTTATTACATCAAGTCACATTTCTTTCAGTTTATCTTTTTTTTTTTCCCACCCACTCGGTGAGTGGTGTATAGTATGGGAGAGTGGATATACAATCTGGCTACATTTTGATCTTTACTTACTTGGTTTATTACTTAATTTCCCAGTCCTTCAATACCCTCACTTGAAAAATGGGTTTAACAATAGTAATAATAGCTAACATTTATTGAACCCCCATTATTACATGCCAGGAGCTGTTGTATGCATTTTCAATATTAACTTTTGTAACCTTCACAGCAACTCTATGAGGTCAGAGCTATTATTAATCCCCTTTTATGGAGAGGAAACTGAAGTTAAGTAACTTGCCCAAAGTTTGTTTTATTAGCACTCCCTGCTGTACTTTACTGATAGATGAGATGTGTTGAGGATTAAATAAGGTAATGTATGTAAAACTCTTAGATCAGAGCCGATAACCTTGAATTTAAACTGAGCCCAGTGATCCTGGAAAACAGTGAAAGATAAAGAAATCCCTCCACACCCTTTGTGTTCCAGAAAAAAGCTTACTGCAAAGAACCGTCCTTCTGCAGATGATTTCGAAAAGTCATTGATGCCTCCCTTGTTTATCTATGACAAGGCCAGACACAGACCCTCCATAAATGATTGGCTGAACTGTTATGTTCCTACTGATCAATAGCATCAAAATGCTTGTTAACCTCTCCCCTCAGGCCCCTGAACTTTGGCTCACCCTCAGCTTGACCAGTATACAATTCTTTAACAGCCCCTCCTGAGAACAGGCTGGCCTCAAGGTAAAACATTCTCTGATCTACTTTCCTATCAAGTCACATCACCCTTTCATCTCATGTCCCCACACCAGGTTCTTTCTAGTCTTGGTTATTCCTCCCTATAAAAGAAAAACCCTTATGCCTAACCCTTGAGACACTTGCAGATCTTATGGTCAGAATGTTCTCTGTTTTGCAATAGTCTCCCTCCTACTATTACAATAAGTAGTCCTTTCTACCCCACCCCATCCCTGGGTGCAATAATACTTTCAAACAAAGTGTCTCTTTACCAAGTCCAGATTTTTCACTTCACAGTGCTTGTCACACAGTAAGCACTCAATAAATATTAGCTATTGTTATTATTATTTCCTTGGCTCCTCTTCCTTTTTCCAGTGCTGAAACTATGTAATGCAGGATCCCTGCTTGCTCTTGTACTTGATGGGGGTATATTAATCTTGGTCACAAAAGGAATCAAACCTGGTAATTTAAGGAGGATTTATCTACAAGGAGGACTGATTACAAAGGTGCAGCTGGTGCAGGGAAACCTCAGTAGAATTTTCACCACTGTCACATCTAGATGCTACTAGAACATAAAAGGGCACCGTCATGTAGAACAGGCCTATTCTGAGGGTGGCAGGGACCTTCGATCACTCAAGTGACAGCCAACCAGAGGCAACCTTGCAGGCAGGGAGCCACGGGAACAAATATCCTGACCTTACCCTCCTCCATCCTTTGGATCTTCTGCTGTGGCGCTGCACTGACTAAATCCAACCAGAAGCCAGAGGGCACAGGAGCCCTGCTGTTGTTATTCAAACAAGTCAGCTTCCTGGGGCAAAGAGCCAGGTAGAAAAGAGTGGATATCTGGAGGGACAAATGGAAAATATCCATCACAGAGGGGTTCACAGGCTTACAAGTATCATAGATTGGGTTCTCTGGAAATAGACTCTGACACAAAGAGTTGCATGCAGAAGCCCAGGAAGTGAGGAAGGCAGAATTGGGACACAGGGAGAAGCCGACTCACAATGCTGTTGCAACCGAGACCTCAGCCTGTGAACCTATGAGGAGCTCTGGAACTAGGATGGCCCTTCAGCATAATTGAGGCTGTGGGGCCAGCCTTGCATCTCTCTATCAGCTAATCAGTGTATAATTGGGTAAGAGCTGGGCAATTCCTGTGGCCTAGAAGGGAGGGACACAGGTGTGAGCCTTTAGCAGTAGGTACCCCCAGCACCTGCAGGACAGATGAAGGAGGGAACTGGGTGGAGTGCCTCAGTGTCCACTACAGCACATGTAAGGATGGAGACAATTGCTGACTAGAAGACCGAGGACAGATAAAGTATTGAATATAGAAATTATGGAATACACTGCTGAGGAAAACATGGCTGAGTCAGTCAGTGAGGAGGAATGAAAATAGTGAATTTAGGTGCTAAGAAGGCATTTGAAAAATGTAAGCTCCAGTCTTAACAAAATAAATGAATTAATTAAAATATACCTCAATAAAATAGAACTAGTTCAATACATCCTTAATGTGGCAAAATATCTGTGTCTTCGACCCATCATGCTTAATGTGAAACATCATGTGCCTTTCCATTAAAATCAGGAGCAAGACAAAGATATTCACAATGATGATTCAACATTGTTCTGGAAGTAGGATAGCTAATGCAACACAACAAGAAATAAGAGGTATAGAAATAGGAAAGGAGGAGTACAATTTTCATTAGGATTATAAAGATAAAATATTTTTTGCCTATCAGACTAAAACAGTAAAAATATTTGATAATACACATCATTGGCCATGATGTGGAGAAACAGACACTCAAATATGTTGGTAGTGGGACAGCAAATTATTACAGTCCTCTGTGGGAGACAATCTGACAACAGCTGTAAAAATTAAATACATGCATACCTTTTCACAACTAATGATTCCACTTTTAGGAATCTATCTTATGGATATACTCACACATAAAGGCAAGGACCAGTGTGTGTGGCTGTTATCTTCAGCTTGGTTTAGCAAAGGAAACAATAAATATCCACCAATAGGACTAATTAAATTAATCATAGTCCAATCATGAGATTAGATGCTATGCAACTTTTTAAATGAATGAAGCAACCTTGTTTGAACTAATATGAAATGATTGCCAGATAGATGGCTCAGTAAAAACAATCAAGGTGCAGAAAAATGTATATGCTATGCTATTTTTGTTGTGTGGCTTTTTTTTTTTAGACCATAACATATGCACATAAAATCTTAGGAAGAATATATAAGAAAACTGGTAACATTGGCTACCTCTGGAGATGGGATCTGGGAATTTGGGAGAATAGAGTAAGAAGGAAGTACTTTTTATGTTACTTTGTATCTTTTTAACTTTGGCCCATTAAAAAATTAATGTAAATAAATAAATGGTCAAAAGAGATGGACCCAGATCAAGGGAGTATTTTAAAACAACAGAGCTGACAACAATTTTTTATATACAACAGCTATAAGAATAACAAAACAGCCAACTACTCTTCCCATAAAAAGGGTAAACATGTGTGGAAGAAATAAGGAAAACTATGGATTAGTAACAATCTATAGGAGAATGTATCAGAGATGAATTATGGAGCTTTATCCTCCCTCCAGTCTGTAGCTATGAGGAGAAAATTCATTTTGAGTTTTGGGTTTGATAAACAGTTAATTGGCCAAGAAACACAATTGTTATGACATTCTCTGAAATCTAATCAGCCTTTTGTTATTGTGGACAGAATTCAGTTATGGGTTAGACTCTTAAAGCTGTGCCTTGCAGCGAGCCTGGGATAAACAGCAGGATGCCCCAGGCTGGAGCAGGTTAGCAGGTGTGCTGGTCTCCCAGTCTCTCAGCATTTTACAGAGATATATGCTCGGGCTGTGCTCCAGCAGAGGGACACCATCCGCTATTGCTCTCTCATTTTCTGCGCAAGCATGAGAGTAACCTGTTGAGTTCAGGGACAAATAGATGGCCTTGGCACATAGCAGTCCGATCATAGGTGCCAGCTATGGAGGGAAGTATTGAAAAAAGCCAGCTGCCCAGAACCCAGAGACTGCAGACCACCACCCCAGGGGAAAATTGAGTTTGGGGATGGCCCCTCCCACTGGAAAAGAGGGGCAGGGAATCTCCTTGCCCTGAAAACCAGCTTGAACCTGGTTACTCATTAGACAGTCCTTACTGTTGATCTTTACAAGGCTTAACACAGAACCCTATTCTTTTGAGGCCCTTTCAAAATTCAAGGGAACCAAGAAAAGGTTGTGAGATAAAACAACAATCTCAAGGGTTGTAAAACAGGACTGTTTTCTGTTTGTTTGTTTAGGTACTGGCACTGGGCCTTGAACCCGGGACCTCCTACGTGGGCACCTGGCTCTCAACCACTGAGCTACCACTGGCTCCTGAACAGCAGTACTATATTTTATCTCCTATTCCTTAACTTTTGTTTCAGTAACGGGGGATCACTTGTTTAACTGTAATGCAAGCCCCTTTGTCATAGCAAATCACACAGCCTTTTACAATATGGTTTTAATGTCATGTATTATGGGGGAGTTTCTATAAGCAATTGTTCCTACTATCTAACTTCCGCCAGAAAGAATGGCTCAATTATCAATTGCTGCCTTCCATGAACATTCACTAGACTTCATATAACTCCGTGCAGCAGGTCAAGTTATGCAGGGATCTGGCTGTACATTTTGCAGCTAATTCACCCTGGCAGGCACATCAGGAAATTATGCTGCTCAGAATCAAATGTTCCAGAGGAGCAGTACTGGACTTTTTCTATGGCTGAGTGGCAAAATTGATGATACCTGCTCTGAAAATTTTCCAGGTCAAGCTGATTTATACCAGGCTCTGCCCAACCTGATTGCTAGGAAGATGAGTGCCATGAAATTCTTCAGTTCAGTGTATTTCTTCAGGGGTCTCAACCAGATACTAAAATGGAGGCAAAGGTGTGTCTTGGGTTAAAATTCTGGCTTGGGCCCAGGTAGCCTGCAGTCCATCTTCCCTCAGAGCACAGTGTTTGGGGCAGGTTTCTCAACTTGCTTAATAGAATGTCAGCCTTGCCACTTGCTTGCTTCATGTTCAAGATTTAAGTATCTTCTATCAGTCAGCAACATAAAGTCTCAACACTCTAGATTGTAATTAAAGAATAACCTTTAATTGTCAATTATTGCACTCCTTTGAAAAGTGAAGGGGACAAAAGTGACATTAGTGAAGATTGTTTAAGGAACATGATAGCCATCTACTTTTTCTGAATTTTAAGATCTGTCTTTAGATCAAATTAGAACCCTAGAAAGCTAGCTTGCTTGCTTGCTTTCTCTCTCTCTTTCTTTCTTTCTTTCTCTCTCTCTTTCTCTTTCTCTCTTTCTCTCTTTCTTTCTCTCTCTCTTTCTTTCTTTCTTTTTTTCCTTTCTTTCTTCACAGTAAATCTTCTCCAGAATCCCTATAACTGAATTTATGTTTTGGAGACTGTGAGGATAAGATTTGCTGTAAAACTATTGAAGCAATTGACTTCAAATGTGCTACAATGTCTCCAATATAAGGTATCACATAATAGTTTATTTTATTTTAGAGTTTAGTTCTAGGGGAACAAATTCCTTCTGAAAAACTGATTTCCTTATTTCCCATTCCAAGAGTTACGCAACACTTAGTATTGCTTTTCTTTTTCTGGTGGCAGGAACAGAATTAATAATCACTCACAGTTACAATGCTTTTATTTTTTTTTTTTATTTTATCATTTTGATATTCTATTGCTTTTCTAATAAATGTGTTGTATATAATACCTTATTAGAATATATTGTATGACCTAAATTTATTTTTGGAAAAAGTTAGACTCTGAATTTATATTACCATAAAATGTTATCATAAAAACAACACCAGGGTAGCTGGTGTAGCTCAGTGGTCTGAGCGCCTGCTTCCCATGTACGAGGTCCCAGGTTCAATCCCAGCTACCTCTAAAACAAACAAAAACACCACCACCACCATGTTCATTAAAACAAATAACTACAACAAACTAATATCACCAACATACTAAACCTAGGTAAAGAACAAGGCCAAAAAAAAAAAAAAAAAGACCATTAAAAAAGGGTAAAAATACTCATTATTTGTTCCTGTTTTTTTTTTTTTTCATTCATTCATAGCAGTTAAACATTTGACACATTCATTGATTCTCTGAATATAGTAAACATAGTAGGTGTGCTAAATTCCATGCCAGAGGCTGGCATCTATACCCTTTAGGGAAATTTCAGGAAAAGATAGGCATGGGGAGAGCAGTGGGTGTCCTACACCGACTAAACATGCTTGTGCATCAACTTAGGCTGCCTTGGTGGGTCATTCCTGACTCTTTCTGGCCTGGCAAGTATTTTTACCAGGCTCAGGTGCTCTATTAAATATTTGCTGAATGAATGAATACAAAAATGAGTCAGTGGTATAGCTGCCTAATATGATGATGATGATCCAAGTCTCCCTGGGCCTGAGCTCCTGTCCTTGTTCCCCAACCTTCTATTGTCAAGAGATGGTAGCCCCATCTTTGGGGACTCTGGGAAGCTGTGTCCCAATTAATTTTTGCCTCAGCAAGTTGTAGGTCTTCAAAAAGGGATTCATGTTTTTCCTCCACTCAAACACTGGGTCTATAAATATAAAATTGCTTGTGTTTTTTTAAATACTATGCTCTTTAGAATCCTTACAAATATCCTCCAACATTCATTTTCTGTAATTTTTCATAGCTACATACAAGGCAATGTAATATGATTATTATCTTGGGTCTGGGTCCTTTGAAATGTGATAAAAATCAAACTACCTTAAATTTTTTAACAATCAGGATATTGGGGTATCAGTCTAATCCAGTGGTTCTCAAACTTTAGCATGCATCAATCTGAATCACCTGGAGAACTTGTTAAAAGTCTGTTTGTTGGTCCCCACCTCTGGAGTTCCTGATTTAGTAGGTCTGAGATGAGACTCAAGAATTTATATTTCTAACAAGTTCCCAAGTCATGCTGCCACTGCTAGTCCAGGTACCACAAGGTGAGGACCACTGCTCTAAACTAATTTTGTTTCTGAGCAGTCTGCCCAGTGGTCTTGTGGTTACTTCTGTTTTGACAGCCCTTGGCCAATGTGTAGAATGGCCTCCGGAGTGTGAGTGACTAATTTGGTGACTGTGACCTGCATTATCTGCAGCTGGTGGCTGATTGCAAAATGGAGCAATTAATGATTTAGACATCAAATCACAGGAAATTAATATGCAGCACCACTGTGTATAAAACCCATAAAATTGCTGGCATTCCTCTGTTTTTATCATACACGTGCATCCTGCTTTGCTCTCAGTTATTCCATCCAATATGAGACCACACCCAGAACAAACAAAAGACTGTCTGTCTCTAGATGTCATCAGAGAATGAGAGGGGTCACAGACATACAAGAGAATGGAAATAAATTCAATGAAATAAGATTCTGGTACTGATGATAAAGAAAAATGGCATCATATTAATTTAATTTTATAAATATCCATCCTCAGTCTTTAACAAAGGCAGAATTGAAGTCTGAAATTCTGTTGCCTACAAGAGTGACTTCTTTATGCCAAAATAATTTCTCTTGAAATATTTTTTATGCATTAAAACTCCATGTGAATATTTCAGATGGATTCATTATTGATTTAGATGATACAGCTTCTCAGAATAAAAAAATGAAACGTCATATTATATGATAAATATGAATTTGAAATCTAGGCTGCTGAGATGGAAATAAACTGAAATTCCATAATCCTGATTAATAATTTATCTAAATCCTTAGCAATTTGTCTTTTGCGTTTCTTCTTATACACACTCATTTGAAATTTTTAAAATTTAAATTGATCAGTACCAAATAAAGTTAATTGATTAAAAAAAAAAGTCTAGAAAATCTGGCTGAATTGCTTTGACAATCAACTATCACATCCCTTCTATGAGGTCACAAGGTCACTTTTTTTTTTTTTTAAGATTTATTTATTTACTTTATCCATTTTAAACGCCCCCTTCCCCATTCCATTCGCTGGGCAATTCTCTGTGTCTGTTTCCTTCCTGCCTTCTCTTCTCATCCTCCTCCTCCAGTCTTCACCAAGATTCCATCCTGAAGGCCTCCGATGTAGGAGAGAGGTGTTCTGCTACCTGCGCCACCTCGGTTCTTGGTTTCGGGAGTTTTCGGAGCATCTCGTCTTGTCTCTCCCCGGCGTCTCTCTCCTGTTACGTCATCATCTTGCTGCATGGCTCCTGGGGCCTGGCGGCTCACCGGCACACGGAGCCTGGCAGCCCATACGCCTTCTATATATATATTTTTTATTTTACCGGGAGGTCCCGGGGATCGAACCCAGGTCCCTCCATATGGCAGACGGACGCCCAACCATTTGAGCCACATCCGCCCCCACAAGGTCACTTTTTACATCAGACTTATTCAAATGATTGTTTCTTCTCTGATACTTCCCCCTGATTAATTAGAACAAGACGACAGTGTCTTTTTTATTCTTCCTACTAATCTAAGTGTTATTTCTCGAAATCTGCTCCTTCTACCATTCAAAATGATTGCGTTGATGCACGTAATTTAGGATGGAATTGATTTAAATAAAATTTATTTAAATTTGAATTTAAATTTAGATGACTACCCAGAAAGATTGAATGTAATAAGTTTGAATGCAGTTTCCAATCTGTTATTTGATTTAACCGTAACATGCTTTTCAACTTACAAATAGATGTAGCTTCATTTTTAGAAAGCCTACACTATACATTTCAAGTGGTGGTTGATTTTGATAATTTCTCAAATTATTTTCACTGCCTAATCAGGGAAATAAAGCAATTTGAAAGAAATAGTTGTGGATTCATTGAGAGGTTTAATCACTTCTGATTCAATAGGGTTATCATGATTTTGTTTGGCATATTTTTACTACTATGTTAATATATCAACAAGTATACAAAAAACAATGTACATGTAAATATTTTATTTGATTAAATCAACACATGCTGAAATTTTTCTAAAGACACATAAAAATGTTGACATTAATGTAACTTGGAGAACAAATCTTTCACCCCTACCCCCTGACTCTTTGGGGTTTGGGTACAGCATGTAAGTTAGTAAATTCCTCATATTTGTAAACATTCCTTTGTGAAGACTAACTTATGGGGATGTCTTGCTGCAGAATCTAATCTGGCCTAAGAGAGGGATACAAGGCTGCAATTTCAGAGTTTTGGCCTGGTAAGTGTATAATGAGCTAGGTAGGTTTAGAAGCTTGGAACTGGCTTACCCAACAGCTGCCAATATGGCTAAACATAGTAATGTGACATGCGATTTCCACCGTGGATCTGGATCTCTGTGCTGATCATCTTATAATTAGAGGGCTATTTTTCTTTTAATATACCTTAATATGAGTATACTGTCTTTGAAAATTATTGGTTATCCTTAGAAGGTGGTGCATGTGTGTGTATGTATGTATGTATGTATGTACGTGTGTGTGTGTGTGTTTTAATACTCTAGAATGTCCTGGAAAAGTGAAGAGCCATATCTATAGGTTACAATGAGAGGAAGACTTTGGAGAAGCTGAGATCTTGGAATACCTAAAGCTCATGCTGGTCTGTCCTGGACTATCATGGAGATATAATTGCCACACATTAATTGGACTTGAGAGATTTTTACATTTCCTCAGCAACAAACTTATACATTATCTTTCAGGGTGGGTTAATTTTGTAGAGAACTAATAGTACCTATAATAACAACAACAGCTAACAGTAAATGCTTGATATGTAATAATAACTTGTTTAGTTCTCACAGCAACTCTGTGAGGCTTATTATCCTCATTTTTCAGAGGAAGAAACTGAGGCATAGAAAGGTTAAGTAACTTTCCTCAATTTCCCCAATGGAAAGTAGTAGACCTAGGACTGGACTCTTTTCAGTCTTCAAAATGCTGCACTGTGTGCTTGGTGGTTTGGAGCTATATGTATGCCAGAACAAATTTTTCTTACACTTATTCCATTCCTGGGGGTGTGAACCCATCGTAAGTAGAATCTTTCAATGAAGTTACTTCAGGTAAAGTGTGGTCCACCTCAATCGGGATGACTCTTAATCCTATTATTGGAGTCCTTTATCAACAGAATGAAATTCAGACAAATAGAGAGAAAGCCACAGGAAGCAACAAGCTGAAATTCAATGGAACCCAGAAAAGAATGGAGAGATCAGGAGGAGCCACCATGTGTTGTACCATGTGACAGAGGAGCCAAAGACCAAGGATTGCCAGCAGCCAGCTCCAGAATGCCAGTCTTTGGGAAGAAAGCATTGCTTTAATGATGCCTTGAGTTGGACTTTTTCCCAGACTCAAAACTGTGAGCTAATAATTTCCTTATCTTTGAGCCAGCCCATTGCATGCTGTTTGCTTGAGCAGCCAAAGGAATTTAAAAGTGTGTATATGTGTGTTAAATACTTTTTAAGAAAAGCTCATTAGAGTTAAGGAAAGCTTTGCTCAAAGTGGAAGTTGGTCATATTCCTGAGGAGGAATGGTTTTAATGGCTCTTTAAAGAAGTGGGCAAACTGTTTGAGGGAGAAGAGTGGGACCTTGCCCGGGCCCTGCTGATATTTACCCAAAGTATGTTCTGAGTGCTACATCTCAGGGAAGCAAGAACCTCCTAAAAAAAAAAAGGCAACCAAAATGATAAGGGCATGGAACAGTTTCTACATGAAGCAAGCAAGAATAAGAAACTCTAGACATCTCCCTATTCCCCACTTCACCCATCAGAGTCAGCAAAAGACAGAAGGATCACTGTTCTAGAAGTTGGGAAATTCAGGATTTTCTTGGCTATTCTTTTAACTAGCTGTGTGAATGTGGCCAAGCCCCTTAACATCCCTGGGCCTTGGTTTCCTTACCTATAAGATGGATCCCAAGTTCCCAGGTAACGATTTCTGAACTGAAGCAGGTCAGAGTAGCGGTTAGGACCATAGATTGTGAGTTTGTAACCCAGTTCTTCCACTTACTTGTTGGGTAGCCTTGGACAAAATTATTTAACTTCTCAGTACCTAGTTCCTTTATCTATAAAGTAGGAATAATAGTTCCTATTTCACAGGCTTTTTGGGGAAACAAAATGGTCTAGTATATATAGCTCTTTAGACCATTGCCTGATACTTAGTAAGGACTCAAGAAATGTTAGCTTTTAACACTGTCAAGCACTCTATGGGTATTTAGTATAGTTTCAGGGTCCAACTTTGCACAATTGGGAATATTTAAAGATGTCCACATTATGGATCCTTTTTCTGGGTCTTTCCCAGGTTAGAAGCCTTGAGAAATAAGAATTCTCTTCATAACTCCATTCTGTTCCCACTCCTGCCCAAGTAAGGACACCCCTGAAATCTAAGTTCCTGCCTAGGCAGGGATTCAAGCAGGCGGACGCACGAGTCAGAGCAAATGAAGAGAAGAAGAAGGGTGTTTTAGTTTGCCACAGATGCCCATGCAAGATACCAGAAATGGGTTGGATTTTATAATGGGAATTTATTAGGGAAAAATCTTACAGTTCTGAGGCTGTGAAAATCAAGGAATCATTAGAGATGCTGTCTCACCAAAGTTTGGCTGTTGAAAATCCTGGACTTCTGCCACATGTCTTGGTAAAATGGTGGTTCGCCCCACCTTCCCACATTCAGCTCCCCTCCATTTCCCATCAACACTGGCCATCACCACTATCTACATGCCTTCTCCTTGGGCTCACTTTCTGCCTGAGCTCAGCTGTGGACAATCAGGCAAATGGCTGGTCTCTCTCTTCTCCCAATGTGTTTGTTGCTTCAGCTTCAGGCTGCTCTACTGATTCCAGCCTCCAGCCGCTCTCTCAGCTTCTTGGGGTTTCTCTGTCTTTCTGCAGCTGCAGGTGATTCTGGAGTCCTCTCTCACATGGCAGTGTAAAGTGGCAGCTTTTTTTCTCTGTGTGTCTCTGCTTTCAGTCTTTAGTTTATATAAGACTCCAGTAAAGGGATGAGGACCCACCCTGGGTACCATAATCTAATCAAAGGCCCTTAACCAAAGCCATCTAAAGTGATCAAAATGAATGACCTAATCAAAAGATCTCTTAACTGAATCTAATCAAAAGTCCCCACATACAATAGGCTTACATGCACAGGAATGGGCTAGCTTAAGAACCTAATATTCATAAAAGACTCAAACCAGGACAAAAGGCATCAAGCCATGAAGAAGGGCTGTATGGGTCAGTACAAGTTGTGTATAGATCAGGAGCCACTTATGTACTAATGTGTGTGACACTTGTGTGAAACTTGTTTTCCTTATGCAAAGTAAACACTGATAATGAGCTTGGGCAACCAGAAGTATCACTCTGTCAGGTGGACCCCACCCTCTCTTTTAACAGAACCTGTCTTCGACCCACCTTCCCACATTCAGCTCCCCTCCATTTCCCATCAACACTGGCCATCACCACTATCTACATGTCATGATATCAAGGGAGGTGTCTTGGCACAACTGCCAATAGTACACATCCCTGCTCAGCCTCGAGAGAGGAGCTCCGTGAGTCCAAGTTATTGCCCATCGTCCTGCAAAGGTGAATGAAAGGAGATAATTTTTAAGTTGAGAGTTTATCACATTCCAATGTTGTAAAGTCCTCTATAAGACAAACAAAAAATTCTATGGTGTTTTCCTTTAAGGTAGACTCAAGTTCAAATATATCATTATAGGCCAAGACTTATAATTTAAAGTATGACATAATTTAGAATGTGTGCTCCTTAAAGCTTTGAATTTAGGAATGAAAGTGACTTTTGAGACCATTCAATTTCATGCTAGCATTTTTTAGATAAGGGAACTGAGAGCTGATGAGGCAAAGAAGCTTGTCCTTGTTCACAGGGTTAATAAGTAGAGCTGGAACAAGAATGGAATTCTTGGTCTTGGAATTATTTTCATTATATCACAGAGGAGCCCTCCTCCAAAATAATTATTGTCATTACATTGTAAAGGATTCCAGAAGATGAGAACAAGTAAAATCAGTAGCATCAGGACCTCATGCAGAATGGCAGTTAAGTGTACAGGACTTGGGGCCAGACCTGCAGGGTTTGACTACTGTCCATCCTTGTTCCCACCTCAGTCTAAGCAGGTAATCCCCCAACTCTACATTCGGGGATCTGGACAGAGTTTGTTCTTAGCAATATCCCTAATGACCAGCCAAGTGCCTGAAAAATAAACGATTGTTGAAAGATGAATACAGTGGTATCTGTAGGGTTGTTGTTTCTTTCTGAAGAGTTTTGATATAGAAATGGCTGAGAGCTGACCATTGGTTTTAACTGGAGATTAGGGGGATTGAATTGAAGCTGTATTTGCAGAACAAGCCCATCACTTTTACTTTGTTTATTTCGGGATGGCTGGAAATAGGAAATCACGTGATTGAATGGGTGTGCCTAATGCCTCTTCAAGCCACTGCATGGAATCACCAATGAATGCATATGTGAATGAATGAATGGATAAAAGAATGAATAAAGATAGCAGAGCCTGAATGCTGTATCAGCAGACACCACCACTCAGTTGCAACCTGCAAGTAATACCAGAAGGGAAGGCATTTCAAAATGGGACCTGAGATGGACTAATGTGACATAACTTGGGTATTAATGTATCATTTTTACCTGTTGACACCCTGTGCTGGAGCAGTCTGCACTATAATGATTATACATGAAGTGCATTGCATGCCCTGGCAGGAGGACAAACAACTTGAACATGACCTTGGACCCACGACTTGGAGCTGACAACTTAGAAAACAATGTTCTAGAGTGTGTATACTTACTGATGAGATTCTCATCACTTCTCTGATTTTCTTTTCATCAACTGTCATTCACCCAAATGGGGGCTTAACCTCCATCCAATGAGGTGGGCAGGCTAGCAATTTTAGAACTGGGCATGGTGGCTTCAAGTTCTTGTTTTTACCACTCAACTCTCTCAGTGGTATGAGATTAACTAGGGGAGATCTCTGAATCATTTTATATCTTGATATGACAGAAACTCATATGTATAAGGTATTACTGTTGTGTTTATGATCCAGAATGTTCTGAGGAAGTAGTATTTTTAGATAACTAAATGATAATACAGAGTTTGTGTGACTTTTACATTCACATTCGGCTAATTATCCCCATATCTCATCTAGATTCTACTCCAAGAATTAAATATCTTTGTTGACAAGCTCTACTTTCTCCACGTAATCATTCAGTCTCTACATTTTTTGCTTTACTATTTCTTTGTGTCTGGAAACTTGTCTGACTAGTCTTTGCTTCTGAAGACACCAGATTATAAGAAAGCCTTGGCATTACTTGCTTGATGACTGTGCAAGTGATTAATTGCGTGTAAGGCAAATTCTCATGCAATAACTTCATCACATAGTTCCAGAGAATCACCAGTACACATTAGTCAAAGCGTTGTTTTATTTTCCCTTTTAAAGTGATCCCAGTATTTATTAAAATAGCAAATGGCATTAGTCTCTTTCCCTTCTAGAGATATTAGTTTTCCTTCTTTCATCTACGTGGCTAGACTTCCTTTAGAAGCTTGAAAATAATTTTTCCCTGTTATTGAGGCCTTTTTCCATTTGGCAAGCATTGCCTTTTCAATGGAGCTGAAATATGGCTTGATTTATTTTTGCCTGTTGTTTCTGAGTTTACCAACATAATTAATATTAGCAAAACTGTTCTTGGAGCAGAGCTTAATCCCTCAGCTTTTGTTTCTGATGCTAGCACAGTTTTCTCTGGAGAAATAAAGAAAAAAAAAATTGTATGCTGGGCATAATAGCAGTGGTAACATACTTTAACCTTCCTATCTGCCCATGTTTGTTTACATGCATATCCTTCTGTAACCTCTCAGAATTAATCATGGGCCCTCCAGCCTAGAGAGAATTGAGAGGCCTCTTTTGAGTCTTTACAAATGAACCTCTTCTAACAAATGAACCATAGGAAACACTCACAGATGCAAATATTCCCTTTTTTAAGAAAATGAAGTCACTTTGAAACATAGCTCTCCTAGCCCCTCTCAGCCAGCAATATTTTATTGAAGTATCCTGGTTTAAAAATCTTGGGTTCTTTAACAAAAATGAATTTCAGCAATGCTGTTTCCAATTTATGTATCTCTTCCCCCCACCTTTTTTTTTTTTTTTTTAAGGTACTGGAGATTGAATGGAACCGGGATCTCCCATGTGGAAGGCAGGCACTCAACTACCTGAGCCACATCTGCTCCTTGCCCCTTTCTTTTTAATCCCATGCTTAACTCTTTGTGACCCAGTGGGATTTTATTTTATTTTATTTTATTTTATTAAAAGATTTTATTTATTTATTCATTTATCCCCCCCTTGCTGCTTGTGCTCGCTGGGTCAGCTAACCACGCCGTGCGGGCGGGCTTGCCTTCACCAGGAGGCCCCGGGAACCGAACCCGGGGCCTCCCATATGGTAAACGGGAGCCCTACTGATTGAGCCACAGCCACTTCCCCCCAGTGGGATTTTAAAGCCCCTTAGTAAAAAATTTCCCACAGTCTGGTTTGCTAGGATCCTGCCTAACAGGATGTAAAGAGTCACGTCCTGTCAGAACTCGTAGGTTCCATCGATGACAAATTGTGCAATAAACAGTGCAATTGTGTAAACTGTTTTTTGTTTTTTTTTTTCCTTTCTGCCAAATGGGAGCGGAATTTCTTTTTCTCTATAAGAACACATATTTTCAAGTCGCTAAGGAATTAAAATTCAATCCACAAAGGTTCTGTTCATTTGGCTCGTTCCCTAATATTCTTACATTTAATTTATTCATCATTCTTTCCTGCCACAAAAGTTATTACTTCATTGTTCCTCCTCATTTGCCACTCTGATTTCTAGAGAACACTTGGAGAAAAACAAAGGCAAAGAGGGAAGTCCATGGAAAAGAGTCCAAGGGGAAGGACTGGAGAAGAGGGAGGGGTTGAGGAAGGTGAACAGCTGGTGAGTGGTGGAGTTTACCTGTCATGACGCTTCTGGGCTCCTTCTAGCACCTCTGGCTAAAGTAGGGCCGGGATTTGGCCACTGCAGCGACTTGGCCACTGCAGCTTCCTCTGGCTTCTGCTCACGATTTCAAGACCATCCTCAAGGCAGACCGCCTCAGAAGGCAATTGGTTATCTAGCTTGTTGGCCCCCAGAGTGATTCTGCCACCGTACCCACTGGCCTGGCATCGTGGAAACTTGATAAGCCTGCCTTGCTGAGACAACAGATCGGCTTCTTTCTCTTGTTTCCTTCATTACAGAGAGAAGCTCAGAGGAGCAGGAAGCCGCAGGCATGGAAGTCTCCCTCTACAAGGGAGCTCTTGTGAAATTCGCTCTGCAGGGAAAACAATACTGTGGGGGTGTCATTTTCAGTTGTGCTGCTGCTGGCATGACAATTTAAACAGTCCTTTTTCCCTGATCTCTTTCGGCTTGATTTCCACTCTTGCATAATGTATATGCCAGGTTCTTTGTATTGTGGATAGCAGAGAGCCTACAGATATCTGGGTTTGGAGACCTGCAAGGTTCTCTAATTTTATGAGTCAACCAGAGAGTCCAAGGTATATATTATTATTTTTTTTTTTTAATTAATAATTTTTTTAAAAAGATACTTAGATTACATAAATGTTACACAAAAATTGTAAGGATTCCCATGTGCCCCACCTCCCATTCCTCCGTATATATTATTTAAATCTCATATTTTTAATGCTAAAACAATACATCAACATTAAAAGCCATTTGTTATCATTACTACATTTTAAAATATATACGAAAGTCCATTAGTTCCTAGCTCTGGGTGCTCATTAGAATCACCTAGGGAGCTTTTTGATTTAGCAATGCCTACCCCTACCCTAGACCAATTGAATCTGAATCTATAAGGGTGGGGCACAGGCACCTGTATTTTTAATAAACTCCTTAGATGATTTTGATGCACAGTGGGTTGAGAACCACTGGCAGAGGATAAAATGTTAAAGTAACCTGTTTATTCTCCAACCAGCTTAAGAAGTGCCCTATGAATCTCTCCCTGTTCACATGAAATCACTATCCTAAGTTTGATGTTTATCTTTCCCTTCTAAACTTTTACCACATTTGTATGTCTGGTTGTAACCCCGAACAATATATGGCATTGCATTTATAAGCTTTAAAATTTTTATATATAAAACCTTTTTATAAATGGAATTATGTCATATCTATCTTTCTGTAACTTGCTTTTTTGCTCAAGATTTATTCATGTTAATATATGTAGTTTTAGTTCATTTTTGCTACTATAGTCTAGAGTATAAATATTTTTTTAAAAAATTTTAAAGTGAGCCATGATTATGGCTTACTTTTTAACAAAACCATTATTACCATTTTGGGGTATTTTCTTCAGGCTTGTCTTCAAAATACATATTTTAATAGTGATAATCCCATCACAATCTAACTTTAGGTTCTTCCTTCCTTATTTAATATTATACCATAAACTTCTTTCCATGTTTTAACATATCATAATAATTATTTAATTAACTGCACACTTTTTTCAACCTTATCTATCATAATTTACCTAACAATATTTCAGATGTGGTTTTAACTGTGATCACCAAAAATCCTGTGCTTATATTGCCTAACCTCTGTACAAAGCCTCGGCCGCCTCATCTGTAACCTATAGTATAATAAAATTAAGTATAATAGAAATAACAGTAATAATGACCAGCACAACATTTTTACTTCTTTATTATGTGCTAGGCACTGTTCTAAACACTTTACACGTATTTACTCATTTGCTCTTCATAACAACCCTATCAGGTAGGTATTATTATTATCCTTACTTTATAGTGGTGGAACTGAGGCACAGAGAAGTTAAATGGCTCTCACAATGTCATGCAGCTAGTAAATGGCAGAGTGAAAATCTAACTCAGTCTAGCTCTAGAGTTTATGCTTCTACCACTATATAAATAAGATAGTTCATATAAACATCTACTCCAATGTCTGGCACATAGTAGGTTCTCAATAAATGCTTGCTATTATTATTATGGAGTTTTAAAAACACTGACTGAACTAATATAAAGGAGTGGCAGAACTGGTTTAGAAGCTCTAGAAAACAAAGTCAATGAGTGGAAGTCTCAGCAAGGGTAGCACGCTCTCAGGCACTAGACTCAAGCAAGGAGAGGCTGAATGGCCACTTGTCTGAGCATTGCAGACGAGTTTTTTGCTTCAGGAGGGTGCCTGAACTAGATGAATTTTAAGGCCCTTCCCCCCCCCCCCCAGGATTTCAGGATTCTAGGCCAGAATCTTATGTTCTTTTTCCACACAGGAAAGCCTCATTTGTTTTCTTTAATATTAGTTTCAGTTTATGGGCCTTACTGATGTTATTTTCATTTTATTTATCTGAATCATTTGCCAACCCAAGTATGGCTTTGTAGCTTGGGTAAGCCTCTTGTGCTGTAATATTTGACATGTTACATCACCTGACCATTATAATGATGGGTGCTTGGGAAACCCACAAATAAACAAGCAAATTACCTTGGGTCATCAGCAATCCCAGGCAGGGATGTACAGGATTACTGCAGCTTGGCTAAATATCATTTGGAGTCTGTTGTCTTTAATTCATGAAATCATCATATAAGGCTTAAACGTTTACATTGAAAAATTAGAGGACTATGAGTGTGGATGTGAGTTGATGTCACATCTACAACAATGGAGTTTGCAAGTGACTCGGGGAGTTCCAATGAGTTTCCTGCAAGGAAGGGGAGTTGCTCTTTTATTTTTGAGATACTGGGGCAGGGATTGAACCCAGCACCTCATAAGTGGGAAACTGGCTCTCAACTACTGAGCCACACCGGTTCCCCGAGTTGATCTTTTTGTTTGTTTCCTTGTTGTTTGTCTTTGTTTTTAGGAGGCACTGGGAACCAAACCCGGGACCTCCCATGTGGGAAGCAGGTGCTCAAACGCTTAAGCCTTGAGTCATAGCTGCTCCAGGGGTTGCTCTCTTGTTGGAAATAATGGTTTTGTTCAAGTCACAGAGAAATCCTATCTGACTTTTTTGCCTTCCCTTTGGTTTTCAGTCTAGGCAATTATTGTGTCTTTACCTTTATATCTTGAGCAATCCTTCAGGACAATGGACAATATTGTACATTGTAATTTATTCAGATACGGTGGTTTAAAGGGTACAATTAATTCCATTACAGAGATGATTGTGGAGCTCCATATCAGACATACCAGACTGGCTCAGAGAATCTGTGCTCAGAAAACACTTCCTTCTCGGCTGTATATATTTTGTCTTTGGCCTAATGTTTTACAGTGTGCTGAATGTGTAGTTACTATGGGAATAGATGAAAATAGGCATAGAATTTTGAGTATCAAATTGTCAATGCATTTACTATGTAAAAATAGGATGTGGAATCAGAAGTAAGGCTAGACAAAAGTGTTTCAAAACAATATTAAAAGATTTCATCTATAATGTAGGGAGAAAAGAGGCAGCTAGAAAATGGATAGACTTTAGAAACTTGATTCCTAAAATCTTAAGATAAGCAATTTAAAATTATCATATTTGAATCACTATCACTGAAACACACAATTTGCCTTATAAGGAAAATAATCTCTTCTTACTTAGTGGGATTTGACCATTTTCAACATTAGAGATAATTGTCTTAAAACAAAAATTGTTATGCATGTGAGTATTCATACTCTGTGTTTAACTTAGAAACATTGTAATGCAAATGAAAAAATTAAAAATGCCTTCTTATTTTGAGTAAGCTAAGACTTGTTTTGTAATCTGACCAACTAATAAACAATTACAAGCATAACTTTGGAGCACCTTGCTTTTGGTATCTTCATAAAGGGTGTCAAACTGTCTGGCAGTAATTACACATGTCATTATCCTTGTGTTATTCATAATGAATCCAATAGGATGAAGGCCTTGCCTTTGGTTACCCAGGAAACTTGAAATAGAACTCCTGAGATGCCAGTGACAGCAGTGGGCATCACTGCTCTTTTACAATGTAAGTAACCTTTCTAAAAGGAGCATGTGTTCTTTACATACATAAAGTAAACATTGAAAGATTGGCTTAGGCTAAAAATACTTGTGGTGAGATTGCAGGACTGGATAGTTAAAGAATGAGCTCATACTGTGGACAGCTCAGAACAGAAAATTTATTTTTAGTATGACTGTTTAGATTAAAGTCAATTTTTGATTCAAAAAAGTGGCAAACCTATTTCAAAAGAGAGTAGCCATAAAGTTTGCCCAAGAAATGTTAAATATATATTATAGTAAAATACATATCTCAATTGACAATAATTTAAGCAAATTGTGCCTTGACCTACACCTTGCTACATTTTAGAGATTGTATAGTTCTAAGTCTTAAACTGAAATTTATTTTGACATTCTATTTTGTGTAACATGTTTTAAAAAGTATCTTGGGCAAGACAGTATATTTATCATCTAAAAATAAGGCAAAAATTGAATTTAGAACCTTCTGGTAAGTTCACTGAAGAAGCAAAATTTCACTACTGGCCTGGAAGTTGACATTGGCCTTCTGTCCTACGGTAAAGCTTTGGATCCTGATAAGGTGCTTCATTTGGAAAGGTAAAAGGAAGTGTCTCTCCTCTCTGTTGGTGAAGGATGTACATAGTGACTGAATTAGCTTGGATTTGTTTGTCCTATTAAAAATTAAATAAAACTCTTTGTCCAGGTACTTCTCCTTGCCTCTGATACCTTCTGTTGTGGGATAATCTGCCAAAGGTGTACTGAGAAATTTCTTTTGAGAAAGGAAGCAGGGAGGGCTGCTCTGTGCACTTAAGTACGGCATGCGTGTCTTCATATGCTTCTGTTGAGTCCTGTGGTCACGGTGGAGGAAGTGATGCCTGTGAAATCAGTGGCCTGCATGCAGAGGTTGGAGGGGTAGTGAGAAGGACGTCTGACCAGTGCCACCAGGTAGTGAGAAGGAAGTCTGACCAGTGCCATCAGGTGGCAAAACTGCCTCATCCCCATCAGGGTTGTCTCCTTCTTCCCATCCCACTGCTCCAGTAGCCCCCACTTTGAAGCTGCTTATGTGCCTGTGAAGAAAGTACAAGTTTCTCCTCAGCTCACTTTGCTAAGGTAGCATAAACTCCTGCAATGAATAGATTCTTCCGAAAAAGAGGGAAACTCTGGGCTAAATGTTCACCCAACATCACAAACCACGTAGGTAACTTAAAACTCAAATCTACTGGCAGGAATTCAGGCACAAATCAAAGGATTTAGGCTTGGAAGAGACTTTAGGTACTTAAAAAATATCCAATCTTCTCATTTTACACACGAAGAACCAAGAGAGCAAGTCAGAGTCAGATTCTCTTAGAGTTTGTGAGACTCCCAGAGCTAATCCCAAGGGTCTTGACCAAGATTCTTGTAAATGGAAGAGCAAGTGATTCTCTCGAGATCTGAGGGACCTGCCTCCAGGCCAGTGCTCATTCCTATGTGCAGTAACTAAAGTAATCTTGGTAGGAAACATAATTTTAGATGGCGTGATTTGGAGTTTCATATTTAAAGAAATGAATTGTTGAGAGTCTGTCATGTGCAAATGAGTGCCAAACAATTCTCTTCACACTGTTTTATAAAACAATCATAAGCCCCACAGCTTTTCCTTATTGGGATGTGTCCTTAAGTGAACTCCTGCAGGTTAAACACTTCATCTTCTGTCCTTTTGAGTGTCTCACTCACACATTGAGAATGCTAAACCTGAAATCCTGAATTCTCTAGCCCATATTTGGTGTTGATTCCCTTTCTAGTATGTATTCTTTATCCAAGCCTTAAGGTTGGGGATCCATTTAATGTAAAAACCTATACTTCATGCCTCCAAAGCATCTTGCCCAATTTGAGAAATGAGGTTGCTTCCACACAGTGGAAATTTTTGCAACTTTTTCTTTCATTTGACTTGAAATACCTTTTTTTTTTTTTAATTAATGTTTTTTTATTTTTAAAGAAGCTTTAGATTACATAAATGTTACATAAAAAATATAAGGCATTCCCACATGCAGACTCCCTCCCCCTCCCACATTTCCCCACATTATCAACATCCTTTATTAGTGTGGTACATTTGTTACAATTGAAGAACACATATCGGAGCATTGCTATTAACCATGGACTACAGTTTACATTGTAGTTTACACTCTGTCCTGCACAATTTTGTAGGTTATGACAAAAAATACAATGGCCTGTATCCGTCAAGCTTGAAATATCTTGTACAGTCACAGTAAATTTACACAAAGCAAAGAATGTTCAGGAAGCAGAAAGAGACAAAAGCACTTCAGGGAGCTGATGTGGCTTACTGGCTGAGTGCCAGCTTCCCACATACCAGGTCCTGAGTTCAATCCCTGGGCCCTGTACCTCAAAAAACAAAACAAAAACAACAACCCCCCCCCAAACCCACTTCATTATTAGCATGCTGGAAGTACAGATTATAGTGTTTTGGACCTGCTTTCCATAAATACATAGAGAAATGGACAGCAGATATTAGCCCTATGAAAAGTTATAAAGTAAGTGAATTTTTAAAAAATTTTGCACATACTATGTGCCTAGCATTTTTCATAGGTTCTTTCATTCAAGGAAATGCTTTATTCTCCTTATGGGTGGTATTGATCATAAAACTTACTCTTGAGAAAGGAGTTGATATTGATTATCTGTATTTTAGTTTCTGTATTTATTTACCCAGTAAACATTTCTCAAGCAACTACTGTATACCAGACATCACATAAGTTTCTTGGATACAATGGAGAGAAAAAATTAGACATGATCATTGCTTAGTTTAGTAAGGTAGACAATATAATATCACAAACTAATGTCAGATTGCAACTTGGTGAACACTGGGATAGAGTGGTACAAAGTGATAGGAGATGGAGGAATTTGACTTGATCAGAAAAGTCAAAGAAAGCATTCCTGAAAAACTGATGCTTCAGCAGAAATGCAAAGGAGTTGGAGTTATCAAGGGGAGAGAAGAGTGTTTTAAGTCAAGAAAACAGTATACAAAACTCTGTACATGGTGAGTCAAGGGATGTGACATTTTTAAAAAAATCTCTTGCTATAATGTGATGAATATGTTTGTTTGGGCTTAGAAGGGTTACAGTCATACTGGTTAGGAGTTTACTAAAATAGACAAAGTTTGGTTAAAGAAGATGGAGCAGATGGAGGGAAGTGGACAGTTCTGGGAGAATCAGGGAATGGATTGGGCATGCAAGTGAGGGACAGGGAGGTTTCAGAGATACCTTCCGGGTTTTAGGCCTGTTCGACTGGATGGTTGATTCCTTTGAGATAGGGGACATGGAAAGAATCCAGGTTAGGGATGCTGGTGGTGGAGAATGAACTCATGTTAAGCTTGGGCACCTTTGGGAATCCCAAGAGGACAACTCTCAAGTTGCCTATTGTATAATCAAGTTTGAAGCTGGAGGAGACAGATGCCTGACCTGAAGATATCAATTTGTGACTCACTGCCATATGGATGGTAATGAATAAAATGAGTAGAGATGATAGCACTTGGGAAGAGAAGATTTTAGAATGAATTTAAATATATGCTTTTGCTTTTCTGTGAGGATGTGCATTTTAAGCCTTGTCTCTAAGTGTAAAATAAACTGCTTTGATTCCTAATCAAAGTTTTTCAATTTCTAGAGCAGGTGGACAAACTTATGGATTTAGGCATAAATGTCCTTAAAATTATGCCACGTAGGTGGACACTGCTGGGCTTGTTGAAAATTAACCCAAAAGATAAGAAAGATATTTTTTAAAGCTTTAGGAAAAATTAACTTTCAGCTGTCTGCTTGGGAGGCAGATAGTGCATATGGAAAAGAAGATGAAATGCAGAGGCCTAAAGAGAAAATTAAAGATCATGCTGGCAAACAAACTGCTTAAGATGATCAAAGATGTCCTTTCAATCTAAAGTAGTTTGGAGATGTTTTTGTGTGAAGACTGAATTACTTTAAAACATCCCTACTGGCTTTTAGGGAGTTGAAAGCATTTGATTCATTCTATGTCTCAGTGTTCACTTTTCCTTCACTTTAAAATGTAAACTTTATCCACTAGGATGGTTATTATCAAAACAATGGAAAATAACAAGAGTTGACCAGTATGTGAGGAAATTGGCACCCTCGTGCATTGCTGGTGGAATGTAAAGTCGTGCAGCTGCTGTGGAAAACAGTTTGGCAGTTTCTCAAAAGGTTAAACAAAATTATCAAATGACCTGTCAATTCTACTCTTAGATATATACCCAAAGGAACTGAAAACAGGGACTCAAACAGATCCCTGTACACCAACTTTGGTAGCAGCATTATTCACAATAGCCTAAAGGTAGAAACAACCCAAGTGCTTATAAACAGATGAATGGATAAACAAAATGTGGTATATCCATATAATGAATATTACTCAGCCCTGAAATGAATGAAGTTCTGGTACATGTTACAACATGGATGAGCCTTGAAAATATGCTAGACACAAAAGGACAAATACTGTATGATTCCCTTTATATGAAATATCTAGAATAGATAAAATCATAGAAATAGAAAGTAGATTAAGGGTTACCAGGGGTGGCGGTAGGAAGATTATTACTTAATAGGTACAGAGTTTCTGTTTGGGATGATGAAAAAGTTCTGGAAATAATGGTGATGATTATGCAGCACTGTGAATGTACTTAATGCCACAGAATTGTACACTTTAAAACGGTTAACACGTACTAGGGGTGGGATTGGGGGTGGTGAATGGGAAGTTATTGCTTAACAGGTACAGAGTTTCTGTTTGGGGTGTTGGAGGAGTTTATGAGTACTGAGAATTGAACCCAGGACCTCATACATGCGAAGCAGGTACTCAACCACTGAGCTGCACCCGCTCTGCATGAGTTTTGGTAGTAGATGGTAGCACAGCATTGTGAATGTAATTAACACCACTGCACTGTGTATTTCAAAGTAGTTAAACTGGGAAATGTTTTGTTCTATATTTGTTACCACATTAAATTTTTTAAATGGTTAAAATGGCACATATTAAGTTAAACATATTTGCCACAATAAAAAAGAAAAAAAATACATCAACCACAAAAAATAATATTAAAATGGACACATGTACTCATCATGTATAATCTTTTATCGCCATTACAGATAAGGGGCTATAGCTCTTCCTTACTCAAACCTGATTTCCCATTTTCTAGAGTTCTTGCTCTTGCTTTGATCCCTTCCAGTGAGTAGTTGAATATTTCCTCCCTGATTGGTTAATTTTGAATTGAGAAATTATCCTTTCAGATATAATGAACATTCATTGATCACCTACTATGTGGCTACTATTGTGCTGGATGTTTTAACCTTTTAAAAAAACTAATTTAATTAAGAACAAACAGTATTTATGAATTACCACTAGATTATAGTACTTATAGTATTACCCGCAGAGTAAGAGGCACTATGAAGAATACAAATAGAATTGAGCACTTTATCCCTAGGATGCTAATGGCCTGGCTGAAATAAAGAGACAAAAGACCAGAAAAACAATTAGGACACACTAAAGTGCTATGTAGGCTAGAATCATCCCATCAGGCTGCCTGGAGGAAGTGGGAGTTGAGCTGGGTTTGAAGGAGGGAGAGGGTCTGGAGAGAGACAGGAGAGGACATCCCAAGTCGAAGAAAAGTCTGAGCAGATGCCAAGCTTGGTAAAGCCCAGGAAAGAGATGAGACTGACTGCCTGTGGGAGCCATGCAGCAGAGCACCTTGCATAATGAGTTTGATGCTAAAGTTGGCATTTAATGCCTGGAACTTTTTTAGTCAACATAGGTTTAGAAAGTGTGTGAAAAATTTTCCTTTAATATTAAAGTAATGAGGGGAGCAGGTGTAGCTCAGTGGTTGAGCGCTTGTTTCCCATGTACAAGGTCCTGGGTCCAATTCCCCCATACCTCCTAAAAAAAAATTTATATATATAGTGAAGTTTTCATAGAATCTTTGGAAGAATACAAATAAGTATAAGAAAATTTAAATCACTCATAATCCCACTACTTAGAGATAATCGCTATTAACATTTTGGTGTATATCTTCCTGGAACATCTTGTATACATACAGAAGAACAGCCTGACAAAAACAAAATAAATCAACAATCAACTGCAAATATTGTTTTCTATGGTGCTACTGTATTGTTATATCCATTCGATGGAATACTTCAAATAATAAAATCAATTGATTAAATAAAACAAAGTACTTCCACACAATGGAATACTATGAATCTGTTATGCATGATTCTAAATGTAGATTTTCTATATGTATTCTGTCTTAGAAGGAATCCCATCATATATTATTAGGTGAATAAAGCAGATAACAAAACATGATTGTGGGGAAACGGATGTGGCTCAAGCAACTGGGCTCCCGTCTACCATATAGGAAGTCCAGGGTTTGATTCCCAGGGTCTCCTGGTGAAAGGCAAGCTGGCCCACGCAGGAGTGCTGGCCCACGCAGGAGTGCTGGCCTTCACAGAGAGCTGGCACAGCAAGATGATGCAACAAAAAGAGACACAGAGGAGAGGCAATGAGAGATGCAGCAGACCAGGGAGCTGAGGTGGCACAAGAGATTGAGCGCCTCTATCCCACTCCGGAAGGTCCCAGGATTGGTTCCCGATGCTGCCCAAAGAGAAGACAAGCAGACACAGAAGAACACACAGAGAGCAGACAGCGAGCACAAAACAATGGGGGGTGGGGGGAAATAAATAAAATAAACCTTTAAAAAAAACATGATTGTGGTATAAGCAATTTGTTGGCATTATTTTCATTTTTAAACAACATCAGAAAAATCAAGGATATATATACATTTTAAATTATAGGATGGGCATTTTCCCATTATTAAAAAATTACTCGAAAATATAATTTTTATTGGCTACACAAAATGCCAATAATGTGCAACAATTTATTTAATTGTTCCTTTGTTGTTTTTTTCAATTTTTCATTTTTGGCACATTCTCTATTAGTGGATAGAGGTTTTACTTCACTATGAAGGATGTGCCTGTAATTAAATTCCAAAACTCTATTGTTGACATTGGATGCTTTGAATTCTTGATTGACCAGTAATTAAAAATTATTTCTATTTTTTAATAAATTCATTCACTACAGAGAACACAATTCAATATTTTGCCATATTTGTCATACAACAATAAAGTCTCTCACCAGTCAATTTTGCATGCAGGCAGAATTTACTTTAGTGTGCAAAACAACCACAAAGACTGATGGTGTTCAGCTGAATTATTTATAGACTTATGCAAAAAAAATTTTGTTAATATAATTTTCAGCTACTTATCTGAACATTAAAAAGAAAGACAATAGAGCATTCAGGTTGTCAGGACAGAGCTACCTGTCCCCTCCTTGCACCTAGACCTTGGAACTCCTGGGATTGTTGCACAGAAGTGAACTAATTTAACCACAGAATCATAAGAGGGACTCTCAGGGTATTTTTTAGTTCAGTAGAAGCCTGAACTGATTTAAGCCACATCCAATATAGATTCCTTGTCCTAATATTTCCGAATTTGAGATATTCTATGCTTACTAAGCTGAAAAGTTTACACATTTTTCCTTTTTTCACATATTCTTCCTTAGGCAAAACCAAACTTGTTTATTTGCGGGCAGAAAATAATTTCTTTGTGGTCCTTTGTTTCAGAAACACCCATGAGAACAATAACAAGAAGAACTAATTAAAAAACATTAACAAAACACCCATGAGCAGTTATCTTAAAATAATCCTTTACATTCATGAAACAGTTTCCCTTTTCCACCCCCTCTTTTGCCTGCTTTTGTGTCTCTCTCTCTCTATATATATATATATATTTTTTTTTTAACCGGGAGGTACCGGGGATGGAACCCCGGTCTCTCCATATGGTAGACGGACGCCGAACCTCTTGAGCCACATCCGTTTCCCTCAATATTCTTAATGTGCCTATGTTTTTGTTTCTGGCTTTTTATCTTATTCTTGAACCTACATACGTGTATCTTTCTTGGCAATTCAATTACCATTTAGAGATTACCTACTATGTGCCAGACATTGGGTTTAAATTCGGGGAATTCAAGAAACCATCAAGGATAGAGATGGGCGGCACAGCCAAGGCAGCCGCAACCCGCAGACCGGCGATGTGGAGGAGGACGCCTTGCAGTTCTTCTTTTCCAAAGAATTTGGAACAGCTGAGACACTTCTAAATTCAGAAGTTCATATGCTTCTGGAGCATCGAAAGCAGAAGAATGAAAATGCATAGGATAAACAGGAACTCTCAGAGGTCTTCATGAAGACTAAAAATTACACAGCCCGTTTCAGTAGGTTTAAAAACACAGACCATTGCCGGTGTCCTCAGCTTATTGCTCCAGAAAAAGCTTTGTAAGTTTGGGTTGACCTCTTTGGCCAACCTTTGCCCAGGGATGGCCAAGGAGTCCAAGGCTCTGATCCCAACCCTGGAGGGGCCGTTTGAAGATGAGGAGCTGTAACAGATTCTTTTTTTTTTTTCTTATCCTTCCACAGATTTTTTTTTTTCCCTCCTTATCCCCTGCCCCTTGGCACCCTTGTCTGTCTACTCTTCTTCTCTAAGAGGCACCAGGAATTGAACCTGGGACCTCCCATGTGGTAGAAGGGCACCCAACTGCTTGAGCCACATCCACGCCCTGCAACAGATTCTTGATGATATCCAGACAAAGTCTAGCTTGCGATATTAATCTCCAAACCTCACTGCAGCTGGGGGGATGAAATCCCCAACACAGGGGCTGGAGCAGAAACTCTATTCCAGAAAACACACAGGCTTCCTATAGCTAAAACAATATAGCTTGGTCCTGGTTTCGTTGCCATCTCAAACTGGACTCTTGGACCCTAGTGTCCACGCAGTGTTGAGGGGCCTTGCAGTGGCTGCCTGTGGCCTTCTGGACCTGCTAAATCTTCTCAAGCATCTGGGAAGCCTGAGGTGGGACGGTGGGACTATAAGCTACAATATTGAGTACCTCATATCATGGTATTTAGTCCTTGCATATATTCTTTATCATTTTTATTTTTAATTTAGAGAATATTTTATGAGCTTCTGTAATCAAACTCCTGTTCCTGCGTTATTTTTGTATGTCATGTTTTAATTTCAGAGTGTTTATAGTTTTGAAACTAGGCTAGAACATATAAAACAGGTTTTGGGAAAATAAGAGTCTTTAATAGATGCAAAAGGAAAATTTAAACCAGACCAGCATATTTGCAATTCTTAAAGAAAGGATGACTGTTAGCGAATGTGAGAGTACCTTGGATCCACTGGGCCAAAGCCAGGAGCCAGAGAAGAAGCTTGCCATGGAAAGCCGGTCTACCTGAAGACAATAGTGCTATTGTGGAACCTTAAGGTTAGACATGTACTTTGCCTATATTGGACTGTCTGGCAGAATGTGAATTTGGAGAAAGTGGTCCTGAAACACTCATTTTGTTACCCCAAATTAAGATTTTTCCATCAGAGGCCAGACTTTGTAGGTCTGAACACTTAGAAGTCTCTTCCTCTTCCTCTAGAGCAGGGGTTCTTAACCTTTTTTGGCATGGGTCCCTTTGCATGTCAGGTGAAAACCACAGACCCCTTACTAAATCCACACTATACTGTATATTATTTAATAAACATATCATACCCACACCAACATGTCCCCCCAAGAATAATGTTGGGTTTTTTTAAAATTTCAATTCAAGTTCACAGACCCCTACTCTAGAGGATATCCAGTCCTAACTCTGGGTTTGCTAGTTAGCAGCATGTATTCTTCAATGGGGGTGATTTGGAAGGACAGAGTCTCTCCTTTCCTGAGCCATTCCGGGTGAAGCCACTTGCTCCAAGGCTAGTTGAGCGAAACTCTGGAGCTTTACATTCTAGCTTTGCTTTTTCTAAAGGGAAACAGGAATGTGTTCTTCTCAATTTGGGGGTTTTTCTTTGGAGCACTTGCTAACTGTATATGAATTTATTATCCAAGGAAAAGGCTGGGGTAAAAAACACAGTTTGCTCTAAAAGTCATGCTAGTTTTATGTCAGTTACTGGCTATGGCAAAAATAAAATATTCTTGTGTTCATAAGTTCTTGCTGTTTCTGAAATAGCATGGTTCCTGAGTTACCAATAGTCTCGATCAGTATTTAGAGGAAATAACCTCTTTTCTCTTGGGCAACTTCACTTGTTGGTCCCTCTGTGTTCTCGATGGTAAAAATGTGGGTAATAATAGGACCTACCTACATATCCCAAAGAATTCTTGAGATTTAATTTTTAATGGGAAAATTAAAGAGCCTAGTGGAGTCTGATACATGTTATGTCTTCAGTTGAAGTTAGCTATTGTTAGTACCTCAGTCAGGTGAACAAGTATATAAAGAATGTAAGTCATGTTGCTTCTCTAGATAGATTACTGCAAGAATTTGGTAGTGTGGCAGCTGATATTGGTATCAGACTATGAAAATAAACCAAGTAGAAGAGAAAAGGAACCACCAAGGATAGGGATTGGCAATCTTTTCTATAAAGGGCCAGATAGTAAACATTTTAGGTCTCTGTCACAACTACTCAGCTCTGCTGTCGAAGCGCAAAAGCAGCCATAGACAATAATTAAATAAATGGGTGTGGCTGTGTTCCAATGAAATTTTATTTACAAAAATGGGTGGCAGATCCATGATCAAGGAGATCACCGATACTTCTAAAGCAAACTAGAATATAAAATAAGGAGTGTCTCCATCAGCAGCACAGATGTGATAAGTAAGCTGTATAAGCAGTATTAACAACTTGTTATTGGAACACAGCATAGAGAATAATTCATTTTACCTGAGGTCTGGCCAAGTTTTCATTTAGGAGGCGACTTTTAGGATGTAAAAGATTCCAGGAGGATAAAGTATTTCAATAAGAATATTCCAAGCAGTATGAACAAAGGATATGGGCATGAAAGAACATGTCTTGCTTGAGAAGCCTGAGTACTCCTTTTGTGGATAAAGTACAATGCATTTACAGGAAGATGTGGGAGAAAGGTATGCTGCAGCTGGACTGAAAGGCTCTTTGGCTACCCTCTGGGAACTGGATTTTAGCTTATGAACAAAGATGAGACACAACCAACTCTGGTTTTTTTTGTTTTATTTTTTGAGATTTATGTATGGAGTTTTCCATTTTTAATATTTTGGTTAAACAAAATACATCTTTTGTAAACAAACCCAGTACAAGGCCATCAAAAAAAAAAAAAAAAAAAAAAAAAAAAAGAATAAAAGCAAGAAAAACAAAAGGCCTATGGATGTCCCTTATTGGGCATCAGGGTCAGGCCTGCCCCCTTCCTTAAAGATGGGACTTTTTGCCCTTGGGCATTGGCATGTATCCTTGTTCCTAAGCACCAGAATTGGATATGAACAGAGAAACCAGCCCTGAAATGTTTAAGCATCTTTGCGTATCCCTTTGGCTCATGGACTCCAAGTGCATGGGGACCCCTTTGAAGTGCCACTTGCACAGGCCAAGGAGATTTGTGGAGGGTTTCCTCTTCCCAAGAAATGGTTTACTATCACTGACATTGCCAATGGACCCAAGGTCCTGCTTGAGACAATCAACAAGATTAGCTGTATCTTCTGGCTGGTGGTGGTTGGAATGCCATTGTGCATGGGTAAGGAGTTCCCTATGGTGCAAAGCAGGTCTGGTGTAGAAAATGGTGCAGGAGAGATTGCGGCCAGTTGCTGGTGAGGGTGTAATGCAGTAGCCGCTTGGTGGTCTCTGTTATTCAGCATAAAAGAAACAGCCTTGTTGGATTAAAGATACATGTGCAGAAAAAGTATTGGTGTAAACATGCCCTCCAGTTACAGTGGGAAGAAAGCCTCAGCTTCATCCCACTAAGCTTAGACTTGCCATGCAAGCCCTGGGCTGGCTCTCCTGCTGGAGAGAAGTCTGGCCCAGGGGGCAGCTCTCAGACTGGCAGGACCATTGATCTGTAAGGGCTAGCCAGGGCACCCCTGCCTGCCCATGGGCCTAGAGGCAACCACAACCACTCTGGTAACACATAGTATAGTATGATGCTTATTTCCTTCTCCTTTTCTTTTGTTTTCCAAAGTTACAGGAGAAAAGTGGCCTACAACTATTTAATAGAGGTAGGGGGCCCGTCAATTCTCAGTTGATTTGTAAAGGAAATTCCAGAAGGATGACAAACCCAGGTCCTATAATATAATGCACAGAGCCATCCAACGGGAGGGCTTTGCTTCCTGTCACTATTTGACTCAGAGCCTGCAAGCTCAGACTTTGTACTGATTCTAGCTGCTCTTAGCTTACCTTCACAATACTTTCTTCACCCAACTCAGTCTCAGTCAAGTGAAATTTGATCTTGAAGGCAGACTTGTTTTTTTCCGGATTTTGCCAGAGTGGGTCAATTGGGAAAACTGCCCTTTTGCCTTTCCTTTGGTCTCTGAGCCTTCTAAATCAGTGTAGTGAAATGGTAGGAATAAAATGTAGTGAGAGCTATTGAAAACGAACCACCCTATGCTTGCCCCAGTTTGGTTTTAGACATGTCCTCTTCACTGTCTCTCACCTGTCATGCTAGAATGTTGCAGGATTTAATCACTTGGTTGAGAATATTAGAGAGCTTTTCATTATAAAACTCCAAGGATGGCCATAAACAACTCTTAAAAATGAGGGGTGGAGATGGCAAGTGTTGGCGACAGCATGCTATACTGCTGGGGCTTTGGCGGTGGTTTCCTGAGAGACTTGTATGTCCTGGATCCTTTGAGCCAGTCACATAGGCTTTGTGTGTTCTATCTTCAGACCCACTGATTGGACAGGAAAGAGCAAGTGGAGGCAGCATCTCTAGGTGAGTCTGAAACAGCAGTGACTGATTAACTCCAGCAAAATCCTTTGTCAAGACCTCACAAGAAAGGGGAAAATAAGCTAAGACCCATCTTTCTTTCTCCTCTCTCTTAAATAAAACCAAGGGTCTTCTATTGCTTGCCCTAAGCACACAGAGCTCCAACCTTCCTTCCCCATGAAAAAATAATGCTGGTGGTGGTTCTTTTAACAGCTTCCACATCTGTCTTACTACACTGTCAAATCTGCAGAGGGAACCTGTCAAGATATTTGGGGTAGTGGTAAGGGCAGACCCACTATATAGGACATAGCATGCTTGGAGGGGTGAGTTGAGTGGGAAGTTGGGTAGAACTGCATCACACATCAGTTCTCCAACTCTGGTGGGCCTCCACCTCTTCTGGTACCACTAACAGAAGTTCATAGTTCTTTCCCCACAAATAATGTTTAGAAATTCCTGAGCTCGCTCTGGCCTCCAATTCACTTGAGCATCTTGATTTTGGAGTCTAGGTTGTAGTAGGCACCTCCTATGTCTCAACACAGATCCAGTGCTGTCTTTTGAGAGGCAACTTCAGTGGACCCCAGCACAGGCTGGAGGGCAGATTCATGATTAAGCCAATGACATTAGAGAGAGCAACGACACTGACATCCCTGCGCTTGTCCCACCAAACAGCCTCATAGCCTTTGGTCTTGAAGTGCTGCCATGATGATGTTCACATCCTAGTTCCCATTTCTCAACATGCTCTTCTCATGGGTTGTCAACATGGTATTTGGAGACAACCTCCAAAAAATCTCTTGCAGCAATTCCTGGGTGAAGACGTTGCTGTCCTGGAAGACCGTTATCGAGGGCATGGAGGGTGCAAAGCTCCCTGGGCTGTTTCTCATGGTAGATCTGAGGGAGTGCTGCCTGGGGCAGCTCCAATGATTCAGACTCCACCTTGTCTCCTTTCCATGGCATGTAACTCACGTTTTTTCGTTTAGGTTCCAGGGAGGGCTAAAAACACCCACTCTTCCTTCCTGATGAAGAATGTAATCTTAGTCTTTTCCTGGGTTCCTGAGGTTCACCTTACTCTTTTGTGTCCTTGATTTATGCTTTGTCACCAGGATAAAGGTCAAAATCAAAAGTAAAAAAAAAAAATCTTCCTCTTCTTTCCTCTCACTAGAAAAATAACTTTTGGATTAGTTTATTTTGCTACCACTGCCCTAGTGCAATTTTTTTTCTCAAATCATACAAAATCTAAGACCTTGTTTCCTTTTCCCCACCCTCTCCTCTCAACCATTCCCACCCCACATAAGACGTGACTTTCTTGCCGTATTTTCCTCTCTGCAAATGTCAACCAGGCCTTAATGCCAGAGGACTGAACAGAACCACTCACATCGTTCTTTTTCTTCCATTTCTTTCCTACCACAACTCCACTGACTCAGGAGACAAGGCCCAGGTGGTGGATAAAGTGCAAAATGCAAGCAGCTAGTGAGGGCAGGCTTGCAGAGGTGCCCAGATCAACACCTGGGCAGTGCCAGGAAGGGAGTGGGAGCGCAGACCTGAACCTGACCTCAATTCTGTTTTAACAAGGTAATTCTGGACTATGATGATTAATATGGTGGAGTGAGACACTTCAGGGCTCTGTCCCCCCACAGAAGCTTTGAACAACCAGCAAGAACTGGCAGAAACATCTTTCTCAAAGCTCCAGAAACCAGTTCAGGACTAAAGTAAACAGGGTGAGTGCGGAATCAAGAAAAGGCTATGTAAAAGAGGGAGGCTCTTGTGGTGCCCTGGCTGGCCCCTTCCCAACCCTCACTAGCTCAGTACAGTGCCAGCCCACACTCACAGTGTGGATCCTTGGTCCTAGTACCAGAAGGATAAGAGTAACCCTCGTGTGCATACTAGGAGCCTGCATGTTTGGCCCAATCTGTCTGGCACTGACCTAAAAGACATCATCCCAGAACTTGTCCTGCATGTAGAAGGCCGCTCACAGAAGTCCTACAGAATACTGTGGGAGAGTATTCAAATTGTGCTGCCTGGGACAAAGGATTGCTGGCTATAGGTCCAGTTTTCAACAAAAGATTGTAAAACATTCAAAGAAACAGGAATTGATGGTCCAGGCAAAGGAGACAATTGAAACCATCAATGAGGATGACTAGACCTGAGACATACCAGATAAAGACTTTAAAAAAATAGTCCTAAGGAAGCAGATGTGGCTCAAGCAGTTGAGCTCCTGCCTACTACATGGGAGGTCCAGGTTTGGTTCCCGGTGCCTCCTAAAGAAGATGAGCAAGACAGTGAACTGAGATGACAGGATGGTGTGGCAAGCTGATGCAACAAGAAACACATGAAGGAAGACATAATGAGAGACACAACAAAGCAGGGAGTGGTTGTGGCTCAAGCGAATTGGGTGCCTCCCTCCCACAGGGGAGGTGCTGGGTTTGGTTCCCAGTGCCTCCTAAAAAGAAGACAACTAGACAACAAAACAGCAAATCAAACAACAAGGGTGTGGGGAGAAATAAATAAATTTTAAAAAAGAAGTCCTAAATATGCTCAAAGAGCTAAAGGAAAACATGGACAAATTACTAAAGGAAATCAGAAAAATAATAGATGAATCCAAAGAGAATATTGAAAAAAATGGAAAATATGAAAAAGAAACAAACAGACTTGAAGACCACAGCAACAGAAAAAAAAAATTCCCTAGAGGGATTCAAAGAGCAAATTGGAACTGGCAGAAGAAAGAATTAGTGAACTTGAAGATAATATGATTGAAATTGTCCAGTCTGAGGAGCAGAAAGAGGTAAGAACAAAGAAAAGTGAACAGAGCCTGAGGAACCTGTGGGACAGCATCAGGCATACCAATATTTGCATTGTAGGAATGCCAGAGGAGAAGAAAGAGAGAAAGGGGCAGAGATAATATTTTAAAATATAGCTGAAAAATTGCCAAATTTAACAAAAGGCATGAATATACACATCCAAGATGCTTAATGAACTCCAAACAGGATAATCCCAAACAGACCCACACCACAGCATGTTATAATCAAACTTTCAAAAACCAGAGTTAAAGAGAGAGTTCTGAAATTTGCAAGAGAGAAGCAATATGTCATGAACAAGGGAACCTCAGTAAGATTAAGTGTTGATTTCTTATTGAAACTATGGAGGCAAGAAGCCAGTGGGATAACATATTAAAGTGTTGAAAGCAAAAAATTGCCAACCAAGAATTCAATATCTGGCAAAACTGTCTTTCAAAATTGGGGAGACATCATTGATTTTTTTCTTCAAGTCTGTATAATCTGGGCCAATCCCAAAGTATGACTAAATTTCATCAATGCTTTAATCTATGCAACATTTTATATATGGTATTATGTGGGGTGAATAAAAGTTAAAAGCTCCCAAATAAAAAAAATAAAATAAATAAAAAATTGGGTAGAGATTAAGACATTCCCAGATAAACAAAAGCTAAGGGAGCTCAACATCACTAGACTGGCCTTACAGGAGATATTAAAGAAGAATTCTGCAGGTTGGAAGGAAAGGACAATAGACAATAAGTCAAAATTGCATGAATAAATAAAGATTTCTGGTGAGGGTAATAATAGGGATAAATATAAATGTCAATACTATTGTTTTTTTGTTTTGTAACTCCACTTTCTACTTCTTATAGGATTTAAAAGACAAATGCATAAAATGTAATGATAAATCAATGGTTTTAGACTTACAAGGTCTAAACATGTAATTTGTGATAAGAAACACATAAAAGTGGGGAGACATAGGAATATGAGAATATAGTTTGTGTACACTATTGAAGTTAGTTTGGTACCAAAGCAAACAAGATCATTACAGATTAAGGATGTTGAATTTAAGCCCCTTCATAATTACAAAGAAAATGTTGAAGAATATGCACTCTCACGGAGACAGAAAGTAGAGTTCAGGTTGCCAGGGGCAGGGGACAAGGGGAATGGGGAACAATGTGTAATAGGTGTGGGATTTCTGTTTGATGAGATGGGAAAGTTTTAGTAATAGAAGGTGGTGAAGGTACTGCAATATTGTTAATTTGATTAATCCCATTGAATAGTATACTTGGGAGTGGTTGAGATGGGAAAGCTTATGTGGTATATATATTCTCACAATTTAAAAAACAAAGAGCATCTGAAGAGACAATGACAATTATATACAATACATGATCCTGTATGGGATCTAACAAGGGGAGAGAAAAGGCTCACAGGGATATTATTGTGATGTATGAAAAATTAGAGTATAGATTGTAAGTTTTATATCAATGTTAAATTTCTTGAACTTGAAAACTTCACTTAAGATGCTTACATAAGTGAATAACCTTGTTCTTAAGAAATGCGCATGGGGGAAGTGGATGTGGTTCAGTTAATCACCTGCTCCCCATATGGGAAGGTCCTGGGTTTGGTTCCTGGTGCTTCCTAAAAACAAAAAAACAAACAATAAGCAAAACAAATGAAAAAACCAACTCAGGGAAGCTGATGTGGCTCAGTGGTTGAGCGCCGGTTTCTCATATGCAAGGTCCCAGGTTCAATCCCCGGCCCTGATACTTAAAAAAAAAAAAGTACATGGTATATAAAGGAGCATGATGTATACAACCTACACTCAAGTGTTCAGAAAATGGAGTCATAAATAGACAGACAGATAGATGATGGATAAATAGAATGATATGGCAAATGTGGCAAAATATTAAAATTGGTGGATATGGGTATCTGGGGGGCAGGCAGGAGTATGTTGGGGTTCTCTATTGAGGTTTGCATTAATTTTGTACTTGTCCTGTTTGAAAGTATTTCAAAATCTAAAATTTAAAAAATCTGTAATTTTGGAAGTTCACACGACATGAGGGTATTTTGGAGAAGGAGAGAGTAGAGGCAGGGAAACAAGTTTTAAAACCCACTTCTGTTGTCCAGGTGAGAGATAATTAGGGCTTGAATTGAGGCGGTGGCTGTGGGATAGAAAGGAGAGACTTTTGGAGGATGGATGGGACAGGTCATAGTGACTGAATGATTGTTCCAAAATTCTGGGTTTTTCTATTGGTTGGATGATGTGCCATTTATTTTACTCTCAGATTTGCTCTCAGGCCCATTCCCTGTCCTGCTCCTGCTCTGCATCTCAAGGAGCTGACCCCTGTAAACTACATTTTTCAGCTCCTTTGCCAACTGGCTTTATTAGAAACAGCCAAATGAGAGGTGAGAGAAGGGAAAAAGACAGGATATTTCACCCCTCTCCCTGTTCCAGTGACATCACCAGCAGTGGCTGATTCTCCTTTGTGCACCCAGAACTTGCTATGGTCCATGGTTCCAACTCCTACTGGAGCCATCCTCTTGGATGCTATAACATCACCTCCTTTCTCTATTGCTCCAGCCCTTGCTAATCTCTGGGTTGCCTCACCTTCCACTGTTTATTCTTTCAGCTTTTCAAACACCTTTGTAACTAATTCTTCCAATTAAATTCCTTCAATTGAACTACCCAGTATAGGTTCTATTTTCCTGGCTGGTAGAGATGTAGTGGACTTCAAAGAGTTGGGCTGTGCAGGAGATTAAGGTAGGCAAAATGGAAGCTAAGTCCATTTTTAATATGTTTGATATAAGGTGCCTATTGTACCTGTAACAGCTTCACCCCTGCTGCCTCTAGTCCATTCTTCACAAAGCTAGTCAGGATATATATATATATATATTTTAACCTAAGTAGACAATATCCTTCCCTGTTTAAAACTCCCCAATGGCTTACCATTGTACCAAGAATAAAGATTAAACTCCTTACCTTGGTAGATAAGCCTCTACCCAAGGTTCCCCCTCATTCACCTTGCCCAGCCATACTGGACCGCTTGCTATTCTTCAAACTCACTAAGTAAATTTCTGCCTCAAGGCCTTTGCACTCATTGCTCTCTCTGCTGGCAATGCTATTTCCTTAGATCTTTGCATACTGTCTCCTTATCATGAAGGTCTCTGCTTTTGTGCCAACTCTTCAAAGACATCACTCATTTCCTTATTCTGGTTTGTTGCACATATCTCTCTACTTCTTCTAAGTTTGAGGTCAGAGAACTTTGTCTTATTCACCTTCCTATTAGCAGCACCTGGTACAGGATCTGGCATGTAGTAAAGACAGAATAAATATTTGCTGATAAATGACTATTCATTTTTACATTTACAAAGAGTCGTATAGGAGAGAGGTGCTTTGTATATTTTATTTTTATTACTTTACTTATTTGTATTATTTTACATCCATGCTTCCTCTTCCTGAAATGCCCAGCCCCTTCCCATCTTCACTATTCATCTTTCAAAACAGTTGGAGTCATTTCCTCTACGAAACTTTCTCTCCCTACTCCATTCAGGAAATTGACCGCTCCCTTTTGCATTCCATTGTATCCCTACAAGAGTGAAATTTTATACATTTATTTAATATTTGTTTCCTTCTCCTAGGCAGTAACCTCCTAGAGGAAATTAGAGACCATGATTTTTTCATCTCTGTAGCTCCAGTATCTAGACTAGTGCCTGGTATACGGTCAGCATGTGCATGGAATGAATGAAGCAGCTGATAGTTTTTTTTTTTTAAATATGCTTTCTTTATTTTTTTTTATTTTTTAAGGAAATACTGGGGATTGAACTTATATGTGGGAAGCAGGTGCTCAACCACTGAGCTACAATTGTTCCCCGCTGATACAGTTCTTAAGGGTAGGTTTTCTAGCCCCACATTTCTATCTGTTTCCATACACTATAGATCACCGGGAATGAAAGGTGGTTCCACATATGGGGATGAAAACACCAACCTCACAGTGTTGTGTGGAGAAGATTGAGAGAATGGAATTGAGGCAGGTTAGTATAGGGAAAGGGAAAACTTGGGTCACAGCTGAAGACCCAGCAGACAACATGGCCGTAAGAACCCTCCCGGACACCTCCTGAGGGATCCTGCGAGAATCTGAAATAAGAATCTCATTTGGAATGAGAATCCCATATGAAATAATCTCATTTGGAATGAGAATCCCATTCTGGGTCAAGGGAAAGCCCCGGATACTCTCAAAAGGCCACACCATTGGCCCCCTGAGAAATGACAGGTAGGGGCCAATCAGAACAGCAAACAGCTGGAGGCCCACGCCAACATTATAAAGGGGGAGGAGGAAAGGCTTTAGAAAGCCCTGAGGGGGCCCCAGGCATGCCACTCATGCTACAGTATGCCCACAGTCCATGCCTCAGACTGTGTACTTTTCTTGTTTTCTCGTTTCTTAATAAACTCTTTACTCCCTTGCCTACCCTATGGGGTGTCCTTAAATTCTTTTATGCGACATAAGCCAAGAACCTAGAAGCCCAGAATCCAAAGCCATCCGGTAACAGAATGAAAGCTCTTTGGAAATTATAATACAAATAATATCCTTCGTTTTTATATTAAGGGGAAAGGGCTTCTTTCATTGACAATGATGCAGCATGATATGATCTTCAGTTTTACCCAAGAATTGTCTATGAGAAACATAGACATAAGATTTCTAGATTTTCAGGATAATTTGGGAAGAAAGTTGTCCCAGGTGTCCCAATTATGGCAAGAGGCTGTGCAATATGATAGTTTCCTGCAGAACTGAGAATGAATAAGTCAGACCAAAGAAAGACTCGGACAAGTCCAGCTTGGCGAGTAATGAGCATTTATTTAGGGGGTTTATGTGGGATCCTTGTCCTCAGCAGTGGGAGGAGAGACGGCATTTTCCGAGCTGCATCATCCACACTTGCTACAAAACTAGAGGGGTCTTTTATAACGCATGTCTATGTGCAGATGGGGAAGGCATGTGAGGGGCAGCATGACTTCTAAAGAATGCGGTGTTACAAGATTTACTGATCGGTCACGAGTTTGCTGCCAGTTCCTGAGGCTTACTTTTTAACTATTTAGGAATGCAATGTTGCTGCAACTGGAAGGGGAAAGAACTGAAAGTGTTGGGGGAGAAAATGCAAAGTCATATATGCCACAATCTACCCCATCCCACAACTCTTACAAACTTTCTGCCACCTCCCCTGCATGGAGCTCTGAGTGTGGAACGGGGTGTTTATAAGGGTGGTACTGTGATTTAAGGCCACAGCTACAATACGAGCAACGAGACAAGCAATCATAGGAGTTGGTGGGCTTTGGGAGTTGCCATCTAGAAGGATGGCTCTTATTTGCAGTCTTTAGCCAATGACTCCAATTTGTCAAAGGAAAGGGAAGGATATTCCAGGGGAGACCGGAGCTGCCGGATACTGGCTTGTACATACCCAATAGTCCGACTGAGTGTGGGTTGTTGCCACAGTGGCAGACCAGTCAAGGAAGATGGTAGATGAAGCTGTGTGAATCAGGAAGAGAAGCCTAAGGGTGCAAGCACAAATGTTTAGTAGGTACCCCGAGGGGGAGTTCTTCTCCCATGAGTAAAATAACAGTGGCACTTTCTCCCATAGGCTCTAGGACATTTACTGAAAGTGAGCAGGATCCAGGCTTACAATACCATACACGTTGACCCTCCATAGGAGCAGACCGTAACGCCAATTGTGTTTCTTTAGGTTCCACCCACATCACTTTGGCAACTCTCGCCCTGGTTGGTGTGTCTTTCATGCAGCTGACATACTGTTGTAGCTTTGGTCCTCGTGAGAACAGGAAGGTTGGTCCCGGTTCCACCAGCCTGTTGCATAGCGCACTCCAGCACTGTGAAACAGAGCCAGTCTGGAGGTAACAGCCACTGTGAGGCTAAAGAGCCTGACCCATTACCGACTGGTCAAGCCACAGGAGTTTTCAGCAGCAGTGTGATTCCATCCACTGCGGGGGCATGGCCAGGTGATGTACTAGATACCTTTATTGTTTTAGGGACCATACTAACTACTGGCTGTGCCAGTAACTCAAATGGAGAGACAGCATGTGCGGTAGTTGGGGCCTGGTCTAAACGCATGAAGCTATTTGCCCGTCCTTAAGCATATGTTGGCTTTGTGTACATGCTCACTGCTGTAAGGTACCAAAAGCAGTAGAGCTGTGAACAGGCCTCACAATCTTTGTAATATGAACCAGGCCAGAATACTTCATGGGGATGCCTAGTACCTTAGCCAGGTGCCACCATGTGGCAGCTACTCTATGGCCACTCTTTTTGTATAGCCATAGGTCTGCTTCTTCAGCACCTTTAGAGCTGGCTAGGTTTAGCTCTGAGTTTCCCATGTCATACAGGTACTTAAAAATTCTAGGTTGCTATTAGGTTATACACAAAGGGTAAGGCATCTCAGGATTTAGAAATAACAATTAGTGATAAGAGCCCAGGAATAAATGCAACTGCTGCAAGAGTTTACTACCTAGGCCCTTATTTCCTTATGAGTATTTTGAATAAAACTGTTTCTAGAGACATTAACTACAGACTATAGTAGAAGTTTTGTTTTATTTTACTTTTACACTTTTACCAAGATTATGTTAATCAACAGGAAAAACAAACATAATTTATAGCCTTGCTTTGCTTCTCCTCTAAAGCCCCTTTTTGTTGAAGATGAGCTGACTGCATGCTCTTTTAGAGAAGCTTCAGAGCAGAAGTGTAACAGATAAGGGATTTGGGTTGTTTTTATAACATATCACATTCTTCTAAGAATAACTAAAACTATAACCAACAATGCCATTATGCAGATCAGAATTAGGATAAAATCCCTAAATATATACATAACATATAAGTAACATTTTGCTCACACAGATTTAGCCAACAGAGGATTAGGAAATTCCTTCAATTTTACACCTCCCAAACACTTCTCGTGTAATTCATAATATATTCAATGAAGCTAACTATATTTTTAAGGCTCTTGAAGTACTTTACTTCAGATTAAAATGAACAGCTTCCACACTATTCGCTGTAAGATATACAGTATTCACAAACTTCGGCAATATGGGAAAAAACCATTTTCCCAATTAAACCTAAGATTCCCTATGGCATCAAGATTATCTTCCCCACTCCCCCCCCCACCTTAATATGCAGATTGAGGAGGTATCTGACAGGTTTCTCTGTTATGAAGTTACTTTTTGTTATCAGTGTCAACTCATAGATTTCTACTTAATAATAATGGCTTTGTGGGATCAGCCATTTACACTGAAATCCATCAGTTTAGAAAATGCTTTTAAAAACTTCCCATAACCATCCATAACCACATAGACTAGTTACTTCACCTTAATGCACATTTCACCTTTACATAAGTTTATTAAATTACAGACAGCAACAAATGAAATTTTCTTTCATAAGCCCTCTACAACTTTTCATATCCATTCAGTCAGGTCTTGTCCTGCATATTCCTGCCCTGATGAAAACTGGCCATTTTATCTAAGGACAAAAATACACTCTTTTCAACAAGCTTATCAAATTTTAGTCAGCATTGACTATGAGTTCACATCTGCAAACCTTTTACTTTTGTCCATATCCATGTAAGTCCCATCTTATATCCCTCATTCTGTTCTGTGAAAAACTAGTCATTTCACTTTGAAGATAGAACTACATTATTTTCTTTAAAAAAAAAAAAAAAAAAAACAATTTATTGAAGTATATCATTCATACATGAACATACAGAAACTATAAGTGTTTAGTAAACATCATGAACTTACAAAACAAACATGCATAACATCATGCAGGGCTCCCACACATCACGCCCCCACAAACACCCTGCATTGTTGTGAAACGTTTGTTAACAAATCGTGAAAGAGCATCATCAAAGTAATACTATTAACTATAGTCTGTATCTTCCTCCCCTATACATTTTTTTAAAAGGATTTATTTAGTTATTTACTTTATCCATTTTACCCCCCTCCCTGTTTTTGCTGTTTTTGTGTCCATTCGCTGGGCAACTCTCTGTGTCCATTTCCTGCCCTCTCATCATCCTTCTCCTCCTATCTTCACTGGGATTTGATCCTCAGAAACTCTGATGTGGGAGAGAGGCATCCTACTGCCTGCACCACCTTAGTTCCTGGTTTTTTGGCGCGTCTCGTCTTGGCTTTCTCTTGTGTCACTCTCCTGTTATGTCATCATCTTGCTATGTGACTCGCAGGGCCTGGCAGCCCATCTGCTCCCGGAGCCTGGTGGCCCCAGCACATTCTATTTTTTTCTGTTTTTCATTTTACTGGGAGGTCCCGGGGATCAAACCCAGGCCCATCCATAAAGGAGACGGATGCCCAACCACCCAAGCCACATCTGTCCCACTGCTATATCTCTTAAGGTTGACCAAAGATACCCAAAGTTACAGTCTTTTTCCCATACAGGATGGTCATATAATAAATCAGGCTTAGTTTATCATCAGCATTCTAAAAAACCAGACCTAGGGAGAAAAACTAGGTCTGGGGACACATGCATGGTTTCTAATATAGCGAATGTTTAGCCTACCCTGATTATCACAAAATCAGTACAGCAAGAATATTTGCATACATTATCTTCTTTAACTTAATTTCATTAAACATAAACTTACAATTTTCATCATCTTAAAGATCTAATAGATATAATGCTAATCTATTTTATTAGTATCCATATAAACCTAGGAAGATTATACCCAAGTCGAATAAAATTGAAACAATTATAGGTTATGCAGGAAATGTTTTTTTCTCTTCCTCTATAGGAGGCTAAAACCTTTTTTCCATAATATTCTAAAATTGTGTACAACCTCAAAAGCATACTATCAGGCTCTGGAATATATATATATTTTAATTGTTTAATTTGTTTCAATCATAATTTAGAAAAACCTTTCCATAGCTTTCAAAGACTTTACTTACTGAAATTTGGCAATTGGATTACTCTCAATATATGGCTGTTTAAAAAATTTAATAGGGGAATTTATGGGACAAACTATGCAAAACAAGGTTTAATCTGTAATATTCCCTCTGTCCCTATCAGTTGTAATTTTCAGGCCTAGCTGACAGAGTTCTAAGCTAAACTCACATCACCGCATCTTACTGCACCTAGCCCTTCCGCCATTGCTCTCTCTTCTGCCATAGGTTTTGAGAGCCTTGAATTCAGTCAAGGTTAGGAGAAGGCCCTAGGGTGCCGGGTAGGTTAAGGAGCCTAGGAAAACCCTTTTTCCTTCTTCCAATAGTTTCTATTTCAGATTTCTAAATGACTTTTTAACCTGCTCGACTTTTCTAATATATGTACTTACTTAATTTTTTTTTTTTTTTTTTTAAGGTACCAGGGTCAGGAATTGAACCCGGGACCTCGTATGTGGGAAGCTGGCACTCAACCACTGAGCCACATCGGCTCCCCTGAGTTAGTTTATTGTTTGTTTTCTTGTTTTCTGTTTTTGTTTTTAGGAGGCACCAGGGACTGAACCTGGTACCTCCCATGTGTGAAGCAGGCGCTCAACCTCTTAAGCCACATCTGCTCCCCACTTATTTAATTTTTAGCAATTTGAATACAGCTCTTGTAAGAATTTTCATTTGTTAATTTGATATTACCACCCAGAGGTATGAAAATACACATTGAACAAACAAATAAAAGATAGTTAGATGCACAAACAGAAGCATAAAATTCACTAATTTGACTAAAAAGTCTCATTCTTTAGGTATGGTTTGTCTTCCGGTTTTCCATCAGTCCCTGCCTCTGGTTTTTACAGATCTCCTCTGGGATCAGTATTGGCTGTAATATGCAAGCTTGTTCTCAGAAATACTTTTATATTTAAAAAAATGGAAGAAAAATTTATCTGGGCATTATTTGGTTAGCAGGCTTTTATTAATAGCAAGGAAGATATATTCAGGCTATGCTTTAAATATTTTGATTTTAATTGAGTAGTAAGGCTCCCCTCCCCCTGGACCCTTTCATTTCAAGTTTCTGTCAGTTATCATCCAGCTGTCCTTGGGGCTTTACAATTTCTTAAGGATGTCTCCCATCCCTTGAGGAGTGGCGAAGGGATCTTACCTTTTTGTTCTAATCCTGCTCTGATTGACCTTAGTAGTGCCCTTTGCCTACCGAAAGCACTAGCTTTTCTCAACTTGGCCTTTAAGGAAAGCTGAGGGAGTTTTCCTCAGTTCCTGCACTACTTCACTTATTCCCTCTAAATTTCAATTATTGTTGGAGCAATTAAGATTTTTATCTTCTTTGGATTTCCTCTACAGAGTGTGATATATTTTCCCAATTATATAAATCTGACATGGGGAATGGGTAAGGATTCATACAAATTCTTTGTCTATTCCTGGTAGTGCTCCCTGGAGTAGAAATTTTGCTGGCTCAGCTGCCGATTTTAGAGAGCAATCTTGTCCAAATTGAGATACAGGATTCTTCTCTACAGAACCATACTTCAGCCATTTTCCTACTTCAATCTGAGGATTTCTCTGCCTTCCTTGAGACCATCTGCTGTAGCTAACTGTACCGCCCATAACAATAGCCAGACGATTGCTGCAGCAGTGCACTCACTATCTTTGTTAAACTTCGTAATCTTTTTTTCTTGGAATATGTGCTCTATTCTTTCTGGTATTTTAGGAGCATCCCAGTACTCACACGGAGGTCCATAACAATCAAGCAATTGGGCAGCCCCTCCCCACATAGAGGCAAAAGGCCACCCCAGGATTTCCCCCATGGAGTCCCAAACTCTGGCTCATACTTTGGTCTGATGAATCCTGCCAACTATGCCAACTGTCCCGAGTATGGCGAGGAGCTGTGTAAAACAAGAGCTTCCTGCCTAACTAAGAGCAAATACATCATACTGAAGAAAGACTCAGACAAGTTCAGCTTGGCAAGTAATGACCATTTATTTAGGGACTTACGTGGGGTCCTTGTCCTTGATGGTAGGAGGAGAAACAGCATTTTCTGAGCTTGATTGTCTGGGCTCACCACAAAATGAGAGGGGTCTTTAAAATGCATGTCCACGTGCAGATGCGGAAGGCACGTGAGGGGCAGCAGGACTTGTTTTTTTTTCCTCAAGTTTTCTTTAAATTTTAATTCTATTGTGGTAACATAGTACTCCATAAAAGTAAAATAAAAAACCACAAGTTTTTATTGACAAAATCCAAAATGTAATAACAATATCTGAGTACATTTCTTCATAATACAGGTCATTAACGAGAAAAATTAATGAGTGCTTCAAAATAAGTGTTCCCTATCATCAAAATTTATTTCAAATGTGCGTCATTAGTGCAGGCTACGTGCACGAGAGCAAAGGAAGTACTGAGAGATTCATATGCTTTCCACAAAGCATCTGCTGATGATTAATTAATACCATAAACATCACAGGCTTTCAAACACTTTACCTTTCACCAGCTTTGTCAATTTGTCTAAATAAGCCTTTTTCTGCTCCAAATATATATATTTTAACTTTATTTTGTACATTTGAAAATATAAACAATTAAAAAAGAAAAACAAAGCACAGTTGAATGAAAACATCCATTTCTCAATTAAATGTACTGGACACATATAAATATCTTTTGAATCATACAATATGTTACACAACATATTTGGTTCATAGTAATGCAATCATACAGTATTTGTCCTTTTGTATCTGGCTTGCTTCACTCAACATAATGTTCTCCAGGTTCATCCATGTTGTCATATGCTTTACAACTTCATTTCTCCTTACAGCTGCATAATATTCCATCGTGTGAATACACCACAGTTTGTTTATCCATTTGTCTGTTGATGGACTCCTGGGGTGTTTCCAACTTTTGGCAATCGTGAATAATGTGACTATGAACATTGGTGTGTAGATGTCTGTTCGTGTCACTGCTGTCAGTTCTTCTGGGTATATACCCAGTGGTGGTCTTGCAGGGTTACGTGGCAAGTCTATATTCAACTTCTTTAGGAACTGCCAAACAGTCCTCCATAGTGGTTATACCATCCTGCATTCCCAACAACAGTGAAGAAGTGTTCCTATCTCTCCACATCCTCTCCAACACTTGTAGTTCTCTGTCTTTTTAATAGTGGCCATTCTGATAGGTGTGAAATGATATCTCATTGTAGTTTTGATTTGCATTTCCCTAATCATGAGTGATGTTGAGCATTTCTTGATGTGTTTTTTTGCCATTCCTGTTTCTTCTTTGGACAAATGCCCATTTTTCAATTGGGTCATTTGTCTTTTTATTGTTGAGTTGTAACATCTCTTTATATATCCTGGACATTAAACACTATTCGTATATGTGATTTCCAAATATTTTCTCCCATTGAGTTGTCTGCCGTTTCACCCTTTTAACCAAGTCCTGTGAGGTACAAAAGTGTTTAATTTTGAGGAGGTCTCATTTATCTATTTTTTCTTTTGTTGCATGTGCTTTGGGTATAAGATCCAAGAAACCACCACCTACTACAAGGTCTTTAAGATGTTTCTCTACATTTTATTCTAGTAGTTCTATGATCCTGGCTTTTATATTTAGGTATTTGATCCATTTTGAGTTGATTCTTGTATAGGGAGTGAGATAGGGTTCCTCTTTCATTCTTTTGCTCATGGATATCCAGTTGTCCCAGCACCATTTGTTGAAGAGACTTTTGTCCCGTTAACATTCACTTGGTAGGTTTGTAAAAAACCAGTTGACTATACAGGTGAGGGTTTATTTCTGGATTCTCAATTCTATTCCACTGATCAATGTGTCTATCTTTATGCCAGTACCATGCTGCTTTGACCACTGTAGCTTTGTAATATGTTTCAAGGTCAGGCAGTGAAATTCTTCCCATGTTGCTCTTCTTTTGTAGAATGCTTTTGGCTATTCAGGTGCACTTTTCCTTCCAAACAAATTTGGTAATTGCCTTTTCTAATTCTGTAAAGTAAGCTGTTGGGATTTTGATTGGTATTGCATTGAATCTGTAAATCAGTTTGGGTAAGATTGACATCTTCACAATATTTATTCTTCCAATCCATGAACATGGATTGTCTTTCCATTTGTTTAGGTCTTTTTAAATTTCTTTTAGCATTGTTTTGTAGTTTTCTTCATATAGGTCCTGTATTTCTTTGGTTAAATTAATTCCTAGGTGTGTAAGTCTTTTTGTTGCTATTGTAAATGGAATTTTCTCCCTGATTTCCTCCTCAGATTGTTCAGTACTAGCGTACAAAAACATTACTGGTTTTTGTGTGATGATCTTGTATCCTGCCACTTTGCTGAACTCATTTATTAGCTAAAGTAGCTTTGTCGTGGGTGCTTCAGAATTTTCTAAGTACAGGATCATGTCATCTCCAAAGAGTGAGAGTTTTACTTCCTCTTCTCCTATTGGATTCCTTTAATTTTTTTTTCTTGTCTAATTGCCCTCGCTAGAACTTCTAGTACAATATTGAATAACAGTGGTGACAGTGGACATCCTTGTCTTGTTCCTGATCTTAGAGAGAGAGCTTTCACCTTTCCCCATTGAGTATGATGTTGGCTGTGGGTTTTTCATATATGCCTTTTATCATATTGAGGAATTCTCCTTCTATTCCTATCTTTTGAAGTGTTTTTATCAAAAAAGAATGCTGGATTTTGTCAAGTGCTTTTACTGCATTGATCAAGATGATCATGTGGTTTTTTTCCTTCAATTTGTTAATATGGTATATTACATTGATTGATTTTCTTATGTTGAACCAGCTTTGCATACCAGGAATAAATCCCACTTGGTCATGATGATATGCTTAGTCTTTTGGTATGCTGTTGGATTCGATTTGCAAGTATTTTGTTGAGAATTTTTGTGTCTCTGCTCATTAGAGATTGGTCTGTAATTTTCTTTTCTTGTAGAATCTTTATCTGGCTTTGGTATTAGGTTGATGTTGGCTTCATAAAATGTGTTGGGTAATTTTCCCCCCTCTTCAAGTTTTGGAAGAGTTTAAACAGGATTGGTGTTAATTCTTTTTGAAATGCTTGGTAGAATTCACCAGTGAAGCCATCTGGTCCTGGACTTTTCTTTGCTGGGAGATTTTTGATGATGGATTCAATCTCCTTAAATGTGATTGGTTTGTTAAGTTCTTTTTTTTTTAAAGATTTTTTTTTTTTAATTTATTCATTTATCGCCCCCCCTTGCTGCTTATGCTCGCTGGGTCAGCTAACCACGCCGTGCGGGCGGGCTTGCCTTCACCAGGAGGCCCCGGGAACCGAACCAGGGGCCTCCCATATGGTAAACGGGAGCCCTACTGATTGAGCCACAGCCGCTTCCTTGTTAAGTTCTTGTATTTCTTTTAGCGTCAGTGTAAGTTGTTTGTGCATTTCTACGAATTTGTCCATTTAATTTAGGTTTTCTAGTTTGTTGGCATACATTTTCTCATAACATTCTCTCATGTTTCTTTTTATTTCTCTGGGGTCATTTGTAACATCCCCCCTTTCATTTCTGATTGTATTGACTTGCATCTTCTTTCTTTTTTTCTATGTCAGTCTAGCTAGGGGTTTGTCAGTTTTATTGGTCTTTTCAAAGAACCAGCTTTGGTTTTGTTGATTTTCTCTATTGTTTTTTTGTTCTCAATTTCCTTTATTATTTCTCTAATCTTTATTATTTCTTTCCTTCTGCTTGCTTTGGGATAGGTTTGCTGTTCTTTTTCTAGTTTCTCTAGTGGTTCAGTTAGATCTTTGAATTTAGCACTTTCTTCTTTTTTAATATAGGCAATTAGGGCTATAAATTTCTCTCTCAAGACTACCTTTGCTGTATCCCATATGTTTTGATAAGTTGTGTTCTATTTTTTTTTTAAAGATTTATTTTTATTTATTTACTTATCCCTCCCTTGCTGCTTGTGCTTGCTGTGTCCATTTGCTTTTTTGTGTTTTTCTGTGTCCGCTTGTCTCCCTTTGTTGAGTCATTGTGCTGTGCCAGCTCACCGCACCGTGGGGGCCGGCTTGCCTTCACCAGGAGGCCCCGGGAAATGAACCCAGGGCCTCCCATATGGTAAACAGGAGCCCAACCAATTGAGCCCCAGCCGCTTCCCTGTGTTCTCATTTTCATTTGTCTCAATATATTTACTGATTTCACTTGCAATTTCTTCTTTGACCCAATTTCTTCTTTGATTATTTAAGTGTGTGTTGTTCAGCCTCCACACAGTTGCAAAATTACTTTTTTCCTGTCTATTATTGATTTCCAGTTTCATTCCATTATTATTTGAGTAGGTGCTTTGTATAATTTCAATCTCTTTAGATTTATTGAGAGCTGCATTTTTCACTAACCTGTGGTCTATACTGGAGAAAGATCCATGGGCACTTGAGAAGAATGTAAAACCTGCTGAGTTTGGATACAGTGTTTTGTATATGTCTATTAGGTCTAACTCGTCTATCATATTAAGTTCTCTCTTTCCTTGTTGATCTTCTGCCTAGATGTCCTATCTAATGATGCGAGTGAGGTGTTGAAGTCTCCAATGATTATTGCAGAGATGTCTATTTCTCCTTTCAGTTTTGCCAGAGTTTGTCTCATGTATTTTGGATATTAGTCAGATATTAGTATAGCTACCCCTGGTCTTTTTTGGTTACTGTTTGCATGGAGTATCTTTTTCTAGCCTTTCACTTTCAGCCATTTTCTATTCCTGAGTCTAAGGTGAATTTCTTGTAAGCAGCATATGGATGGCTCGTGTTTTTTTTTCATCCATTCTGTCAACTTGCATCTTTTGATTGGGGAGTTTAATCCTTTCACATTCAATGATATTGCTGTAAGTACACTATTTACTCCTACCATTTTATTCTTTGGCTTTCTGTCTTTTTACTCTTTTGGTTATCCTTTCTGCTATTCTTTCTTCTATACTCTCCTCCAAGCCTCTCTCTCCTGTCTTTTTATTTCAAGTTCTAAGGCTTCCTTTAAATTCCCTGCAAAGGTGGATTATGTTTTGCAAACTCTCTTAGTTTCTGTTTGTTTGTGAATATTTTATACTTACCTTCATATTTGAAGGACAATTTTGCTGGATAAAGAACTCTCAAACATATGGGTATCCCCTATATTTTCCATGCAACATTTATGTAATCTAAATATCTTTTTAAAAAGATAAATATTTTTCAGAAAAGCCATTGGTTATATACTTTGGATAGAATAGCCAGAAACAGCAGCTATGTACAGTGGGGGAAGCATGGAGAGATTGAGAGGTGAGGAATTTTCTTGTTTGTTTGTTTGTCTGTTTTGTTGTTGTTGTTGTTGTTTATTAATATTGAAATAATGAAAATGCTCTAATAATGATTGAAGTGATGAATGCACAACTTTGTGATTATAGCAAATACCATTGATTGTACACCCTGGAGGAATTGTATGCTTTATTAAAATGTATCAATAAAGTTGATAAATAAAAAAAAGACCTCTTGCCTGGCATTTTTTCACTTTCAGTATCCTAATTGTAGCGTACCACTGTCTTCTCACCTCCATGGTTTCTGAAGAGAAATCTATACTAAGTCTTACCGGGTGTCCCTTGTGTGTGATGACTTGCTTCTCCCTTGCTGCTCTGAGAATTTTCTCTTTATCTTTGAAATTTGACATCCTGAGTAGTATTTGTCTTGGAGTAGGTCTATTTGGATTTATTCTGATTGGGGTAGGGTGCACTTCTTGGACATGTAAATTCATTTCTTTCATGAGGGTTGGGAATTTTTTAGCTAGTATTTCCTCAAATACTCTTTCTGACCCCTTTCCCTTCTCTTCTCCTTCTGGAACTCCCATGACACGTATGTTGTTGTGTTTCATGTTGTCATTCAACTCTCTGAGCCTCTGCTAAATTTTTTCGATGCTTTTCTCTCTTCAATTTCAGTTGTTCTGTCTTCTGTATCACTTATTCTTTCTTCTATCATTTCAAGTCTACTGTTGTATGCCTCTAATGTGTTTTTTGTTTTGTTTTTTTAAATCTCACCTACTGTGTCTTTCATTCCCATGAGCTCTGTTACTTTTATGTTCAGGATTTCAAACTCTTCTTTGCACTCTCTCATTGTCTTCTTGATGTCATTTATCTGTTTAACCATATTTTCTTTCAACTAATTTATTTGATTTTGGAAATTTGTGCACTTCTTGCTGATTAGTTCTCTCAAATCCTGCATTTCTCCTGGGGCTTTGACATATTCCTTTTCTTGGGCCATGTCTTCTATTTTCTTAGTGTGGTTTGTAATTTTTTGCTGATGTCTAGGCATCTAATTAGGATGTAGTTTAGTCAGATGCTCAATTTCTTTTTCTTTTATAGAGATTTAGTGGCAGGACGTTGTTGCCACTGCTCTTTGATTCTTGGCTTGACCTGGATTGTTAGGATTGTCTCTGCTGGTTGTTCAAAACTGGGTACTGGACCCAGTAATTGGTTGTAGAGTCACTTCCTGGGCCTTGCGGATGGAGGCTGTAGAGACCAGAAAAAGCCTCTCTTACTTATTTTTAATTTTCTTGCCTGCACTTCCTTGGCCTGCCAGAAGGTGGCACTCTTTGGCAGCTTTAGGTTCAATGTCTGGTCAGAGCATATTTGTTGCAACCCAGAGGGGACCAATGTGATAGAGCTTCCTGCCTGGAGGCTAAGAGCCTTGTAATTCAAACTTTCTCTGAGACAGTTCTCCAGCCTTTTCTGGCAGCCCCCTCCCTTTTCCTGGCTAGGAAATATTTCCTCTCCCCTCTGAGTCCTCAACAATCAGTCCTGGTTAGTAGAGGAGATTGGGAGGGTAGTATATCTTTAGCCCCTTGCTGGTTTCCAAAGCAAACAATGGTGTGGCCCCACTGGGTCTGGAAGGGCTCCTGGGACACAGCAGACCAAATTTGTGAGTCAAAAGCTGAGTCGCCCTTAGGCTGTGTCCCTCTCTCTCCCCTTTCCTGGGGAGGTGTGTCCTCAACAAGCAGTCCCAGCTAGAAGAGAGAGAGATTGCAAGGGTTGGATTTTTCTAGTCCTGTGCTGGCTCCCAGGGCAAAGCAAGGTGTCATCCCACCCAGCCAGGAAGGGCTGGTGGGAAACAGTAGACCAAATCTGTGGGTCAGAAGCTGAGTCAGCCTTAGGCTGTGTCCCTCTCTCTCCCTTTTTCTGGGGTGGTAGGTTGGGGCCCTCTTTGTAGGCGCAGGCCCAGAGGCCCAAGAATTCTAAAGTGTCTTTAGTATGGGGGGAGGGTGCCAGCAGCAGCAGCCCCTGGTTTCAACTCACAGTTCTGTCGTGGGGACTTCCCTCTTTTGTCCCTCTCTCCTCTGGGCAGTGTCCAGCCTTCACCTGGTTTCCTAAACCCTGGAAGATCTTTTTCTAGGCTGTTTCAGCCTGTCCTCTAGCTATTTTTCTGAAGGGAAGAGAGTCCCGTGGCTTTCTAGTCCACCATCTTCCCGGAAGTCCAGTAGGACTTTTAAAGAATGCAGTATTACAAGATTTATTGATCAGTCATGAGTTGACAATCAATTCCCAGGCTTGCCTTATAACTAGGAATGGAATGTTGCTGTGACTGGAAGCAGAAAAAAACAAAACAAAACAAAACAAAACAAAACAATCTGGAAGGGTTAGGGGAGAAAATGCAAAGTTATACATGCCACACTAAGACAAGTAGGGTTGAAACAGTTTTCACAAAGGGGAAAATGTCTTCAGGAACATATACTAGGCTTTCTCCAGAGATTTGGTTAATCCTGTGAGGAAGGCCTGAGCCTACATGCACTAGAGATGGAGCAACAAAGCCCAAAGGTAAGAGAAGCACTCACCCAGAAGGCCCTGACCCCTGGTCTCCAGTTTAGATTTGGGTGCTGGCCCAAGATGGTCAGTGTTGTACAGCACCCACCCGCCTCTCTTCTTTCCTTTGTAAACCCAGGTCCCCCAGCCCTGCCCCTGTATCAGCTTCCCAGGCCTGTCAGAGAAGGACGGGTCTGGCTGAAGGACCAATTTTTACCTGGGCACTGAAGGAGTGGATCCTAACGGTACCATTTTGCTCGGTTGCCCTTAACTCCAGCAGCTCCTACTATTTCAAAGTGAGAGAAGCAAAGGGCTGGGGTGAAAATGTATGGCCCCCTTTTCTGGGAACTACTTTTTCCTTTACTCTTCCACTGTACCACTTGAAAACTGAGAAGCTGTGCTGTCTCCAGCCTTATTTTACAGTGTATCACTAGCACCTAACTTACCATTAAGCAAAGACCAGAAGGGAGAAACAGATTTTAAAATGTTTAAAAAGTATTTAAGTGCCAAAGTGCTTTTTAAGGATCTAACTAACGGCAGAAAGCAGCTTTTCACCCCAGAGTTCCCTGAAAACAAAAGCAATGCAATAATAAAAAAAAAAGCAATGCATTAAAATGCAGCTTGAGTGAGCCTGCGGGGGAGGGTGGGTGGACATCAAATTAGAGGCCACGTTATCAAGTGATGAAGTGATAAAGTCCTAACTCCCCAGACTAGGTTAGTCCCCTGCTAGATGCTTTCTTGTCACCCTCAACTTCTTTTTTGGCAGCAAACACCACAATGGCAATTCGTAAATTATTTGCTTGATGCTTGTTTTCTTTCCCAAGCTGCAAGCTAATGCCTGTCTTAGTTACCTCTGTGCGGGTGCCTGGCGCAATGCAGAGACTCAATGAACACTTGGAGGAAGGAAGAGAAGGAGGAGAGGATGAAGGTGGGAAGGAGGAAGGTGGCAAAGAAGGTGGCAGGTGGAGAGAGAGGAAGGAAGGAAGAAAGGAAGGGAGTCATTAGCAGGAAATAAAAGCCCACAGTAAAGAGATATCCCTGTGTATGTTGTTTTTGCTGGTAAATTAGTTTGTGGGTTTAGGACGCTCAGTTTGCTTAAAAGTGATATTGTTAACTCTGTGACCTTAGGAATTAGTCTTTACAGAAATTGGGTATTTGGATTTATTGTTTAGTGGGAAAAAATTTGTCAACACTGATGAATTTTTGTTTTCTTTCACCGAGAAATCAGGTTATTCTGAGTATTTCTTCTTTTACCACTGAGGGGCAGTAGCTTTTCACACAGAACACCGTGATGTCTATTTCTTATGAGTGGGAAGGTGTTTCAATCTATACACATTAAGACTTTAGGTTTTAAAATTTGTTGTACATTTTTAAACCAATGCCGCCACCTCTAAATATGAATCAGATGATCATTTGGCTGCATTTAGAATGCATCCCCACTTCTTACCCAGACATCAGGCCCTGAACGAACCAGCTGCTACCCACCTCTCTCTCCCTGCCTTTCCCTCGCTCATTCTACTCCAGCTACATTTTTCCTTCCACCATTCTTTTTATTTATTTATTTATTTTAAAGAAACTTAGATTACATAAATGTTACATTAAAAATATAGGGGATTCCCATATACCCGACTCCCTCTTACTCCCACACTTTCCCACATTAACCATTTTTTAAAAATTTTATTGAAGTATATCATTCATACATGAACATACATAAACAATAAGTGTATAGTAAAAGTTGTGAACTTACTAAACAAACATGCATAACATCATACAAGGCTCGCATACATCACCCCACCACAAATACTTTGCATTGTTGTGAAATATTTGTTAGAAATTGTGAAAGAATATCATCAAAATATTACTACAGCACTAACTATAGTCCATAACTTACAATTGCTGTATTTTCCCCCAACCCACCCTATTATTGTTATTTATTTATTTACTTTTATCCATTTTTACCACCCCCTACCCCCCATTTTTGCTGTTCTTGTGCCCATTCGCTGGGTAATTCTCTGTGTGTTTCCTGCCCTCTCTTCTCATCCTTCTCCTCCTGTCTTCACTGGGATTCTATCCTCAGAAACTCTGATGTGGGAGAGAGGTGTCCTACGGCCTGCGTCACCTTAGTTCCTCGTTTTTCGACCCGTCTCATCTTGGCTCTCCCTTGTGTCACTCTCCTGTTATGTCATCATCTTGCTGTGTGGCTTGGCGGGGCCTGACGGCTCACCTGCACGTGGAGCCTGGGGTCTCACCCGCTCATGGGGCCTGGCAGCGCTGGTGTCATCCCCACCTCGTTTACTAGCACCTCAACCTGGAATGCTCTTATTCAGGAATTTGCTCCAGGGTCAACTCCTTAGGAAGAACTTTCCAGATGATCCCATCTAACATAGCACCACCCAGGGGCCAGACAAGTTTTATGGGGCCTTAAACTTATGTAATTTGGGGGACCCGCTTTGAGAAACAGAATATGAAATGATGAATATAAAACTTCATAAAAAATTTAACACTTATTTAGAGTAAGACAATAAATCACATCAAAAGATAAAATTAAAAAAACTGACAAAAACTCCCAAATCATGAAACTTAGAAAAATAACATATATTTACATATTTTTATTAACTAACTTCCTCACAATAACTTCTCCCCCTACATTTTTTGCTACCTATTCTTTGATCACCTCTTCATATGACAATGATTGTGCAATATTACATCCTATAGAAAGAATAAAAAGATAATTTAGGGAAGTGGATGTGGCTCAAGCAACTGGGCTCCTACCATATGGGAGATCCTGGGTTAGGTTCCCAGCGCTTCCTAACTAGATTAGAAAGGCAGCGAGCTGACACGATGGGCTGGCATGGCGAGCTAACACAACAAGACACACAAGGAGGAAAACATAATGATAGACACAACAAAGCAGGGAGCGGTGGTGGCTCAAGCAATTGGGCGCCTCCCTCCCACAAGGGAGGTCCTGGGTTTGATTCCTGGTGCTACCTAAAAAGAAGACCAGCACACAACAAACAGACACAGCAAATGCAAACAACGAGGGGTGGGGAGAAATAAATAAATAATAAAATTTTTTTTAAAAAAGAAGATAATTCAGTCTTCCACATAGCATCATTATTGAAAAGTATTTTAATTATTGATAGTTTAGAAAAGTTTCTTTGGTTTCACAATTTGTTATCAGTGATGTCATGTACATTTTAGGATTTTTGTCAAGTTTGAGGAAATCATTATTAAATTTCAAGTGTTTTTCCCCCTTTTTGGGGTGTGTGTGTTGTGTGAGTGTGTGCATACATGCATGTTCACATCCTTCCCAAGGCGTGGAAGGAGCTCCTGCCGATGAAGAGCTCTGAAACTTAAGTTTCATCAGCTGCATGTAAACTCCACTCAGTCCCAGTTATCACTTCACCTGGTTTCATTTTTCTTAGTACTTAAAAAAAATAATGTCCTTGTCTATTTACAGATTTACCCCCCACTGTCACATCACCTCCAGAGGAAGCTTAACATACCTTGTCTATATAGTTCAAGGCTGTATCCCTAGGGACTCCATAGCACTTGGCATATATTAGGGACTTAATTATTTGTTGAATGAATGAATAAATCTTAAATGGTACTTAATGTTGTATTAGTCAGCCAAAGGGGTGCTGATGCTTTTACAAAGGGTATTTATTTGGGGTAGAAGCTTACAGTTACAAGACCCTGAAGAGTCCAACTCAAGGTACCATAACAAGTATTTCTCACCAAACATGGTTGCCTGTCTCTGTGAGGGTTCAGCCTTCCTTCTTCCTCTTAATTCTCCATGGTCCCAGCTTCTTCCATTCTCAGCTGTAGGCTGGCATAGAGCTCATTTCTTTCCAGGCTCAGCTGCTCTGTTCTCTTCACAAGGTCAGCTATAAACTATCCGGTGAATGGCTCATCTCTCTTCCCAGGCCACAGGATCAAAGCTAACAAAGCTCTCTTCTCTGGTATCTATGGAGCTCTTGTGTCTTCTTCTGTGTATTTCTTCTGTGTTCTCCTTGATTGAGTGTCTATTTATATAGCCCACTAAGGGGGCAGGGACTCAATCCTGACCACGCCCTAATGATGTGGTCGAATCAAAGCCCTAATCTTCACATAATCAAGTAAATGTAAAATCTTTGAATTTAATACAATCAAAGGGTATCACGCCCAGAGGAACAGACCAGTTTACAAATATAATCTATAAATCTTTTTGGAATTCATAAATAATAAACTGCCGTAAACATCAATCTCTAGAAATTGTTCTGGGAATTTATGAATGTTGATTTTTCATAAGAGCCATTTCAATTAAACTTGATTGCACATAAAGTGTTATTTATGAGCTCTAATTGTGCTAAAAGGATAATTTCCTGAAATGCCTATTTTAAGCTGATGTCACAATGGGTTCATTTCTATAACTAGAAGTTTTGAAATAATAAAGCCACAGATTCTTTAGCATTTGTATATATCTCAAATCTTTAATAGAGCAACTTTCAAACTTTCTTCCTACCTTAACCCCTAAAATAAAATAATTGAATTGATACCCTCACACACTTTCAAGTTAAATAATTTTTTTTCTTTAGAAGGTACCAGGGATTGAACCCAGGACTTCATACATGGGAAGCAGATGCTCAATCACTGAGCTACATCCCCTCCCTCCCCATAATCTACCCCCCAGATGGCTCCCTCATCTGTCTGCTTGTTTTTGTTCATTGTTTGCACTCCTTGTCTGCTCATTGGTTTGCTCTTTGTTTTTTGCTCGTTGACTGTTTGTTTTTGCTTTAGGAGGCCCTGGGAACCAAACCTGGGTTCTCCCATGTGGGAAGCAGGCGCTCAATTTCTTGTACCACATCCACATCCTCCTCATTTGTTTTTGCTTGTTTTCTACTTGTTGTTTTTGCTCATTTCTTTTTTTTCCTAGTGGTCTGCTGTTTGTTTTTGCTCTATGCCTGCTTGTTGTCTGCTTGTTGTTTGTCTTCTTTAGGAGACACAGGTAACTGAACCCAGGACCTCCCATGTGGGAGCTGGGCAATCAACTGCTTGAGCCACATCTACTCCCTCGCCTCATAATTTTTAAAATCACAGACTTAAATATTTACAAAAGATATCTATTGTACTTATTGTAAATTCACACTTTTTAATAAAAGATTTATTTCTCCCCCACCCCTGCGTTTTTGTTGTTGTTTCTTTTGTGCTCACTGTCTGCTCTCTGTATTCTTCTGTGTCTGTTTGTCTTCTCTTTAGGTGGCCTGGGATCTTCTGCAGTGGGAGATAGGCACTCAATCTCTTGCATCACCTCAGCTCCCTGTAAATTCACACTTAAAAAAAAACTTTACTAATTGGAAGCAATTTGATTCCTACCTTCATACCTTTAGAAAATATATTAGTAAGTTCTTTTTTAAAAAACATTTTATTTTAAAATAATTTCAAACTTACAGGAGAGTTGTAAAAATAATACAAATCCCATGCAGTGAACTCCAACATATCCCTGCCATCCAGATACCCAGATCCACCAATTTTAACATTTTGCCCCCTTTGTCATCATTTTCTCTCTCATCTCTCTCTCTCTCTGTCTCCATCTATCTACCTACCTATCTATCTATTTTATCTATCATCTATCTATATCAATATTTTTTCTATGTATTTTCTGAACATTTGAGAGCAGGATACACACATCAAACTCCTTAAACACAGAAAACTTCCAAGCACATTTCCTACAAACAAGGATATTCATTTATGTAATCACCTTAAGTAATAAGCTCTTTTTTTAACAGTGGAAAATATTATTTTGTTTAATTTTCTCCCTTAAATCTGTATTTTCTTTCCACTACTTCACCCCTTCCCAATGTGTTATATTTTTATGCCTGAAAAATTTCTATGGGTAACTCCATCAAATTTTTCTGCAACAAAAATATGTACATACACTTAATTTAAAAGTTTAAAGCTTTTTGTGACCACAAGTATTTAAGTGTTAAAAATTTCTTCTGGATTGGGTTTTTATAATTATTAATACACAGATTATCAAAAACATAAATATGTGTTAAGTTTTGATATGTAACTATTAAATAAAAAGTACAACTTTATTACAAATGCATTTCTTGGTTGGATGGATGGATTATTTTTCAATTAGTTTATGTTTCCACATTTGAATATTATTTATTGCTAGAATGAGATAGAGTTTAGCATCTATTGTTTCATAGATTTAAGTTCTGAGCAAACTTGTACATATAAATAAGTAGATGGGAAAGAAGAATATTTTGTCATAGCAATATCACTCAATTCTCTAAACTTCTCAGTTTTATGTCTGATTTCATGTAGTGATATATCAAGAATTATTAATGATCTGTCAGCTAACATGTCCTGCTTCAATTATATTCATAGCAAAGGATTGAGAGCTTTCCGACTTGCAAAAAGATAATTTGATCAATCAATGAAAGAGTCATTCACTTTCTCAACACCAGTATTTAGGATTCTCCCTGTGTTTGGTGCCCCAGAGGTTATTACATCTCAGAACAATCCCAGGTTTTATATCCCAGTGCCATAGAAAAATGTGTGAATGGTGAAAGGCGTTTTGTTGTTGTTTTAATGGTGGGGAATGACCAATAAAGGAAAGATGGGAAAGAGAACCCATACAACACCTGGACGGTAGGTGTGTTTCAGGCAGATTAATTGTAAGAAATGGTCCTTTTAAATGGCAGTTGGGAATCTGAAACTGATTCCCTTTAAATGACCTCTGACTCTGTATCCCACAGGAAAGTTTTAGAGTCACACCATAGTTGGAAGATCATTTAATCTGAATCTATTTCAGAATCAGGTTTGGAGGTGTACCTTGTGATGGTCCCACCACTATGCCACAGCAGATCTAGGTCTCCAGGAGCCCTCTCTTCCCCAAAACATACACCTTCCCTCTGATGGAAATTGGTGCTTTTCTTAAAATAAATAAATATTAAACAAACAAACTCAATTTAAATTAGCTTGTAAGCTTCAGCAACTTCAGTTTTAAGAGTCGAATATGTATAATCTGTAGAGAGAAAGGAGTCAGGCTCTGGAATCATTCTCCATAATCTTCTGATATCTGCAACTTATTCTCAAGACTCATCAATCAAGGAGCCTCAGGCTGTATTGTAGCACAGGCATCAAGAGTGACCATCACAATATTTAAGAGCAATTGTGAGATCATGCTATTTACAATTACAAAACAACTATTACAGATCAAGTAGGTAACACCCTCTTTTATAAAAATAAACTATTAAAATAATTCAGTAATTTAGTTTTAATTCATTCAGTGATTATTTAAGGGCCTACCATGTGTCAAGAATATGCTGGCTACTAGAGATTCTGAAGTAAATTAAAAATGAATTAGCTGACAGCAGGGTGGCATGCCTATGGTGATTAAGATCTTCTGCAAGTCTCACTTTCCTCTTCTGGAAAATAGAAATAATAATATGTAACTCATAGTATTATTGTGGGCATCAGGGGACAGTCATGTAATAAGCACTCTTTTTATTCCTCCCTCCACTCCAGTACTGGCATCATATCTGCACACATGGGTAGAAGCTACTCTGTCAACAAATGATTAAACAAATAACAAATAGCAATGCTTTTAATATGCTATTCAGTTTGTAGACAAAGGAACTGCAATGTCAGCAAAAAAGGTTATTCTGAAATATACAGTTTTATTACATTTAGTCCATTCTACAGCTAAATATCTTTTTTCTAACTTTTTATTTTGAGTTAGAAAATAATACAAACCTCACACAGACAACTCAGACATCACTGTCCTTCCAGATACCCAGATCCATCAATATTAACATTTTGCCACAATTCATTCTATCTATCTAGGCTTCTATCAATTCATCCATCCATCGTCTGTGTCCCCTCTCTCTCACTATCTATCTATCAATCCATTTTCTGAATATATGAATATAGGCTGTATATATCACGCTCCTTCAATACTTCATACTGCCATGTACATTTCCTAAGAATAAGGATATTCACTTATGTAACCATCCTAAGTACAGTTTTCAAGTTCAAGGATTTTAACATTGATATAAAGCTTACAGTCTATATTCCAGTTTTTTTCATATGCAACATAAAGTCCTTTTGAGCCTTTTGTTCTCCCTTGTTACATCCCAAAGACTCACGTTTAATTTAATCGCCATTGTCTCTTTAGTTGCTCTCTCCTCCCTCCCTCCCTCCTTCCCTTCCTCCCTTCCTCCCTTCCTTCCCTTTCTTCCTTTTCTTCCCTTTCTTTCCCCTCTTTCTCTTCCTCTTCTTCTCTCTTTCTTTTTTAATTGTGGGAACAAATATACCACAAAAACTTTCCCACCTCAACTACTCCCAAGCATACCATTCAGTGGAATTAATCAGATGAACAATATTGTGGTACTCTCATCACCTTCTATTACTAAAACTTTGCCATCTCATCAAACAGAAATCCTACACCCATTACACATTGTTCCTCATTCCTCTTGCCCCCTGCCCTTGGCAACCGAACTCTATTTTCTGTCTCCATGAGCTTGTATATTCTCCAACATTTTCTTTGTAGTTACCATAGGTCTTAAATTTAAAATCCTAAATCTATAATGATCTTGTTTGCTTTGGTACCAAATTAGCTTCAATAGTGTACACAAGCTATGTTCCCATATTCCCCACCTTTATGTGGTTTTTGTCACAAATTACATTTTTATACCTTATGAGTCTAAAAGCATTGATTTATCATTACATTTTATGATTTGTTTTTTAGATCCTGAAGGAAGGAAAAGTGGAGTTACAAAAAAAATACAATAATAGTATTGACATTTATGTTTAAACTTGTCATTACCCTCACCAGAAATCTTTATTTCTTCATGCAGGTATGATCTATTCTTTGTCTCTTCCTTTCTACCTGTAGAACTCTCTTTACTTTCTCCTGTAGGGCTAGTCTGTGGTGACAAACTCCCTCAGCTTTTGTTTATCTGGGAATGCCTTAGTCTCTCTCTCATTCTTGAAAGATGGTTTTGCCGAGTACAGAATTCTTGGTTGACAACTTTTTATACAGCACTTTAAATGTCAACCCCCTGCCTACTCGCCTCCATGGTTTCTGGTAAGATTTTGGCACAATCTTATTTAGGCCCCCTTGTATGTGACATGTTGCTTCTCTATTGTAGCTTTCAGAATTCTCTTTTCATCTTTGGCATTTGAGAGTTTGATTATGATGTGCTGTGGTGTGGATCTATTTGGGTTCATCTTGTTTCAAGTTTGTTGTGCATATTAGCTGTGCATAGTCATGCCTTTTGTTAAATTTGGAAAGTTTTTAGCCATTTTTTTTTTAACATTCTCTTGCCCTTTTCTTTCTTTCTTCTCTTTCTGGGACCCCCACAGTGCATATAATGGTATGCCTGATGGTGTCCCACAGGTTCCTCTGAGTCTGTTGACTTTTTTCCATTCTTTCTTCTTTCTGTTCCTCAGTCTGTGTGGTTTCAATGTCTTATTTGCATATTCACTGATTTTTTTCTACTGCCAGCTCCAATCTACTTTTGAACCCCTCTAAGGACATTCTTCTACTGTGGTCTTGAACTCTGTTTGGTTCCTTTTCATAATCTCCATCTCTCTCTTGATATTCTCTTTGTGTTCATCTATCATTTTCCTGATTTCCTTTAGTTTTTTGTCTCTGTTTTCCTTTAGCTCTTTGAGCCTATTTAGGACCATTTTTTAAGTTTGTCTGGTACATCCCAGGTCTGGTCCTCCTCATTGATGGTTTCTAGTGCTTTAATTTTCTCCTTTGTTTGGGCCATCACTTCCTCCTTGTTTGTATGTTTTGTAAGCTTTTGTTGAAACTTTGACATTTTGATATTTTGAATTGTTATTGCTGGAATTTAGACTTTGAAGTGCCTGTTGCTTATGTTTGTATCCAGCTAGTGTTATGACAGAGCTTTATTTGAATGCTAAGAACTAACAAAAAAAAAGGAGAAAGAAAATGTCTTTCCCAGTCTTTGCAAATTGATCAGTGCAAATGCTGTCCAGAGCTTATCCATACAATGAGTTTAGAAAATAGCTTGAGGTCAAAGCATAGGAGTATCCTTGATCCTTTCTGAACATATATCTTGTCTTGTGTTTACACAGATATGAATGTCCCCTTTTCTTTAAGAAAGAGCATTTCCTCATAGCCCTGGGTATTGTCCCATATGTCCTATAGCCAGTAATCCCTTGCCCAAAGCGGCCACTAATTGATCACTTTCCCACAGCATTCTGTAGGATAGCTCTGTGAACTGCCTTCTATATACAGGGCAAGTTCTGGGATGGTGAGCAAGCCTGCAATAAGTGTCCTGGTTCAGTCCTTCAGGCCACCACCAGACAGATTGGGCCAGACATTCCCAATATGTGCATGACAGTTACTCTGTACCCTCTGGAAACAGGACCAGGGACTCACACTAGCAACATGAGCTGGCTCCACATCAAACTGGTGAGCGGCTAGGGAGGGGCCGGCTAAGTCCCCATGAGATCCAACCACTGTTGTCGTTGGTTTTTTTTTTTTTTTTTTGAGGTACTGGGGACTGGGGATTGAACCCAGGACCTCGTATGTGGGAAGCTGGCACTCAACCACTGAGCCACATCGGCTTCCCTGAGTTGGTTTTGCCAATTTTTTTTGCTTGTTGTTTGTTTTTGTTTTTCCAGGAGGCACCAGGACCTCCCGTGTGGAAGGCGGGCACTCAACTGCTTGAGCCACAACCACTCCCTGATCTAACCACTTTTAAATTGCCTTTCTGTTGATTTGGTGCTCATTTTGTTACCAAAGTCCTTTAACTGTTTTCTGGATCTTTGGGAAAGAGGTTTCTGCGAGCTCTTGGTAGTGGTTCAAAGCCTCTGTGGGGGGAAGCGGCTGTGGCTCAATCAGTGGGGCTCCCATTTGCCATATGGGAGGCCCCGGGAACCGAACCCTGGTGAAGGCAAGCCCGCCCGCACGGCGTGGTTAGCTGACCCAGTGAGCACAAGCAGCAAGGGGGGGATAAATGAATAAATAAATAAAATCTTAAAAAAAAAAACAAAAACAAAAACAAAGCTTCTCAAAGCTTCTGTGGGGAACTGAGCCTTGATGCTTCTTTGGCCATCTTGATTAGGGCGGGATGCCTAAATATCTTATTTTTAAAGAAATGATTATCGTAGTAACACATACATTACATAAAATTTGCCATTTTAACCATTTCCAAGTATACAACTCAATGGAACCGATTACATTTACAATATTGTGCTACCTTCACCATCATCCATTACTAAAACACCTTCATCATCTAAAACAGAAACTCTCTACCCATTAAGCAATAACCCTCCAGTTTTCCTCCCTTTAAATATATTTTTAAATGTTGCCTTCTCCCTTCTACTCTTCAATGAAGTGATAGAGCTCATTTTTGGAACACTTCCTGTCTATCCAAACATTTCCCTATCACTTTTATTAACAGAGTCTGTGATATGAGAATTATTGTTGGCTTTTTAAAAAGGATACAAAATAGAACCAGGAAATCTAAGTTTCCTAGAAACATGTGGACCTAGTGGGAAAAACATTTCATATCTTTGTGAATTCCCAGGTAGAAGTGGGGAAACAATGACACAGCATAATGTTGATATAAAAAGAGTTTAAAGGACCATTATTAGAGCATTTTCTTGTGCTGATTTGGGGCTGGTATCATGGGACGGAGGGGGCAATTCTTTCACTTTCTGAGATGAATAGTCCATGTCCCAGGCCTCCAGGTCTTTCCTAGGATCCTTTCTGTTTGCTCCCCTTTTTCTACCTCTACTTTTTTTTTTAAGAGGTACTGGGGATTGAATACAGGACCGCTAACAGGAGAAGCAGGTGCTCAACCACTGAGCTACACCTGCTCCCCTCTGCCTCTACTTTTACTGCTCTGATTATTCCTTCCAGGGACAACACCTGCAAGGTGCTGGTGGGAGGGTTATAAGTAAGGGAAGTGATGTCCAGATATGTGTGCCTTACTGTTAAACAGCATTATTGGAGTCCCACATCCTGTTTGCACGTATTACTTAAGCATCAGTTATTTGAATATATTCTTTACATTGACCTGCATCCTTTTTCTTAGCCTTAATCATTTAATAAGGTATTGGGTTGTTAAATTTTGTAAACTTAAATAAAACCTAGCAACTGGAAAGCAGGCTTGTTAATTAATCACTCTATCTAGTTTCATTGATCCAGTTCTGAATACGGTTGAGGAAATTTAAAGGAAGTTTCCTTTAAAAATAAATGTCATTTTTCTAATTATGTTTATGCAAAAAATAATTGAGGGAAGCGGCTGTGGCTCAATCAGGAGGGCTCCCGTTTACCATATGGGAGGCCCCGGGTTCGGTTCCCGGGGCCTCCTGGTGAAGGCAAGCCCGCCCGCACAGCGTGGTTAGCTGACCCAGCGAGCACAAGCAGCAAGGGGGGGATAAATGAATAAATAAATAAAATCTTTAAAAAAAATAAAAAAATAAAAAAAAATAATTGAAAACTGTTCTTTACACTCAGGTAATGTTGATACTTTCCATCTCTTATTCTTTTTGAAAACTTAAGCCCAGCTAATGAATTGTATACGCAGTTAAAGAGAAGAATTAGGAATGTGTTTTGTTCTCTTCCCTAGCTCTGTTTTTCATTCTCTGCACACCCACTCCTGCCCACAAATTCAAGGCTATAGTCTTTTTCTCCAAAACACATTTCTGCTTACAATGTACCCACTGATTAATTTATACAGCTCTGATTCATTTGACTGTCATATCCTTCTGGCAGGTGAATACCTGCAGGCAGTCACCTGGAGACACTTTCCTATAATAATACACACGTTTCATGATGGTGCTATGTATCACCCTTATTTTCCAGGCATAAGATGTGACAAGTAGAATTCCTGTTTCTTGTCCTATACCCTTAAATTATTTGTACTGTTTTTCACATTTGTTCTTATGTGTGTCTTAGCAATCCTTTTTAGTTTTTCTAAACTTTTCAATGTTCCTCCAGATATTTTTTTGTCCCCGGGGGTTTTTTTTTTTTTTTTTTTTTTTCTCTTCTAGTTTGTAATATAGTAATATGTTACTCTGGTAATATATTAGTCAAATATCTGAGGGGCCATATAAATAAAGAAAATAATGAACCATGAAACTTGCAGTCAAAAATGTGGCAGCTACAGGAAGAAATTGTCAATCAAGACATAAAAAGAAATAAGCTTGGGACTAAATTTATGTAGGTGGAGTGAGTCTAAATTTACATAGGTGGAGCTTCCCTTTCTGTTTTGTTTCCTCATTTTTTCCCCCTTACCTGCAGCATCCCTTGGCCTTTCAGAAGCTCAGTATTATCATGTTTCCTCACCTCCCAGCAAGAAAGAAATGCATCCAGTGGTGGACAACCTTTGGGTTATCTGCTATGCTCATCACATCTCTGTCTTTTAAACCTGACACAGTCATTCACGGGAGTGGCTACTTGGCAGCTATTTTTACATTAAATGACCCACCCTCAACCATGGTTGTTTGTGCCAGAGGTGACCTTCTCACCCAAGCTGCCAACTATTTTCTTTTTTGACTATCTCTATTCATTTTAAAACTTCAAATTCATGTTTGATTCAAAGCACTCCCTCTCCCCTCAGCACACACTAGGCTTGTGGCTCCAGTGACGTGTGTGTGTGCGTGTTGGGGGATATGCTCTGGTCTCTCACAAGAGCCAACCCTCTTCCATCAGCTTTAACATGGGGAGAAGAATGAGGGAAAGGGAAAAAAACGTCTCCTGAGGTGAAGTTGTAGTCAGCCCTGCTGGTTGAGCTTACTGTCTCTGAGAGACATTGGTGGAGGCTCCCTTAAGGTGTTCAAACCCAAGCAACCTTTGCGAGAGCTGTGGCCCCCTACTGGAAGCCTCCCCCTACATTTCTCTATGGCCAGAATCTCTTTGCCTCATACTGTGATGGCTCCTGACAGGCCTATGGGTGCCAACCTTACACAACCTTCAAGACCCCAACTCTGAGACTTATGGGAGGTGAGCAGGCCTGTGTTCCTACATCTGAGGAACTGGGAATTTGAGGAGGAATCATTGGCCCCGCTCCATCTCATTGCATCATCACACTTTATACCTCAATTCTCATTTCCCCACTGGTAGCAGAAGGTAACTTGACAAGACCAGTGTTTACCAGTGTTTATGAGGCTTTCCTTTTCCTAGACACTTCCCAAGTTGGAGTGGTTCCATTGAGGTCCCCTCCTTCTCTTTGGAGAGGAGGCCAACCCAGGGACCAAAGTCTCTTATCAAACTTTGTCTTTCCCCCAAAAGGGAGTAGTCTTCCTCTTAATCCTTCTTATGACAGAACCTAGCAAACTAGCACAATCTCTCCGGGCTTTAGAAGTACAGGTGTCTCTGGATAGCAACTGAGCCTTTTATTTTTCAGATCTGAGAATTTTATAACTTATTCTAAATAAAGTGCTAACCCTGCTGTGATCCCTGTACTATTCTGGAAACATGGAGGGGCAGGACTAGCCTTTAATCAGAAACTCACACCATTCTTTTACTATCATTCAAGAACATTTTTGTTACTTGCAAACAGCTATTGCACCACAGATAAATTCTTATTCATATTTTTATAACTTTTCCCAATATCATGCATGTGTTAAGATAATTGCCTAAAGAAGTCAATGTATGTTCCAAAGGAGTGATTCTTTTTTTTTTTTTTTTAAACATAAGGAAGCATTTGAGGCTTAACATGAAATCATACAAATAAAGTTTGTATAAACAAATCCACACAGAGGCATAACACAAATAGCAAAGGATAAAGTAAAAGCAAAGAAAACTAATTGGTGGCTATATACATTTGGACACAGTTGTGTCTTGTAAACTAAAAAGTCTTTTACCTAATAATCATCTTAGATCAACAGAAGACCAGTCTTCAACATGGTCCTGCAAGATGGGTTACTTTAGCATTTCCTCCACAGGACAGCATTTTCTGATGTATGCCTGGTTCTCTGCCCACAACGGGCGACCCCCAGAGACAGATATGGTCAGGGTGACACATGGCCTGCAATGAAGTTCCCACTCTTTTCTTCAATATCCTCCTTTAGTATGGCTGGCAATTGTTTTGGTGATTGCCACCCCCTCGAGATGCCTTGCCATTTGTGCTCTCTTGGCCACTGTAGTCTGCATATCCCTGTCCATATCCATAGCTCCCATAGTTATACCCAGTATAATCATATCCGCCATAGCCACTAGAGTTTTGATCATCTCCACAGACACGATTGTAATTTCCATATCCTTGATCATAAGTTATTAAATCCTCGGTTCCAGTTTTGGCCCTGACCTCATCCATGACACCTGCTACGACCTCATCCACCAGCTGCAGCCCCTCTTCCTCCTTTCTTTGGGTTGTGCAACTTTGATTTTATACCTTCCAGAACCAATCTGACGACTTCTGCTTTCTAATAATTTATTTACTGGTTCTTCATCTTTAAAACAAAACTTTGTGATAAAACAAAGTCCTCTTCTTTGATTGCTTTTGTATCCATGGGAGGTTCAATATTTCCAATCTCTCCAAATTCTCCAAAATATCCTTTTATTTGTTCTACAGAAGTATCTGCGCTCAGTCCAGCACAAAAACTTTTTGGGGGTGGCCCTTTCCTTTTTAATGTCTTTGCCCTTTGGGGGTCTATCAATTTGCCATCCAGTTTGTGTTCCTTCAGTTCCAAAACCTTATCAATACTAACAGCATGTTTGAAAAGCAAAAATCCAAAGCCTCTTGATCTTCCAGTGACTGGATCTGTCTTAATTGTGCAGTCCCTCATTCTGCTTGTTTGCGTTCATCTTGGATCCCTCCGCGAACTCCTCTATGTTGCTGTACTTGTTCACGTCCTCTGTGGTGGTGGAGCTGCCGGCTGGCGCGCAGACCTTGTCCTAGGAACAGCGGCCGCGGAGCTTTGTGTGGAGCTGAAATTAAAATGGTGGCGGAAGAGAGGAGTGGTTCTTGAATGCGGAGTTCCTGATATTTTTCAATCCCACCATGTTAGTGCCAAGCTACTCTGCCTAATATAAGACTTGCCTTCCAGAGAAAGGTGGCAGTTTTCCAGGAGAGCTCAGCAGTTTTGGTGTTGAATAGAGAAAGTATGTAGTGGGAGGGCTCCAAGGCTGGGGGTTGTCAGGGAGCCCTCGGCAGAGAAGAGAATGAGGACGTGGATGTGCTCATGGTAAAATGATGAACTAGGAGGTTCAGGGTGTGGAGCAGTGGGCCTCCGTGGCTGCATATGGCAATCACCTGGGGAGCCTTAAAAAGTATGGCTGTTTAAGTGATTTAGGTTATTGATTAAGGTGGCTTAGTAATCCTGAGTCGTAAAAGCTCCCCAGGTGATTCTAATATTTAGCTAAGATTACAAACCACCGATGTAGAGGAAGAGAAGTGAAGTTAGGGGCTGATAGATGGAAAAGAGATCTCGGATGTAGTAGGGCTAATTGAGACCTGGAATCAGAAGGGAGGCTGCCTCTGAGGTTGAGATGTCAGGATTCAAGGTCATCATGAGTGTCAGCTGTGGCTTAGGGTGGCCCTGCTGAAGTGAATTGGAAGGAGAAATGGCTGCTAAGACTGGGCTGCAGCGTAGGCTGTTCTTGAGGGTGTTGTAGTCCTTTCCGCTGATGACAGGAGGGAGCAGATGACAGAGGGCTGTCAGGGTGTGTCCATGCCCTTGCTGACTGTGTGGGGCGAAACCAGAGGTAGGAGACTGAAAGAATGAGGAAAGGAAGAGGGCGGGGTGCTTTGATGAAGGGAGCCACAGTGGAGGAAAGGTTTTTCAGCAGGTGGAGGAGTGCCGGTTGGAAGTTGCAGGGGAGGACCTGTAATCACTTCTTTTCCTCCGCAGGGAGTTTTGGAGAAGGCAGAGAAATGCTCGCGGCCTGCCAGAAGAGAGAGCCCCCGTACAGGTGATGTCCTGGGAAAGAGCCCGATTCTTCAGTGTCATGGAGGTTTGTTCTCCAGATGGTTGACGATTTGCTGTGTAAGGCTTTTCCAGAATAGGGTGATAATTTCCTTATGATCTATGACTAAGTGCAGTGCAGGCTAATTTGGTTTAGTTCACTTCAGAATTTGGGAGGAAATTTTGAATGCCCTTGTGCAGAATGTGCTGTCTCCGTTTACTCCAGGTCCCACTTTTGAGCTTAAAATTGAGCTGCTTCATACATTCTTTTTTTTTTTTTTAAAGATTTATTTTTTTATTTATTTGTCCCCCCCCCCCCTTGCTGCCTG